>OX352473.1:30528659-31128659 GCA_947093115.1 Brenthis daphne | reverse complement strand
TAATCAAATTGGCATAGATTTTACTCACAGAGTTATTTTTCCAAAATCACAAGCAAAAGTGAGTCCTTTGCTCGATCACACGTTACTTGAACGAATTTCAGTAGGTACAAGGGTGTTACAGTTTGGTTGGCATTACAATATCCTGATATTTTCATAAGTGTTTATCCAGCATATTATGAAGTCATACATACATATCAGTCCCTTGAAAATGCATAGGTTTTATTTAAACTTTACAAATAAAACCGTATCTAAAAAGTGTTGTAACAATTATTGAAATTAATCAAATGACAATCAAATTAATTGTAAGTATTATAATCTAAAAGATTTTAGTAAACGAACTAAGACTAAAAATAATGAAATTAATTTATTAATTAATGAAAGCTATATTCATAATTATTTTAATGAAAATAGAACTCTTTTTAATTTAATCAACCGAATATTGTCTGAACTATATTCGGTTAATTAAATTAAAAAGACTATATTGGGCAGATGGCGTTATAATAACCCGATACTTAAATAACTTTACAAATCACTTATTATAAAGTTATTAATAACAAAACAGTATCCTAAAATTACGTAAGATTTATTTCAATTATGTTACAAATTCATTGGAATTCATTGGAAGCCTGCCCTGGCTTCACTTGAGTACTTTTTTATTTGATACATTCCAACACTACATATAATGTGACTGAATTATTAAAACGCGGTTATATAAGTATTATTAACTAGCGACTCACCCTTGCTTTGCTCGAGTTCGTCCCTAGATACGTTTTAAATTTTTTTTAGCTGAACTCTAATTCTTTTTCTAAAATAAAAGTACCCAAGTTACCTACTCATTATAACATCAGCTAACTGCCAGTGAAAGTCCCGTCTAAATCGGTTCGGCTGTTTCGGAGATTAGACGGAACGAACAGACAGACAGCCAGAGAGACAAAAATGTGAAAAAATGTGTATTTCTTAAAGTACCAAATATAATTTCATATGTATTTAGTAAAAAAACTATTATTTTGATATTAGAAACAGACACAAACATTATATTTATATGTACATATTTTGTCAAAGAGCATAAATAAACAACTTTTAAGTCAATTTAGCCAGAAATGTATTGATTTTCCCTGTAATATTGCCATGCTTGATAAAAAAATAAAATTCCTCTTAAACTCACTTATTATTGGGATACGCCATCAAAATTTCGACGCAGATTGGTCAGAGTATTATTTAATTAGTAAGGACAAGTAATCTTACAATTTTACATATATAATAAACTAAGTAGGTTTTAACGTTTAGTATGGAATAGACTATATATTAGTATACCTATACATACATACATCGGTATGATGACTTTTATATCCCTTGCTTGAGAAATGATTGATTCCTCTTACAAACTTTCATCCCCTTTTTCACAAACTCACAAACTTACAGACCTCTTTATAGTATTAGTGTAGATTGAAAGTCCAAGGTTGGTTTGATTCGAAAATGTTCAATTTAATATTCGAAATATCTTTCATTTCTATTTGTTTAATACAATATCACAAAATAAAACAATACGCTGAATTGACTAACCAACAAAAATATTTTACCGAAATACAGAATCAACTTCCTCCCCCCCAATGTGGCGTCAGGTGCGTACGTAATAAATTGTTCGCAAGGCTATAACATTACCCTTAGATAAAGACTTCCCCATTGCGGTATTAAGAAAACCTCTTTAAGAATAATATCGTATCCCCTCTAGCATATTAGTTACACCCTTTCTTTTATTCTGAGTGCGGTAAAAGAAAATGCTCTTTGGAAATAATCAAGTGGATTTCTATATTATGTACTTATAATAAAAGCTTTTATATATTTAAGCTTAATTCGCTTATATATTTTAGTGCAACTAAAAATATTTTGAGACTATTTCATATACATAAATACATATTTTATTAATATCTTCAACAATAAAGAGAACAAAATTGTACAATTGTAATAAAAAATACGAGTACATTTTGTTCTTCTCGCGGTTTTTTAAACTTGTTAGTAACACCACAGATTACTATTGTACTAGAAATACAAAATAGTAATACTTTTTTAGATTTACGCGAATATTTGACATTTTAAATAAAACTATCTTTTCGGATTATTTCGCGGATTTATTTTGATTTTTTGGTTCCCGACGTTTCGAATGCTTTACAGCATCCATGGTCACGGGAGAGACTGAGGTGTTACATGTCTTGAAGGTATAGTGGTTACAGACAGCCTACCCACATTTAACAAAATGAAAATTGCACCAATTACCTTACAATATTTTTTAACTTTAAACTTTTTTTATTTAAAATACAAAATAGTGTGTTAATGCATTGTATAACTCACCAATCACCATATAAATATAAATACCTACTGTTAGATATGTTTCAATACTGTTTAGTAAATATCATATTGCAATTAGCTTAGTCTAAGGTATCTATGTGATTTATGCTGATCATGTTTTTTTTTTTCATTATTTTCATTAATTTATTATTTTATATTATTGTATTATTCGTATTATTTTAAATGAAACGAAACAAAATGGAGATGTATATTGCCATTTTTCCATGCATGTGAAGTCACTAGAATATATTGTTTTAATCAAACACTACAAATGCCATACAAATCAATCAATGATATTGCACTTTTTATTAATAAACTATGCAATTTAAATATAATTTAATAATAAATATTGGTGTATATAAACCGAAACATTTTAACGTTCCGGTCGATGAAGGCTTGGAAACAAATTGAACCAAAGTAAGCGACTTGCTTATTCCCTAATAAAAGACTCAGGCTAAAAGAGAAATATAGAAAAGGCGCACAGAAGAAAATTGACTAATATAATTGGTAATTTGTAACACTGTTGCCTCTGCTGTCTCTGTAGTATTCAGGCGGCCATTGCTAGATTATGATAGCTAGATTAGAAACGAACAAAGTTATTATGCTGCATTGTAACAAAAATACAAGTATAAGTAAAATATGAAATCTCATCGTTGTGTCACTTTATAAAAAAACTAACAGTGCCCGCGGCGTCGCTCGTGTTTTAACTACCACAAAAACAAACTCTAAAAGGGTAGGCTAAAGTGATCTTCAAATGAAAATGTTTATAAATTTTTGCTCTGATCTTTAAATATAAATATCATACAAGTGCGAATATGACTCGCACATCGAGGGATATTAATATATCAAATAGATGCTTGGGCGGTATCTTTCATAGCCTTTTAGTAATCTGTATTAATATTATAAATGTGAAAGTTTGTGAGTGTGTATGTTACTCTTTCACGCCAGAACGGCTGAACAGATCTGGATCAAATTTGGCACAGAGATAGAATATAGTGTGGAATAACACATAGGCTACTTTTTATACCAGAAAATTTACGGTTCCGATGGGATAGGTTCGTGTTCGTTTACCTAGAGGCGAACCCGAGCGAAGCGGGGGTGAGCCGCTAGTATTAAATAATAAATTTTGCACTGTCCTCTACAAATTTAAGCCCAACGTTAAGGAATATTTAAACCTTACGAATACTGGTAAGGGCTTTTACTGGACACTGCTGCTTAAATAAGCACATGTTCAACCTGGGGCTGAGCGAAACGCGAACCTGCAGAATTTGCAGGGAGGCAGACGAAACGCCACTTCATCTTCTGTGGGATTGTGGACCGCTCATGCACAAACGCAGTATTCATCTAGGAAAACAATTTCCAAGTCTAGATGAGATAAAAGAGTGTAACCCTAAGAAAATCCTGCAGTTCTTAACATCAGCAGGGTTTAGTGGTTCACTCTAGTACAAAATAGCGGCGATCACAATAGACCAGAAATGGTCGCAGTGACACGAAATAGCCGCAAAATAGAAATAAAAAAAAGGAATATTTAGCTCTGACAATAAATCAAATTGCTAACAAATAACTCGCAAATATTTTGTAAAGCTGTAATTCATAATTCGTTAATATTATATTCATATTGCTTGGACAGATAATATTTAGATAAAGTAAGTATGAAGAAATATTTTCTTACCTTTTGAACATCAATTGAGACGTCCGCGTCGCAGGTAATTAGACTATAAATAAGCTGCTGCTTTTTCCATATCATCAGGATTTTCCTCGGGTAATTTATAAATAGTTAGTCAAGTACCTTAACCAATGTTATATGAATAAGTCAATGCGTACATCATATTAAAATTTAAAATCAAGTAATAAGATAACAGCTTTAAGTATAAAAATCATGTACTAACGACCTAAGTTTTGACTAAGTTTACTTACGCTTAAGTGTCTTTAAATTGTAAGTGAAGTTATAGATATTTTACTTATTTTTTCTCTCAGATCTGCAGCTTCGCAATGTACGTATATTATACTTACATTACATACTTAAGATTTTCTCCATCTATAATCCATTTATGCCTTTAAACGAATACCTCTTTCTTTGTAACTTTTAAATTTTTCTTACCTGGAGGAGAAGGAGATCTAGAGTTATGTAATAAAATACGAATTTTCACCTAATTACACATCTATACATATAATAATAGTGTAACAGTTCGCTGTCTTTACGTGGAAAATGTTTGAAAAAAACTATTATTAGGGGTCTTCATTAACGCAATAGAATCCAAAAAAATAATTTTTAGAATTTTTGTCCGTTTGTATGTTTGTCTGTGCGTTTGTGTGCGCTAATCTCAGAAACGGCTTAACCGATTTGGGTGTGGTTTTTACTAATGTATTGTGGTAAGCTTCACTTAATATTTAGTTAATTTATTTCTATCGGTAAATAAATAAAAAATGTATGTCAATTTAAAGAATCACCTAGAGACGAGCGCGAGCAAAGCGAGGGTGGTCGCTAGTATATTTAACATTTGTATTAAGCGTTAAGTCAATGAATAAATATATTATAATTTTAAAGACATCTTTGTCAATCTTTAAAAGTAAATAATATGCAGACAATCTAAAAGGTAGCCAAGAACAAGCCTTTACTTTGAAAATAGATTCTTAGAGTAGTCGCCTTTAATCTTGGCTAACTTTGTTCTTAGTACATTTCATTAATTAGGTGCATACCTAAATATCAGGGTTCGAAACGATAATTATCATTGATAATTATCTTTGATAATTATCATGATAAATATGGGTTGATAATTATCTTTGATAAATATAATTGAAAATATTTAATTTGTAACTCTTCAAATTGTCGATCAGCTAACTGAACTCTCTCAATCAGCTCAAAAAACTCAATCAGCAAACTGAGTTAATGCAGTCGAGGTGGATGAGAATGATCACCCGCTCTTACTGACGCGGCTGCGTCACGCGAAAACATAGGTGAACTACTACGACTGAGAAAACGGGATCTATACGGATATGACACGCGGATGATACGCGGTTGATACGCGAATGATACAGTTTAGTGGGCATAGTAGTCCGTGTCGCTTGTTTCCGTGCCTAATACGTTCATAGCACGGTCATGGTATGAGACGGTATAGTGGGCAGAGACGTTTAATTTAATTAAATAGTGTCTATATAGTTGGTTAAATTTATTCTGTTTTTATTTCCAAGTTTGTATATGTCAAAATAATGAAAAAATAATATTAATAAAAGATTACCTTGATTGTTAAAAGTTTATAATTTATTCTCTTATATATTTCCCTCCCCAGTGCATAAGTTCTTTTGCCGTGCCCGACCGTCTCATAGAAGATTCTGGCAAGTTCCTTAAACTAGATGAAATGTTACCTAAACTCCAAGCCAAAGGTCACCGGGTGCTGATCTTCAGCCAGTTCACCATGATGCTGGACATCCTGGAGCCCTACCTCAGACTAAGGGATTACCGCTACTTACGCTTGGATGGTAGCACTGCGGTTAATGAGAGGTGAGTTTGTTCATAGTATATTTATTATCTCTTATAGACTGATCATGCTCAGAAATAATAAATATATGTAGTTAAGTTGGTAGTTGGAATGCCACAATCTTTGTTTTTTTTTGTAGTGGTAACAAATTGGTCTATGGTAATTGCATTCCGAACCATGGGTTTTACAAATACTCAATGGATGTCGCTAAAATTACGTTTTTATCTATGCCCAAAGTGAAAAGGAGTGGGAATGTCCATGACATACCGGTAAAGAATGAGGGTTGTCCAAAAATGTATATAGTAAAAAGTTACTGCATACTTTGTTCTCAATGGAAATATTATAACTTCTAAATTTTAAATTGTTTTTTTCTCATAACCTATTCATTAGGATATTTATATTACCCCTCATATGCCCTTTAGCTGAATCATTAAAATATTCTATTATAGATAAATTATGATAGGCAAGTAGTCAAATACCGATACCTACACAAGGATTGCTAAGTTTATATCTGTTTGATAATTATCGCGATAATTATCAAAAGATATATTTATCTTGATAATTTCATACCCTGCTAAATATGTACTTTTATTATATAAATAATCGATTCATAAATTATTATTATATTTCATGAATGAGATCGAAAAATGACGTAATTTTTTCATTGCAATTTTTCATTTCATTATACGAGTAGTAAATGATATTTCGTTAAGGAAGAGACTCAAATCCATGACAAGTTATAGGATTTTAAAATTCCCGGAAATTCCAGATATAAAATGATAATATTCATTTTCGAACAACTTTTTTGTGTATTATTTAAAAAATACATGCCGACTTAATGTAACGAGTGATTTTAAAGCAAAAAGGTTTTTGGGTTGATTGTGATACTTTTTATTAGGTGATAAATAAATAATATTTCAGTATTGAGTTGGTAAGTAAACATAAAGAACTACGAGAAAAGGTAAAAAGAAAACCAATACAATGAGTACAAGTATGTTAAATTCAATGAATAATATGGCGGATCCTTTTAAATTACCATAAAGTGTCCAAATTTTTTTGAACCTAGAAAACATAGGCACATACGAATAGGTATAATACTTACAGAAGAAATATTTTCAATTTTCATTTGTGTTACAGGTAAGTTCAAAGTGAAAATCGTAGTACACGAGTCCATACAAATCCTTTGTGTGAAGTTTCTGCTTCTATTTCAAACTAACTCTGTACTTGCTACTTCGGATCTGCACTATGAAGCTCTCACAAGCATTGACATGAGGAATTTTACAGTTAAATTTAGTGCAAGGAGTAACCTTATTCATAGAATTGTCACGTTTTCAATCCCAATTCATGCAACAAAAGGAATTCATATGAAGACATCTCACTATTTGATGGTAAAATATTTTACCGGAACAGTATAAATCCAGATATATTCAAATAAATCCTCCGATAAATTAAACATTTTTTTTAACTGACAACCCCGCCGTGTTTCTTCGGTCTCCCTACTTTTCTCTACCTTTTATGCCAATAACACATACTTTTTATCCCACGAAAACCACCGGACGGATTTTAATGAAATTCAGTACGGTGATTTCTGATTATCCGGGTCAACATACAGGATATATCTATATATTTTTACTGCAGGAAAATCTCTTTCTAAAGAAAAAATTAAAAATTGGTTAGTATATTTATTCTGGATTTCCAGGCTGAAACTATAAGCACTTTAGCAAGGTAACTTACATAATGCAAAGAATAATTATAAATAACTCCTGAAACAAACTATATCAATAGTCGAAATTTAAAAGAACTTCAAAAATATGTATTTATATGCAATTATTTAGAACATCATCAATAGGTCTCGTTTGGACTCTCATGTGTTTATTCATGTGTTTATAAAATACGTAACTTATTATTCCAAAAAAAAATATTATGTACTGGTATGACTTTTCTGTGATTTTATGTATTAGTAGCATTAATGCGGAGAAAATGGCCTTTATCACTACATAGTATAAAACAAAGTCGCTTTCTCTGTCCCTATATCCCTATGTATGCTTAAATCTTTAAAACTACGCATCGGATTTTGATGCGGTTTTTATAATAGATAGAGTGATTCAAGAGGAAGGTTTTAGTATATAATTTGTTAAGTTTTTGTATACATTGGCTAAAATATAACGATATTTGTTGGAGGTGTCGGAAAAAATTTCAACAATAACGATAACGCTGCCTAAACCCTTTGAGATATAACAAAATAATTTATGGTGGAATTGTGTATCTTATATAGGTCTACAGAAAAGTCCGCGATGGCATATGTCTATCTCTTAAGGATAACATACTATATCCATTTTAATTTAAAACGTACCTAGGGATGAACCCGAGCGAAGCGAGGGTGAGTCGCTAGTTATTAATATTTTGGTGGCCGAAATAATTTTAAAATGAAAATGTTTGTAAATATTTGATTTCGCTTAGTAAATAATGGTAATATTTGAAATTGTAAATATTTAAATAGAAAAATTGGGTCAATTGCGAGTCTGACTCCCGTATCGAGGGTTCTGTACAGCTGTAAATACTGTGAAGTTTTTCCTCGACTGCTCGTGTTTGAGCAATATGTATGAACGTACGTATGGTATGTACGTATGTATGTATCTCGTAATAATTAAACGGCTTAACCGATTTTGATGATTCATACGTCGTTCGATTTGTATCATAGGGTATATAGGCATCATTAAAAATCAATGAGTTCCTCCAAATAAATCGAGTAGGATATAAAAATATAGGTGTATAAGAGGCAGTTACAAAAAAATATACAACTTATATGTTCAAAAGTAATTTAGGGTAAGAAGTTGTTAAATAAAAAATTGTTGAAATTGTCAAATCAAAATGACTATCTGATCAAAACTAAAAATCTGTAAATAGGTTCCGTTTGGTAAACGTTAAAATAAAATACGAATATTTATGATTTTACAATATTTACTTATTGTATCGATCGGAGAAGTACAGTCATGTTATATACTATGCTTTTTTTGCATATTATGGAAAATAAACTTAATTTAGCGGTTGCTAAACTGACTAATCCATTTGGTAAAATATTCCATATCTCAAAAACTGCTTAACACATTTTACGTCTAAAAATATACGCATAATGTGGGCATATTTTTTAATTTTAGTTTAAAATTAAATTAAATTGTAAAGCACGTTGGTGCCATTTTGCTATTTCCTTAAAATCGTTAGATACTGCTTGTAATAACTACAAACCCTTGAGGATAAATCAGTCTTGAGTACAGAGTCATAACTTGTGAGACATTTATCTCAAAGATTTGTCTCCTACCTTAGTCTCTACCGTGAGCATGATGACTAAAAAGCATAGAAACGTCGGGAACAAAAAATCCAAATGAATCCCCAAAAAAATCTGAAAAGATAAAGATAGTTTCATTTAAAATGTTAAATGTTCGCGTAATTCTAAGAAAGTATTACCGGACTATCAGGTCACGTCGTATATGTATTTTCTTTATGTACAAATTGCTTCGCTCTGGTCTTAGCGTGATATAAGATAGCTTATAAGCTACCTTTATACGCTATGAAACGTAAAAAAAGACAAATCAGTTCGCGTGCGTTCAAATAAACAAAAATAATCTCTTTAGCTTTTTATATTAGTATAAAATATAGATTATACATAAATAAATATATTTTGATTATGCTTCATAAAACTTGAAAGCATTTTGAATGCTTGAAATAGTAAAATCACATATATTTATATACAATATATACATAATATATTTTAATTTTGTTTTCTTGAATGTGAATCAGTATAACTACAGCTTTAGGTGAGTTTTGTTCACAACGCTGAGGATACTTGAATAATGAATATTGTTAAAAGCTGTAATAAATAACAAAAATATATGAAATATTATTTGTAAAAAAGAATTAATTAATAAATTGTGAACTATAAGTCAATTGTATTTGTATTGTTTAAATCTATATAAATAAAAATGAATATTCGTCTGTTTGCCCTCCGGGCATTCCTAAACCATTGATCTGATTGTGATGAAACTCTGATGGGTACCATGTATACATACGCCTGTAAATGTTTCTGGCGCAAAAAGTTTTATTTTGGACTTTTGTCTTTTATGGGTTCCTAAGCTATTCAAGCTTAGAGAAGCTTAGGTAAGTCGCTAGTCTATACTAATATTATAAAGAGGTAAAGTTTGTGAGTTTGTAACGTTATAGGGGGTAATCTCTGGATCTACTGAACCGATTTAGATGAAATTTGGTAAAAAGATAGTTTGAGACCCTGGGAAGGAAATAGGATTCTTTTAATCCCGGAAATCATCCCTTAAGGCGGTTAAAATGGGGTTGAATGTTTGTATCTGGAACCAACCTAGGGACGAACCCGAGCGAACGAGGGTGGGTCGTTCTAGTATAATATATATTTATTTGGTAGACTGTCCTTCAGGCTTTTTTAATTAAAACTATCTTTTTGAATTTGCTTGCTTTACAGCAACATGATCCCGGGGAAAACCTCACCGTAAATCTGAAGAGATAATATCATGCTCACAAATAGCCAATTAATAGCAAGTATATCAAGTAAAATTTAAAATTACGCACAGCATTCTCAGTCTTATTATAACATAAGCTACTTATAGATACATTGCCTCTAACAAAAACATATTATTTTTAAAACCTTTTGTCTGTGACTAGTACCCGCTTATTTATCTTTACTCAAGAACATTTTCAATGCTAGAAATAATTACGCAATAAAGAGAACGTCACTCGCTGTTCTTCATTATGCTGGGATTCCTTATCTTTCGCTGTCAGTACTCGGTTATTATTCTCTTAGAAAATCCTCTTGGAACTTTATTTATTCGGACATAAAAGAATTTTACTAAAAAAATCATGATAAAAAATACGTATGGGCAGAAATGGTAAACGGAAATGGAAAATTATGAAAAGTTAAATAAAACTACTTTATAAGTAGTTGGAAAATAGAAATTTCATTTTGCTCTAAACTAAGTTAGTAAAAGTAAATATTTTATAAATTTGCAATGTAAAAGCAACAATTTATTAAAGTGGTTGATTCTCTGTTTCCAGGACAGCTATCTAGTTCTTCGGATTATTATAAAAAATGAAACTTATTCGGAATAATCCTGTTGTTGAAATACATAATTTAGAAACATATATATATATATATATATATGACTAGCGACTCACCCTTGCTTCGCTCGGGTTCGTCCTAGGTATCTACGTTTTAACGATTAACGATACATATATTCTTTTTTTCTAACCTTAAACTTGACGTATTGTTGTAGATGGTACCTAGGTCCACCACTATTGAAAGTAATCCGAAGTAGCGATTCCCATACAACATAACCAGTTCTGAACTTTTCGATTTTCCAGCTATTCTTATGGGTTTTTCCTAATTTTTTTTTATATTTAAACCATCACTGAAATACCTCCAACAAAACAAAAAAAACAATTATTCAAATGAGTTCAGCCGTTTTTGAATTTTAGCGAGACCAATGAACAGCAATTGATTTCTGTATATATTATAGTAGCGGACCCGACAGACGTTGTCCTGTCTACAATGATAACAAAACTTTTTTTTAATTTGATCGCAGCGCTAACTGTCGGGACAGACTAAAATTAAAATTCGAATATTATTTAAAATTTGACACTGCGATGGTAGCGCCGTCTGTCGGATTCAATGTAAAACATTCCAAAATCAACAACTACTAATAAATTAAAAATTAATTAAAAAAACATTGTCCAGCGGACAAAATTGTGAATCTAAACCATTCCCAGATCCCCTTGAACACACACAAAAAATTTCATCAAAATCGGTCCAGTCGTTTGAGAGAAGTTCAGTGACATACACACTCACAGAAGAATTATATATATAAAGATAGATGAACTATGTATCTTTCACTCACAGCTCCCTCCTACATACATAAAATAACTATTTTGATAGGAGACAGTTCAATAGAACACAACAGCTCAAAACTGTTTTTTTGCGAGTATCGATCAATCGATAAGTAATACAAAGGAGTTTAAAGCGCAATTTTTTTATTTAAAAGTATTCAAAACCCTTTTAAAAGTGTAAATTCAATCTAAGCATGGTAAAATGGCTCTAGTGTGATGCTCATTGGAAACATCAAGAATGCTAGGTAATTAAAAAAGATTTTGATAGGGTTAGAAAAACTTTATAAAAACTAAAGTTGAAACAGATGTATCGATGGATGTTATAATTAATAGTAATCTTTAAATTCAACATTTTTTTTGTTTTTAATGTCCCTTGTAAAAATGATAATGATAAAATTTAAGTATTTATTATCTAACTGGTATTTTATTTAAAATATGATGTTGTTGCGTTTGTTTGGAATAAATAAACATAACAAAAAGATAAAATAAATATTAAAGCAAAACATTGTAAATATTACATTTCTAAACGAACCCCACAGTACTTTAATACTTACGTAAAAGGGTAGCGTTACTTTTTCATTAAAACTGAATTATAATATCGAAGTATTAGGCATGAATTAATATGGATACAAAGTAATTAGTTAAAAGTTTATAGATATTACAATCAAACTCAATCTGGTTGAATTTAAATTTAAGAGCATGCAAAATATTAAAAAAGCAATAAACATAGAAAACGACGTTTGACGTTGACAAGACGTTTGGCTCAGTGTGTAGTAACCCTACTTGCTATGCCAGATTCGAATCCCGCTGGGGGCATCCTTTTGTGTGATGAGCACGAATGTTTATACTCCAGTCATGGGTGTTTATATTTATAATATGTGTGTATTTAAAGTTATATATTTATAGTGTATCAACTATCTAGTATCCGTAACACAAGCTTCGTAGCTTACCATAGAACTAGATGGTGCTGTGTGTTAATGTCTCAACATATTTATTTAATGTTTATTTTAAAATGAGTTGATATCAGCAAATCATGGAAGTTAAAGTTTTATTGGGTAACTAATCAAATTATTGAATTAGAGAAAAAGCTCATTTGCCAGTGAATAAACGCAGTATAATAATATCATACCTCTTGCGTATTTGGAACATTGATCTCGTAGTATCAGTGTCAATGTTATAGAAATATGCCATGCAAATATTATTATCATAGTATTTTTTATTATTTCTTTCCATTACATAAAATAATAAATTCGACTATCTAGTACTTTAATATTTAGATGGATTAACGAGATTGGTAAAAGAAGTGTACAATATATAGGTTTATGTAGGAACGCCATAGGTCGGTCGATTACGCGGCGCGCCAGCCCGGAAAACCGAAATTACGAAAACGCTTCATTGAATTTTCCTATCATGTGCCCTCTGCCCCGAGGGCATGTGGTGGAATAGTAACGTAATTTTTATGGTGGGTGGCGAATTGAGAAAATATATTTAACAGTTTGCCATATACATATTTGTATGTTTACTGTTTTAGCGAAATTTTTTTCAGATTCAAAGTTTCTCTTCAAATTTTTTTCAGATTCAAAATTTTCTATATTCAGTTTAAGATACAGATACTTATTCCACATTATTGAACAATGAATAAGATTTCATCGTTAAAAGACATTGCGGTATAAGTATAAATGCTAAATTGATTACCTAACTAATGAATCCATTAGGTCTAAATTTAATCAAAGATTCAGTCACTCTAAGAGATTCCACTGTACCCCAATGAATTTTTAAGACGCTAGCTTATCGCCAATCTGAATAACCATGAAAATTGATTCGTTTTCATAAGCGGACTTTCAGACGAAGTTTCATTAAATGAAATTAAACAGATTATTTAAAAAAAGTGCCAAAGCTTTAACCAAAAGAGTGCTTTTGGTCAAAGGAATGAAAAGATTTTTTCTTAAATCTAGCAATGAATTAAAAGTAACATGTAATCTTTAACATGAATTAGCTCTAATCATATAAAACTACGTGACTGATGAGTTAAAGTTAAAAATATATTGAGCCATACATATATGCTCATTAAAATAAGTAATCTAGAAAAATGAATTACTAATTTAGACGTGTGACAAAAATGAATGAGAGATATTGCATCCTAATCTTCACAGCATCTAAATGGATTTGAAAACAAATAAGTCAAATACTACGACGAACTATATACTCGTAGTATCTATAATATATTTTAATTTGAAATGTAATTTTTTTTATGTTGGTACATTAACACACAGCACCATCTAGTTCCATGACATGCTACGAGGCTTGTGTTATGGATACCAGATAGTTGATACACTACACATATATCTTTAAATACATACATATTATAAATATAAACACCCATGACTGGAGTACAAATATTCGTGCTCATCACACAAATGAATGCCCCCAGCGGGACTCGAACCCGCGACTGCTGGCACAGCAAGTAGGGTCAGTACCAACTGAGCCAAACGCGTCGTCAAATTAGGCCGTTAAGTGTTGTTCTTCTACAGTGCAAATCATGTAAAATATAGTAATGATGAATTCTGATGATAGGCACTCTTTAATCGACAGTAGTCAACAATCACGTGTTTAGAAATACCGCTAGGGATAAAGCCAAGGTCTAATGTTTAGTATGTAAACACAGTATGGAACTTAAATCTATACTTCTCAGTAAAATAGGAATGTTTATTTATAATTTAAATTATTTTGTTTTTCCAATAACATTTTCGAAAATCATTAAAACTCACACTGAGCTCTCTATGTCAATAGCCGAAAACAAATAATCTACTTATTTGCTTGCGGTAGAAGGTATCAATATGGTAAGAACGGCTAGATTCATTTGGGTAATTTTGTTTTAAAAATGTTCATAATAGTTAGATTTTATTTAATTTTTCGGAAAAATGTGTGAAAATGAATTCTAAGACCACAAACGAATTTAGATAACATTGTAGCAACTGTCGGAGCAGCTGTTGTTTTAATAAATAAAAAAATACTACTAAAGTAATTGTTATATAGAAGAAGTTCTAGAATGAAAAAAAAATAGTATTAACATAAGAAAAGACTAGATACGACCCTTGATCAAAAGATAGCGGCTCTCGTTCTCTAATTAAGTAGCGTCACCATGAATGTCCTAAGCTAACAACGTAAGGAGCTAGTTTAAACAGATAAGGTCCACTTATAAACGACCTTAATAGCAACCAGAGGACATCTTGCTTTATTTAGGGTTAGTAAGGTAGGTTTTATTGTTTATGTTTATTTTTATTATGACTTTATTATTTTTTAACTTGTATTAGGTTGAAATAGTAGAAATTTTCACAAAGCAGATTTTTTAATTTAATAAATAAATAAAGAAAGCTAGAAAAAAAGTAGTTTCGGTGGTTGCTGTCAACGGCATTGAAAATGTTAAACGTATTTAGTTATGGTTAGCCACATAACACTTAGTTATGGGTGCATGTTTTTATGTGTATTTTATGAGATATCTTTGTCTATTGTCAATTAATTTCAACATTTTCAAACATTTTTAACCAGGGGTGTTATAAGTTTGACGTCGATGTCTATCTGTCTGTCTGTGTGTGTGTGTGTTTGTCTGTGGCATCGTAGCTCTCAAACGGATGAACCAATTTCGATGCGGTTTTTTTCTTTTGAAAGCCAGTTTCCTTGCGGTGGTTCTTAGCTATGTTTAGTTAATATCGGTCCAACGGTGTAAGAGTATCAGCTCTTTTCCAAAATGATGTTAGGCAATTTGGCGTATGATTACTCGATTAAGTGCTTCTAGCGTGTCAGTGTAATCGTAAAATGACAATTAATTTGCGTAGGGGGTTTTATAAATGTTTAATTTATTTTATAATTATATAACGTATTCCTGTGGAATAAATATATTTAAGCAACTTTATATTTCTCGTTCATAAAATCATTTGCATTGATAAATCTATACATATAAAATTCTGAGTCGAATCTGTATATTAAATATTTTTTTGGAAAATCTTATTGAAATAATCAGTATTATAGATACAAAGGCCGAATCTATAGTTCTTAGAATTTTTGTCTGTCAGTCTGGGAACGCATCACGAGAAAATCACTGGTCAGATTTTGATGAAATTTAATATGATGATAGCTGGTTATCCGGGTCAACATATATGATACTTTTTACTGCGGGAATAAATTTCTGAGAAATCTATACTAATCGTTAAAACGTAAGTAGGGACGAACCCAAGCAGAGCGAGGATTAGTTGCTAGTAAATAATATTTAACTTTATGTAAGCATTTCTTGCCTGTTCTTATATACTTTTTTCATTTACAATGTTTTACGGGCAGGGTGTTTTTAAATATTTAGATGCTTAAAGCCGGGTTAGGGATGGGAGCCTGGGATTATGTTACATAATTTTTAAATTATACGAGTATATTTTTGTTTACCAAATTGATCTCATCATTATTGTATAGATAATTTAATATTTTTAATAGAAAATAGAAATACATTACTTAAAGGAGTTAAGCACATTTATAAGAGGTATACAATAAATGCCGTACTTGTATTTTTACATTTAATTAATAAAAAGTACACTGAAAGTGTTGCATGTCTAGAAATCTTCTATCGTTTATGGTTCAAAGAATTTAAATAAAATAAGCAAGAAGTTTTACAAATTTATTATGACATAGACATAATAATGAAAATAGTTGCAATTGTAGTGGTTTCGTATGCTATACAGCAAATATGGTCACGGGAGATACTAAACATCTCAAAATTCATAATTATTGCAGACGGTATCTATATTTGACGACACATTTGGCTAAGCTTTTAGTGACCCTACTTACTGTGCCAGCAGTCGCGGGTTCGAGTCCCGTTGGGGGCATTCATTTGTGTGTGTGAACGTTTGTACTCCAGTTATGGGTGTTTATATTTATAATATGTATGTATTTAAAGTTATATATGTTTAGTGTATCACCTATCTGGTTTCCATAACACAGGCTGTGTGTTAATTTCCCAACATATTAATTTATTTTTATTTATTTATACACAAAACTTTATTTGTCAATCCGAAAAGAGTTTTATATGGAAAGGCTTATTAAAACACTGCACAATATTAAATAATATATTAGGATGGTAATATTACAATTTAATAATACCACTCAATCGATACATATTTCTATACTCTATTCGGCTTAGTTACATACATATGTAACAACGGTCCAGAATCAAAGCACACAGGCTTATATAAGCAATGGTAATATGTATTACATAACTATCAAAAGCCTTTGTCTGTGTAGTGAATAATTTTCATTAACAATATCATTGACATCGGTAACAATGGAAATCGATACCATCATCATCAAAATCTGTAATGTTTAAAAGAAAAAAGTAATCACACTAATGTGATCATAATCACACTAATGTGATCATAATCACACTAATGTGATTATTTTAATATTAGTCTGATTAATTATTTTTTGTGATTATAAATGCGAAAGTTCACAAATACAGATAGACAATGATCTGGAGTAAAACATAACTAGTTTTAGTAATAAAATTTGCTAAAAGCATGCACTGGCTACATACAATATAATTAATTTAAAAGATACCTAGAGAAGCATCCGAGTGAAGTGAGGGTTAGTCGCTAGTAATTTCAATAATTAGGAGTATGTAGTGAAAACGAAAATCTTTTTTATTTTCATTCCCTTGTGAAACGCACCTCATTACTTTTCAGAGACATTTGTATGCTGATATAGGCCCCTAATAAAAATAAATGGTATTCGGCTGATCCAAATATTACGATATACGTTCCAACGGCGCAAATCATTCTATATTTGTTAGAAAAATCAATGTGCTTATAATAAACTAGGCTTTGTGGTTTGGGAATAAATACAAATACTTGTAAAAGCAAAAATTTAAGCAAGTATGTAACGTATGTAAATTAAGTATTTAATTTTATATATAAGGACGCTGCAATTTGTATAAACAGACAGAAATTGAAAACTATAAAAAATATATATTTAGTTATTATATTTATTGCTGTTCCGTAGCTCAATATTTATAAATCGACAAAATGTTCGGGTTATTTTAAATGTTTTTGTAAATAAAACACAGGAGTTTCTAATTTCATTTGTACTCGTATTATGGGTTAACGAATTTTTCCATCGTGTATTTAAGGTAACTTATTTTTATGCATTATATCTTAAATGTACATAACTTAACTTACATTTAGTTGAACACTTGACTTACTTCAAAAACAGAGCAGTACGAGCAGTTCAAAAAAATATATTTTATAGCAAAACTTATATTGAAAATCCATCAATAAAAGCAACATAATTTTGAAATCGACATTCTGGCACAAATTAAATGTCGTTATGTATATATATATATATATATATATATATATATATATATATATATATACCAAGTAAGACAACTGAAAATTATATATACCCATGACAGTACTTGTATTAGGTATAATATAATCAACTGCTTACTACACGGTCCGTTAGGTTTTGCTTAGCTACAAGAATTTACATTGCACACGTTAATTTTTTGGCTCTATTCCAAATAACAAGTTTAAGAAGTACGAGCCAAGACATAATAAACTGATTTTGCATCTATACGTCTTAAATGTAACTCAATGTATCTATTTTTGACAAATGTTGTTTTTATATTTAAGTTGTTCTCTTTTGTTGGGCTACAGGTGTGAATACGAAATAAGTTTAATAAATAAACACGGTTTTATCTAAACAAAGAATTTTTGCACTGTTTGCGCTTTGACCACAAACAACCCTTTGAATGAATTAACTTGGAATTCTATACAAGTTTAACGTCTCTAATTCAAAGTTAACCGAGCTTTTTACACTATTATGTCCCGAGATACGATTACTCATATTCTAAGGTCACTACAATACAATACTGGTAAGTGAGTATTGTACGTTCTGTTGTGCATATTTCTGCTGCAAATGGGGATAGTTTAGTTTTTTTATGATTTTGTAGCGGTTATTTTAGGTAGATAGCTTTTATTAATTTGCTTCTTGTAAAAAAGTTTGTTTCTTGTATTGTAATGTGCATTGCCTCGGTGGTGTAGTGGCTAGCATGTACGGCTGCACACCCGGAGGGCCTAGGTTCGAGTCCCGGATCAGGCCAAGTTTAGTTATTGAGTCTTTCTGTATAGTAAGCCTCAGTAACAGCCCGGAGTTGGGAAGTTGGCGGTGTTTCACCCCCGTGCCTCCGCACTCCAGCCATGTAAATTTTTATTTAAAACGTACCTAGCTACAACTCCGAGCAAAGCCAGGGTGAGTCGCTAGGTTTGTGTAATAAATCGTTGTCATGTTTGTATGAAGGACAACTTGAACAAATCAGTTATTGCATTTTCCGGTAGAAATGAGAAATTTGCCTGTACTAAAAGTTAAAAGTTAGATTTTATAATGGAACCAGTGTGTATTTTCTAGCATTTGCAAACGTTTTATATTTTTATGTGCTTTCAGTTGGGCCAACGAGGAACTTAGTACTTACAGTTAGCTCATATAGGTATTTGTTTTCTTTGTACGCTAGCTCTGGAAAAAAATAATGCCGCTGCTTAAATTACTTAGCCCACATAACTCCCTAAAACTGAATGTAACTTTAAATAAAAATACAAGCCTATTTTAAATACTAATTTGGGAATATTTGGTATTTTTCTTTCTTACACACAATACTTACAGATATCTTTTAGTAAGTAATTATAAAAAAGTATCTTAGCCTGCAGACGCAATATAAAATTAATTCCTCCACAATACCGCCTGGGCGGTCATTTTATTTTCTGTTTTGGCGATAAAGCAATAGCAATAAACGTAGTTAGTGGTCTCATCTAAACCGCTAGACAATAATTCTGTAGTCACATTACAAAAAAAAAAAACGATTGCACTCGCACGTAACTGAGCGATAAAAAAATATTTTAAGCGTATTTGAGCGTGTGCTATTACTGTATAGATATTTAAAATTAAATAGATGTTTTTAAAACGACTTTCGTTCAACCCAATAGATGTAAATTTATACTTCTTAAGTCGTAAACACTGTAAAAATTCTGTAATTTCATACTAATACTCTATTTTAATAATGTTTTACAGTAATACTATATAATACATACATATGTGTAAATATTTTATTTTACTTTTGATATAACAATTTATTATGTTAAAGCAAAATATACTACTTACTCTTTACTCAAGGCGTTTCGACTACCAGAATATATTTATTTTAATAAAATTGGCTAAAAATTATCCGTAATGACATTCAATTATTTTTAAACCAATATCATCAATATCTAACCTCATGTTATAAAAGTGACAGGCTTCTAGGGAAGGGTGGGTCACTAGTTATACAATATCATCTAAAGACATACTGTTAGTATCTTATCGCTTATAAATATTTTATTATTAATAATAGCGAAATAAAAATAAGCAGTTTTACAACGTCATTAGCATTACTCATTAACAATTTCCGAATATATTTCATCGGAGCTCCATTCAATTTTCTTTCATTTTTCTTTTAAAACATTAATCATTTTTTATCAGATAAGTTACAAGGCAGCTCAGGAACTAAATGCGTTTGGAGAATTTTTAATTTATCTTTGATATTCGTTTGCACTTTTAGAACGCTGTAGGTACTGGATTTACACATTTACATAAATCACTTTTAGGAATCATTACGTATGTGTGTGTATGTTTATTACTCCCGATTCGGAAACGGCTGAACGGATTTACATGAAATTTAGTAAACATAATATCTATATTATGTATCATTATTCTATATATATATATATATATATATATATATATATCATGTATTATCATAGTCTACTATGATATGGAGTAAAATGGAAGCTGTTTGGCATCTAGGCTTGCACCCGAGCGAAGTGAGGCTAAAAAAATAAAGCTAAACCTGAAATCCAACCGTGACAAAACACTCGTCGAAAAGCTATCTTAAACCTGATTGCAACAAAAATGTCCACTAGAAAACTTAAGTCAAAGTAGTGCTTAAATATTATTGCATTTTTATAGAGTTTCATAGTTGTAAAAACTTTATAATGTGTAATTAACTATTAATATGTAAATAACAGTCTATATATATATATATATATATATATATATATATATATATATATATATATATTACGAAACTAATGAATAAACTTATCCACATACATTACGTATGTAAAACAATAGTTAAATATATTATATATACTGTGTGATTGAGGTCCATAAATTAATTATTTATTGTTAAACAACTATATTTAAAAATTGAAAGATGATAGAAAATCTGTCAAAAACATTTAGTTCGTCTACTAATTTTCTTTTATTTAATGTGATTGGCGTTTTCTTTAATATAAAGTAGGTACTCGTACATAGATCCTGTCACATGAAACAAAGTATAATGAATGCTGTAACGAATTTGTATTATTAGTTTCCAAATGTAACAAACACCGAATAGAAATTAATTTTTATCCAATTTTCTTTAATTGTTAAAGCTTTGTTTGAAGAAAATTGGTTTTTGTTCTGTAAAACAAATATATTTTTCTGTTTTATAAAATAAATTAGTATTTATGCCAAGAAAGTATTATTTAAAGACTTAATTATCATAGTACTTTGATAAATAGCTTTAGTGATAGATGGCAAAATTATCAAAGGAATAATATACGATAATAGGTATTGATTGCAAATAAAACGATCTTTTCGGATTTTTTCGCGGATTTATTTAGATTTTTGGTTCCCGACCTTTCGAATGCTTTACAACCATCATAAGGTAAGGTCATCATAATCGTAAGGTTTTAGACGTCTCAAAGGTCAATCAATATATAGTTGTTACAAACAGCATTATTAAAAGATAGTTTAATTTAAAACGTCAAATATTATTAAACTAAAAATTATCATTTTTATGTTAATTTACTGAGTTTAAAAGATTTTTAGATCCAAAAATTATTTTTGTAGAAGAATTTTTCTTTATTATACAAAGAACAAGACAATTGTTATCTACCAGGCTAAAGGCTTAAGATTTTTAGGAGTATCGATAGTTAAAATCTTAAATACATATAAGATCAAATGGACTTAAGTAAAAAGTCAGTATTTCTCAATTCAGTAGAGTATTCGATAAAGTCACAAAGATACATATTTTTTATGTTTACTATTGTTTAGATTTGAAGATAATATTTTTTTTCCGTGTTGGACAAATGAATTTTAAATTGAATGGAATAGAGCAAGTTGAAGATGGAGTGTATTCTGCAGACTTCACGTTTGATCACGTTGCGGGCGTTGTTTAATAGTGTTTTGTGGACTAAATGAAATAGATTCAAATTATTCACCAAATGAAGAATTGTTAGTTGCCTTAGCAGGACGATTTTGTGTACCGTAAATTGTAGAACGATAGAACACAATATTTGAATGTAGCTAATTTTTATTTATATATTTACGTAGTTCAAAGGTATCATGGTAATTTGGAATATTAATTTTAATAATTAACAAATTTTACAGCGTACCTTTGTTTTAAAGCTCAAGTTTCTTTTATATCCAACTGCAGCGAAACGTTTACGAAATAGCCTTAACCGTCGTTGGACATTTCTTTATGGCCACTCAGAGGTCAAACTCTAATTATCTCTCTAATTTAAATGAAATTTTTTCTCTACGTGTGGGACCTGATTGCTTTTATTTGCTCTGATATATTTTTAATATAATATGTATAATGTATGTAGGATCCGGGGATACTAATAAAAGCGTTTAAGATACTATTAACTATTTATTCTTCTAAAATCAGATAATACAATGTTTACGCGTCTCGTCTTCATCTTTCATTCTATTCCATTCTAAAATTATATCATACCTCCTCCTTTATTCTTAAAATATCAATTCACGCATACTCATCTCGCAAATCCTACATGTAAGTATATTCTTATCTTATATATTCTTAGTATGTTTTTACTAATCTCAGTTACCTTTAAGCTTTTAAATTCAACAACAATGTGAGTTATTTCACATTTTCAAGTGCAAGCATGTCTCAAATGCGTTCAATAGCTGCATTAGTATTCGATACACGATTGTCAGATTTAGATTTAGTGCCCATGTAATACGGCTTAGTACATTAGTGGCATTTTTGTCACGTTTGGTGTTGCACTCTTTTCTGAACAAGTTCAAAAATTTTAAATTTGCCTTCAACTATGTAGTTTCTATCGAAGAAAAATGTATTAGTATTCATTAACAATTAGACTTTATTCATTAAACACAAATTACGTTATTATTATAGATAACTTTTATGTTGTACTAAAAAGTAAGTATCAAATTTTACTTATACAATTACTATACAAAAGACAATAACTAAGAGCATTACATTTTAAATGTTTTTAATATAATATAATAAAGAGATTTTTGAATTTTATTTTTTAAGCAATATTTTTATTTAAATAATTATATTTACATACAAAACCTCATCAAAGTTATGTTCATGTTCATGCTTGTGGATATTTACAGTTGGCCTCGGAAAAAAGTGGTGGTTTTGCCAACTTTATAACATTTGAATAAATAAAATGTTGCCATATAATATATTTATTATAGGAATTTTTTTAGCTTCGCAAAAAATAAAGAAATACTTTAAAAACAAACAAAAAGATATGAAAAATTATAAATAGGATCTACTTGGAATATTTATAATTAAGAATCATTTATTATATACAAATAGTATCTGTAAATGATTTACTTGAAACCCTAACACGGACTAAATTTAATCTCAAATCTAATTAAATTAGAGAGATATAATTAATTTGTATATTTTTAGTAAAAATATTAAATAATAGTTGTTATTAGCTGGAGAAATTATAGCAATTATGAGCGATTTGCATTAAGTTTATTGGAAATTTCCGAAGGATGTTAAAAATGTAATAAAAAGTTATATGATGATGATGATGTTCTCCTAGCCGATTCCGGCCACGGCGGTCAATCTCTTTGAGATTAGCCAACTGCGCAGGAGATATTATAGTGCACAAGTGTACGCGCAGACACAGGTGCAATTTCTGTTCCTGTCACTCTCATACTCCGGTGGGACGACTACTCGATACGACCGATGAGGCAAGACTCAATAACCGTTTTTTTGGTAAATATAACATTTCACTATATTGTTCTGAAAATATTTAAATTGTAATGCACACATTATAATTTTTTAGAAATAATATAAGTCAACATCTATAGCTTAAAATGCTAAGTATTTATTTTCTTATTGTTACAAAAAGATTATAAAGCAAATATTAAAAGTGCTTTAAAGATTACCCTCTCGCCCGACTAAGGGGAAGTATAGAAAACTTTTAATTAGTTTGTAATTTTAAAACAAACGTGGGTAGAAAGTCGAGGAGCTTAGAGGTGATCGAATATAATTTATTATATAAGTTTATTTGTATTTGTGATTAAATTGAAGTATCACTTGATTATTTATAGGAAAATTATATATATATATATATATATCTATCCATACATATAATAAAATTGTAACTAGCCGAAAATTCGCTGAATTTGTACGTTAAATATTTTTTGGAAAATCTTACTGAAATAAACATTACCTACCTAACCATAACCATAACCTATAGTTTTTAGAATATTTGTCTCTCATTTCTGAGAAAAAATACTAAAACTGCAATTTAAGAGTATACTAATATGTAAAACTTTAGAATTTGGTTTTTAGTGAACTGAGCGCGGGCAGAGCCGCGAGCAGTACTAGTTTAATAATAATAATTTGTGACCAAAATTTTAAATAGTAATAAAAAATATAAAAAATAAAATATATAATCAAAGTCTCATCAAAATCATTTCAATTTTAAAACAATGACGTTATTTAATAATAAAAATATAATATGTAGCAGTTTAACATAATATTATTGGTATATAAAATTATGTTTACAAAGGATTTTCAAAGTATCAATGTTTTCTATTAAGTTCTAAAAACGTTATCTCCTAATGTGATAATATTTATTCTGAACGTCTTACAGCTATTGCAACGGCACGAGTAAGATTATCGGTACAACTTACATCAAAATTTATCTTATCGGTTCCATATCAATTATCAAACTTGTATCTCGGCCTACAAAAAACCTTTTTTTCGGGATTACAATTTTTCAAAATGGCTATGTATGAATACAAATAATAAAACAACTTTGGAATTGCACATACAAATTGTAGAAAAACAGATAAACTGATATCAATATTATTTTCTGTTTATCAATACTGATAATAATTGATATCTTTAGTTTATTTATGTTTATTATATAGGTCGCTAACAGAGCATACATCCTTATAATTGCACATGTTATAACAAAAGAAAGATCTAGAGTAAATAAAGCCCTAATTATAAGCAATACTGCATTCTAATAACAACATTATAAATAAATAATAATTTAAATTAAAAAAAAAATTGCCAAAATTCAAGGAAATATATTAAGATCAATAATTATTTACAGGAGATAAAAATATTTATAGCTAAGCTATAACAGATCATGTGAGAAAATATACGATAATTTTATGGAGAAATGCCGCAGGTTAAGGGCGCTGGTCCGGAAATCCGAAATTACGCAAACGCTTCATTCAATTTTCCTATAATACAATCTACGGCTGATGTGCTAAATATGTTACGAGATTATAAGCTTAATTTAAAAAAAAGTTCTATTTTAAACTTTTTACCACAAACAATAAACTTTATAAGAAGCTTATTGACAATGGTACTCGTACAGCGTGAGTCGTATTGAATTGTATTCTATTGTAATGAATGTTATTGGTTCAATTCTCATGGGATACCTTTTATTGAACATAGCAACAGATTAATACAGTAGTGTTATATACTGTGTATTCTCCACAAAAGAAAAGTGTAAAAATCACTAAATTATATATTTACTACCATTGCCCGCGGCTCCGCCCGCGTTCAGATGACCATAAGCCAAATTCTTAGGTTTTACATATTAGTATACTCTGAAATTGCAGCTTTTGCATTTTTTCTCAGAAATGAGATATTATCCCGCGGTAAAAAGTATCCTATATGTTGACCCGGATAACCAGCTATCACCATACCAAATTTCATCAAAATCCCTCCAGTGGCTTTTCTGTGATGCGGTAACGGACAGACAGGCAGACAGACAGACAAAAATTCTAAAAACTATAGATTCGGCCTCTGTATCGATAATAAAGTCTATTTCAATAATATTTTCAAAAAAATATCTAAAAATAAATAAATATCTATTCGGCTTAGTTACTATTTTATTATATGTATAGATTTAATTATGAAGAACAAATGACATGGATAACATTATAATATATTCAAATACGTTTCTCAATATTCTTTTGTATGTTACATATCTGTGACTAATGCAAACATACATTCATTTGTTTTAAAAAGAAAAAAGATAAAACTAAAAGGAGTATGCGTATATTACTCGAGGCCCTTTGAGATATTGGATATTTTTTCTTTCGCTTGTCACTTAAACGATTTTTTGATTAAATTTTGTTTATTTTAAGCAACTTTTAATTTTAAATCAAAGTTAAGTAAAAATACTTTTATGTAATATAAGTCTTCTTCTTAGTCGTTACAATCTTGACAGACTGGTCGTGGTCATCATATAGGTCTTGTAACCCGTTCGACTATTCGCCTCCACTCCTCTCTATTATTTGCGTGTCTCGCGCATTCATGCAGTGGAACGTTTACTGCTGCCCTGACTTGGTCTATCCATCTCATTGCCGATCTACCACGCGCTCTAGTGCCCTCTACCCTTCCTTGCACCACTAATCGTTCGATGGCCACATTATTGCGTCTAGACACGTGACCAAAGTAGCTCAAGATTCGAGCCTGAACTTTAGAGGAGAGACGCTGCTTGATGCCGAGTTCTTTGAGGATAGAGATGTTAGTCCTGAATGCGGTCCAGGGTATACTCAGCATTCGTCTCCAACACCACATCTCGAGCGCGTCAATTCTCTTTTTTTCGCTCTCTCGTAGGGTCCACGTCTCCGATGCGTAAAGGAATATGGAGAAATATAAGTGTGTTAACTAGCCCGGGTCTTAGTGGCTTTGGTTATTTTACGGTTCCGCCATATTTTTTTGCAGTTTGTCCATCGCCGATCTGGTTATCGCCATGCGTCGTTTGATCTCATCTATGCAGCCTCCTCTGTTAGAGATCAACGCTCCCAAGTAAATATATGATTGGACCACTGAGCAGTTCGCGATCTGAGTAGTTTCTGGAAAGTTGTTGTTTATGCGGTCGACAATCATAACTTTGGTCTTATTGCGGTTGATCTTAAGGCCATATTCGCGACTAATATTCTCCATTTTTTGTGGAGAAGCTCCTCTAAATGGCGAGCACTAGATGTGAAAAGAGTGGTATCATCCGCGTAGCGCAAGTTTGAGATCTTTAGGCCTCCATTGTGACTCCGTCGGTCCAGTTTTCGAGAG
Source organism: Brenthis daphne (assembly GCA_947093115.1). NCBI lineage: Eukaryota > Metazoa > Arthropoda > Insecta > Lepidoptera > Nymphalidae > Brenthis > Brenthis daphne. Next base: position 31,101,485 of record OX352473.1, on the reverse strand, counting down.
TGCGTCTCATTATTATTTCCGTATAGATGTTAAAAAGCATTGGTGAAATTATACATCCCTGACGTACGCCGGAGCTTGGGTGGAAGTTGTCTGATAGCTGTTCGTTCTGTTTCTTACTGATGCAGTACCATCCTCGTACAGACGTCTGAGAAGGTGGACAAGGTGTTTTGGTGTGCCCATTTCCAATAGGGTCTTCCAGAGCATAGGCCATTTTACGGAGTCGAAGGCCTTTGAGAAATCAAGAAAACAGATGTAGGTTGCCTTGTTGAATTCACGTGATTTTTCGATGATCTGACGTACTATAAGTATTTTGCTCCCGAGTACCTTTTCCCTTTACAAATCCCGCCTGCTCAGGTGCTACTTCTTTAGACAAAAAAGACTTCAGTCGTTCGTTTAAAATGTGCAATAGTATTTTGCTTGCGTGTGAAATAAGCGCAATAAGGCGATAGTTGCTGCACGACTTTGTTGAACCCTTTTTATGAAGAGGGACAAAGATGGTATGTGTCCATTCCTGTGGCCAAGTTTCCCGTTTGCCAATTCTGTTACAGAGTGCGTGGAAGATCTGTACGCCGTATTCACCTGAGGCTTTGATAGTCTCATCGGTATAGAGTCTGAACCTGTGGCCTTCCCCTTTTTTAGATGTTTTACAGCAGCTCTGACTTCATCTTTGAGAATGTTTGGCTCTTTTTCGTCGTCCATGGGTTCTGTTGGTTCGAAACACTGTGAATATGGGTCTTCAAACAGTGATTGACAATAATTTTTCCAGGTTTCCGAAATCTTGTCTATCTCTGTCACTGTTTGTCCCTGACTGTTCTCTATAGCCCATGATCTGGTGGATAGGGATTTTGTGATTGATCGGATTTTTCTGATGGAGATCCCTTGACTCGTGTTTATCTGCGTGGGCTTCAATTTCCTCACATATATTCTGTAGTCGGGTGTTGTAGTCTCGTCTGCACGCTGCTTGTATTTGTGCAGACTTTTTATTCAGTGTTCTCACATCAACTCCTGTAGCTTTCATCCCTCGCCTTTCTTCAACAAGAACTAGAGTATCGTCACTCATCCAGTGTTGTCTTTTATAAGTAGCAGGTGTTGTCTGTTCCGCGGCATGGCTAATAAGGTTCTTCGCACATTCCCATAGTTTGTTCGGACAATCTGTATTGGATTCTGTATCTGTCCACTGTTGCCAGTCCTGTTCTAGTGTTGCTATGAACTTTGAGCGGTTCTTTACCTCGATCCTTTTGGGTTTCTCGAGCTTTCTGCCCGCCCTTAGCTTTAGCTGAATTTTAGCGATCAGTAGTTGATGATCAGAGCCACAGTCTGCTCCTGGCAAGGTATGTGTATTCCTTACAGATGTTCTCCACCGCGACCTAATCATTATGTAATCGATCTGGTTGCGATAGTTGCCATCAGGTGATATCCAAGTATAAAGTCTTCGGGGATGATTTTGGAAGAAGCTATTAGATATTATCAGGTTGTTATTTGCTGCAAATTGTATAAGACGTTCTCCCCTCCCATTGCGCTGCCCCAGACCATACTTTCCTACACAATGACTCAGTAGATGAGAGTTTGAGCCTATTTTAGAGTTGAAGTCACCTATAATTATTAGCAGTTCTCTTTTTGGAATTTTTGAGATTGTAGTTTCCAGTTCAGAGTAGAAAGCTTCAATGTCCTCACTACATGCGGTGCTTGTGGGTGCATAAACCTGTATGATGTTGAAATTTATTGGCGATGCCTTAAGCTTGATGCTTATTATTCTATCGCTAACAGGTTCATACCCCAATACGCAGTTCCTTATGCTTTTTGGAACTATGAAAGCAACTCCGTTTCTGCCGGTGTCGTCGTTTCCAGAGAAGTAAACAGCATTTGTCTCGGTGACAATATAACCAGTACCTTTCCAGTGTGTCTCACTAATGCCACAGATGTTAATGTTACATCGAGATAGCTCATCTTCTAATATTTTGAGTTTTCCTGGTTGAAGAAGACCACGAACATTCCACGTTCCTATCTTCTGGACGTGTCGCATCTTCACTGATGTTCCAGTAGCATCGTTTCCATGAAGTGCCTGGCTACCTACACCCGCATGGCCGGTAGCATATTTCACACCAACTGTCCCGGACACAGTATGGCGCCGTCTACGCGGGTCGCATGGATATTTCGTTCTCTTAATGCTTTCCATATTCATGATGACTTTCATGGGAGAATAGTTGCAGTGGTTTCCCCTTGCCTTCTGCACCAAACATTTTTAGGAGTTATTTAGTCACCAAGGCTTGTTGTAGCCTCTTCCAGCCAGTTGTCCAGCTGGGCTTGTGGTTATACCGCCATTGCTCGGTCGCCAGAGCCTCGTTCGTTATCTAGCAGGGAGCACCGCGAAAACCGAATTGGTTTTCGCCGTCATCCGACGCGTGCAGGTGAGGCTGACATTTGGATCGGTTAAGATGTTGATACCGTTCTTCCCTTGCTCCTTGTAATATAAGTAAATTGTATAATTATTAACAAATACATACCGACACTTATACCTGGTATAGGTACTATTCCGAATTTCATTATAGAATTATTCCATAAGTAAGTTTTATTCTGTAATAAAAGAAAGTGAAGTTCCTAACCTTTCCCATTACCGTATTACTTCTGAAATCTGATTATAATCCATCCATGGCCAGGAATTTTCCTATGCAATCCAATTTATATATAATTTCTGAAGTGTATTGATGTGTTAGTTGAGGGTGGGATATGCTCATAGTTATTGGCTTTTGCTCTAAATTCTTCTAATGTGTATGTATGTATGTATGTATTCAGCCCTTTTTAACGTCCCACTGCTGGGCACGGGCCTTTCTTCAGTACGAGGGGAATCAGGCCATAGTCCAATCTGGCCAAGAGCAGGTTTGGCGGACTTCACATGTCTTTTGAAAACTTGCTAGGTTCTCTCAGACATGCAGGTTTCCTCACGATGTTTTCCTACACCGTTAAGACAAGTTGTAATCATGTTGGAAATGATTCGCACATGAAAATATCAGAATTGCGAGACGCGGGATTTGAACTCGCTTCACTCGGTTTCCCAAGCAAGCGCGTTACTACTGGGCTACCACTGCCTCAATTCTAATATATACAGAAATATCAATTGCTAAAGTTTAAAGTAAAATTTAACAAAACTATAGGTAATTATATTAATGTACGGTTACACGTACATTTTTAGTTTAGCTTACTTTGCGCGATACTTTTTCGAGTCGATGCGTCGCTACATTTATTACGAGTGCATTTAAAGACACTGAGCCGAACAGATATGGCCAGTTAGAGTCGTCAAAATGACACTGTAACTTCAGTAATTAAAGGACTTTAAATTTGTAACTATTTTAACTTGTTCACTCTAAACAACTAATAACAACTATATTGTACTGTTCTTATTGGGACGGTACAATTAATAAACTTATAACTTTGTGTTTTTGAGAATATATGTATACATAGATAGAGATAAATATTTAAAAATAAACTTTTTATAAGGGGGAATTACCTATCTTTATATATTCTTTGGTCGTTACACTAGCAACTTGGAAAACAACGTTGTATTATGGAATTTTGTCGTGCTTTGTGCTTTTATTTTGTACTCGATTCTATATTAACATACAGTCAGTTACGTAGGTTTAGAACTATCTTCAATCTTCACAGATATCATAATATTTACATATAACCTTTATAGAAAAAGGTGAGGGAAAAGTTTACGTTATAATATTTTCAAGAATATTTATTTCTTTTAGTTTTTAATGTACCCAACAGGAGTAGCTGACGCTTCCGTCGCTTGAATTTTTTCCTTTTTATTACTCGGACCAAGAAACTTTGACGAAAAATTATAAGGCATGAAATGATTATGTCATTTGCAAGCAGTCTCCGGGGCTATAACCAATATAACCACAGCTTTAAATGATAGTACATACATCATGGATCTTCATTTTAATTTCTGGTTTAAATTAACTTTAATTAAATTTTACAAAGGGAGTGAAACACCGCAAATTTACCAACTCCGGGTTGTTAATGAGGCTTATTATACAGAAAGGCTCGCTAACTAAACTTTGGCTGACCTGGGACTTGTACCTAGGACCTACGGATCTGCAGCCGTACATGCTAGCCACTACACCACCAAGGCAGTCATCTTAAATATCACTGATACTACTCATGACGAGTATTCATTTGTAGCGTCGAAGATATGTAGTATGTAGACATTAATTACATTTTATTTTACAATGAGAACTATAATAATAGAAATGTATGTAAGCATACGAATGAAGCCGCAGTATATTAGTAGTACTTTTTGTAAGCCAGTACTTTTGTATGAAATAAGTCTCATGAACATTTAATTTATAATGAGCATTCCCAGCTTTTTGTTCTTACCTTATTAAAAGGTTTTCCTTTCATAGCTTGCTATAAATAGTTTTTCTGGAAATTGTGGGGCTTTCCTGGCTCCATTCAATTACCATCTGCAACAATATAATAAATGTAAAGTTTCTTAGTAAAAGAATAACATTAAACTATTAGGATTCAATTAAATATTTATTTTTTTTTTTATTTTTTTTTTATTTATTTATTTATTTCAGGCAATATTTACATAGGGATCTTAAATATGTAAACAGCGGCCCATAGCATATATACCTTAAAACTAACATATATATTAATTATAAAAAACTTAAAAACTATTTAACACGTAGTGCAGACGTGTAAGCTGTGTCGGCGGGCATACGACCTCGGAACTTCCGAAACACGACGCCCTGCGGCCAGAAGTCCTCCTTCATGAAGGTTGGCAGATGATGAGTCGGCACTCTCACCACAAACGAATTGAAACTCGTTTTGTGGCGAGGTACCAGCCGTTCAACCCTCAATTTGAAGTTGGACCTCTTCAGGACGTAGTCTACGACATCCTCGACCTTCGTAGACCAGTGCACTCGGGACACATACAGCGGCGTCGATGGTACGGCAGGACGCATCGGATGGTCTGGCTGGTTCGGAGCTGTGCCACAGATGTTACGGCATGAGGGCTTCTTTTTCTTCCTCTCCACTTTAGTGAAGCCCTCCTCGTCAGGTTGGATCTTCGTGGAACCCGTCGAAGGCACCTGTTTGGCAGCTGGTTTGCTCCGGCTCTTCTTTTTCCCTCCATTCGAGGGCCGCTTGTTTGGCGGGGCGGGTGTAGGGGCGGGGGCAGGCGCGGCTGCGGCTGCGGCTGCGGCGTATGCACGCGGCGGGGTTATGACCGCGCTCGCACTCGACGTCATCAGCGGGGCCGGGGATCGGGTGGCGGGCGTCACTGTGTCGCGCGATTCACGCACCTCAGCAGTAATCGGAGGCGACGACAAACTGCTGATGGAGTCAATTTGTGCGCCGCGACGTGTGTTTATGTTAGTGACCTCCGGTGACCTACTTACAGAACCATTATTTTTGAACGATAATAATTCTGCGCGCAGCTCACTGATGGTAGATTCGGAAATCTCTAACTTAAACTGCACCTCTGCCAAGCCAGCTTTCAGGATGGTGATATCCTTGAGCAGCCTGGTAACGTCAACGTGGTCGAACGTGACGGGAGGCAGCTTGTTCAGCTGCTTCGCCACGAAGGCGGGCACGTCGTCAGGATCGGTTATCTTCAGGAGATTAATGATGTCCTGAAGACTTCTCTCCCCCTTTTCATCCCTTCTACGGGTGGGCATTCGGTCGGCCTGGCCGAGAGTCTCATAGAGCAGCACCTTGCTCCTGCAAATCTCCTCTTCTTTAAAGCTCGACTTGCAGATCTGCATGATGCTGACCTCGTCCATAGTGTCGATGGCGTGCTGTATAAACGCCAAACAGCTCGTTAGCTATGAGTTTTTCGGAACTCATAGCGGCGGTATCCGGCAGCGGCTAAGCCGCGCAGTACGCGAATCAAAATTCGGGTCAGAGTGTGCAAGCAATGCGCGTCCGTTACCTAGCGCGCATTACTGACCTTATATATTATATATATCTATATATATATATATATATATATATATATATATATATATATATATATCTATATATATATATATCTATATATATATATATATCTATATATATATATATATATATATATATATATTTCTTCTTCTTCGTTTATGAAGAAGAAATAATTATCAATAATATAAATAAAATAAAATGCACAATTAAAAAAAAACTACTATACATTGGATGTTTGAAACATGATATGTTTATGTATCTTTGAATGATAACAAAGCCCAGATAACTACTATAATTGATATGTCTGTTTGTATCCCATTCTCAGAACCAAATGCACGAGTTGTAATTACGATGTATCTGACTTTTGGTATCTTTTCATAGTTAACTCAAGTCCAACACTATTATAAACATAGGTATCCCGGTGGGACACCTTATAGGAAAAGTTCCTATCATCATCATCCTTCAATGTCTGCCCTTACCTCAAAACTTGGTCATAAATATAGTTACGAGTACAAAGATATCATAAACATCAAGCAATGTACATTGTATAGAGTACACACGAATTTATAACATGAACTAGAAGACCACAAATCTCAAGGAATGTCCAATGTCAATTTTATATGTAGGGACCCGTTATAAGAGTGCATACGAACATAACTTTCTTTAACAGCTGTTATGATCGCCTGGGACTTACGATGACGTCACATGGGGTGCTCTTCGAAAATAATAAAAAGTGTCGTGACGATCGAAATATTACATTTTTTTTCGGCTAGCTTTCATTTACTAAGTGTGTAAAGTAAAACACGTGAGAAGGAACTTCACTGTAATAAAATGAAAACATTTTTTGTCTCTCACCCATGGTGAGACAACAATTCACGCCGCCGGTGGTTTCGGACTTCTCACAATACTAGCGGTCAGAAGCAACACCATCTTCTTTATTCAGCTCTTCATCTAAGACCTAGAGCTTCTTGAAATATTAATCGCTGCTCTTCGGTACTAAGCCATTGACTGCTACTTCCATTGGTACAATTACCATTAATCCTATATTCCATAGGTACTAATCTCATGAGATAAATTATTTAGTTAATCTTGTTTTCCCCCTTTGCTAGATTATCACCACACGATTGTTCTATTTTATAATCTTATGCCGGATAATTTGAACAAGTTACAAATAACAGAAGTTGAAGGAAGCCAACGTAGCAATTCAGAAATCAATAATTACTAATGGAAAAGCATTTTTCGATTTTCCTCCCTGACAAGTACAACCCTTTTAAGAGTGTGTGACACACGGGTCGCGGAGACACTAACGTCGATTTCAGATTGATAATATGTGTGTTGTCTAAACCAACCAAATCAATTTTTTGTCTATATTAATTAATATTTTATAAGAATTTATCTATTAATATATTCGAAGTTAAATCAGTCTATAATTTTTATTTCTAAAGACTGAAAATTTGCTACATCTTCATAAATACAATTAAGAATTCAGTCTTACATTAAAACATTCTATTTACGCAGCTTGACCCCGTGACTTTGATAAATGGCTTGAAACGGATAACAGTAATTATAATTATTTAATATATGACTTTTTGGCTAATGTTAAAATGAAATGAATATTTCTAAAACTTACAATTTTTTTAATGCAATTTAATTGTAATTTCCATTTCAGTTTATTTTTTATTTACGCAAAGGATCCGACAGGAACTTTTATTACTAAGCCTGCCTTGTTCAATTCTGGTCTGTCAAACCTACCTGTAAAGCACTGATTCGTCTTATAATGTTTAGCTTAGATAAATATGATAACTTGAGAAGCGTATGTCTGGGCAACTATTAACTTGAATAAAAAATCCTATCCACAGATATCCTACATGATTTATTTACCCCATATTTAATTATTTACCCCAAAATTACATGGATTCATAAAATTATAATAGTTACATTTCGTCTTTTGTGACGAACCATAATAACGAAAGGAAAGATGACAAGAAACGTCATCTTCAAGATTCATTTAGTTTTTGCTTTATCGTAAAAACGGTAAAACATAGACGCCGAACTTCTGACTCGCATGTAATGAAATGTTTCATTTCGTCAGCTAGGTCTTTTTATATTATAATGTATTTTTGTCTATCTGCTTATAAAATTTCTTTAAATATTTTCTAAAATTAGTGACAAGTGCCCTATATAAAGTTATATACACCTTACACTGTTTATCCAAGTAATATCAACTATATTTAGAAAGAAAAAAAATCCAAAAAAATATTTGTAATAAGTAATATGAAATCTTTTTATATTTACTAACCAAAAAATCTGTTGACCACTAATGTCATTGTAATAATAAGTTACAAATGTAATAACACCCTCTTTATGCGAACCCTTATCATAGAACATGTCTTTTCCATTGGAAGTCTGACATAAACAACTCAGCTTCGCCTGCCTTGTCCCAGGAGATATCGTTTGACTGAGTTCGAGAGACACCGAATTTATTGTGTGTATATATGTGCGCTAATTTAAGATGTTCTTATAATCATATAAGTACCTGGGCTACTGAGCTTTGCTTGGAGGTTTTGGGCAAAAAACATTTAAAAAAACTAAAAATTTGAATAAATAAAAAAAAACCGAAGTAAAAACTTTGTAGCCAACCGGGATACGAACCCTGACCTGTGGTTGTCAAATTTGCGCCTTGGCCGCTTGACCGAGATGCTTATGTTCTAGCGTGCAAATTAGCGAACATATTTTGCGTAGAATAATGCGAAACAAAACCGCATGAAAACTCGAAAACACGCGTTTTCCAAGGCATAAAACTAATCTAGATCGATCTATCGCCCCCGAAACCCCCTGCATACTAAATTTCATGAAAATCGTTGGAGCCGTATCCGAGATTCAGATTGTATATAGGTATATATTTATGTTATTTGTAGAATTATTTTTAGGTAACGGTTGTTATTGCTGCTTAACTGCATTCCTCCAATATGGAAGGTAATTACGTGGTTATATTATAGCTGTTTATTTTTTTTCTATTCACGCTATCTTTATGGCTATCTTTCTATCACATGAGTATTATGACAATCACAAAATATACGAATATTCTAAGTTCTACCCGCTATTGAAAGTTCTATCACAATTCTTCTTTTATTATTACCCGGGAACCCGTTTTATTTTCTGGGTAGAAGGTAGCTTATGTTATTTTCGCTCTTGTATTCTTTATTTACCTGTCGCCTGTCGGCAAAAACAATCGATAAATAGAGATATCTAAAAACTCAATTTAATAGGAATGTAGATATAGATAATAAAATAGCGAAATGAAAATATTATAATAGTCAGTTTATCTTAAAACTTCTAAAAGTAGATTTATTGATTTTCGTAATTAGAATTCTGTCAAAATTTCACAGACAGACATTTGGTAACTTTTTCCATTAAAATATGAATGAACAAAGCAAAAATTTTCTGATTTCTACGACTTTGTTTAATTAGTTGTTAATAGCAATTTTTTACAACTAAACTTCTTACTATATCACGATTGACATTTTACCTACATATAACGTATGTGGATTTTGTTACAAATTATAATATAAATTACTAAAGTTTATTTAGATATTATTTTATTTAGATTTCACTTCAATTCGTCACTTGATACACACTTGCACACGCACACGCACACACACACGCACACACATAATAGACACATACGCATGCACGCACGCACGCAGGCACGCACGCATGCTCGCACGCACGCATGCTCGCACGCTCGCACGCTCGCAAGCACACACTCAAGAGAGATCCACTTTTGAGAGTGTGAATGTGAAAGATAGTGATTCTGTTATACTTTTAATAAATATTCTGTTGATATACTTACTTTTATTTTTATATTGGAAATTTAAGGGAAAAGATCAAAGGCCAAAGCTCTCTTTTGATTATGTTTACTTATGCATTGTTTTGTTTTGGAAATATATTTAGGGATAAACGAAATCGTCAAAAGTATTAATATGCCCACAGATAAACGTTTGGCTCCTAACCAAATTGGATTGGGTTAAAGGACTCCTTGAACGCAATAGCCGTTCATCATATTATACTATATTTCAGCAAACCTATGTGTAATACAACAAAAATACGTTTTTTATCGACCATAAATATATCACTACACCGAAGTGGTACGAAAATTATTACCTTTATCTACATTTTTAGTGAAAATACATCTATCCTTGTACGTTCAGTGTCGTATAGTCCTAAATAGATGTTAATATTAGAATATTAAGTTTAAAGTACTTATATATTATTTTATATAGTATATTAATTTTATATTTTAATAAATTTTAATTTTTAATCTATATTTAAAATTTAAATCTATTACGGCCTAACTCGTTAGTTTCATTTTATAGAATATATTTTTATTTGACATATTATGATTATTAATTATTAACCATACTAATATTATCAATTTGTTTTTTTTGTTTGTCCTTCTTTCACGTCGAAACGGAGTAACAGATTAGTATGATTTTTTGTATGGAGATAGTTGGAGGGCTAGAGAGTGACATAGCTACTTTTTACCGAAAAAACACGTTATAATACAATCCAAAAAAAATATTTGTAATCAGAATTACTTGAAACTTGGTATTAGTGTTCTTCAGTAAAATTAAATAAATACGTGTTTTAGCACTTTTCGAAATTCATCCTATAAGGGGGTTAAATAGAGGATGAAAGTTTGTATGAAACTACCTTTTTATAGATTTTTTGCAGTTTTAGCGCGAAAAAAGCCGCGGGTTCTGCTCGTATTGTTATAATATTCTACTTTCATTCCGATGATCAAACTTTATAAGGAAAACATTCTCGATTGACGGAGCTCCAACAAATTGAAACAATCATAATATCTTTGGAAGCGGATACACTCTGTAATAAATCATCCGCTTTCTACGTAACGACTTAGCGAATAGAACCAAAACTTAGGTACATATCAATATATTATGTATATGGCACCAAATATTTTAAATTAAACAATTTATACACAATTTAAACATCCATACTAATAAATGGAGAGCCGATTTTTTATTCGGTTATACTGTGCGATAACTACTGAACCTATCGAAATAATACTCATACCATAAGATGCAGCAAGTTTCGGAGAAGGTTTTAGTATATGATATGTTGGTGATTAATGTACTATGCGGGCGGAGCCGCAGGAAAACGCTAGTATAGTAATAATAATATAAAAAATAGATTGTTTATTTGCTTACACCTCATCTTTTGAACTAACAGTCTGATTTAAATATATATAATGTACATACATCTTTATATTATAATTCTTCTGTACGTATGTTTGTCACCTTACTCCTCCTAAAGGGCTGGACCGATTTGGATGAAATTTTGTGTGTATGTTTCAATGGGCTCCTGGATGGTTTGAAAACACAATTGGACCCGGTAGGTGGCGCTGGTGTCAGTGTGACAAAGAGTTTGTTTTTTTTTTGTAGTTTGAACACGGGTGAAGCCGCAGGTAGTGCTAGTTCATAATATATATATATATATATATATATATATAATATATTATTATATATATATTATATATATATCTATATATATATATATATTTATATATATATATATATATATATATATATATATTTATTAAGGAAGCTTGTATGCTATCTAACAATACGACTAAAATTGTAAAATTTATGATAATGGTTGATATCATTAATCATTGTAATAAAACTTAATCAGTGTTAATGTAAAAACAAACTCATGATAAAAAATGTAATTTAAGGATTTGTTAATTGATATGACTTCATGTGTTAGTAAGACTTACATAGTTGCGCCTCTCATAGATAATATTCTATACAATATAATGCAATAAATTAATTATTTTAGTAATATTGTATTATACTCGTATGTATCATCTACATAATACGAGAATAATTTCTACATTATAACCCATCCCATTAATAATATAAATACCAAACTTTGAATGGATGTTTGTTACTTAATCACGCCAGAACGGTTGGACGAATCTGGATGACACATGATGATTTAGCACAGAGATAGATTATAGTCTGATAATAGCACATAGGTTACTTTCCCGAAAAATGTACGGTTCCCGTGGGATAGATTTGTTTTCGTTTTTCATTGGATGAACCCGAAGCGACCGTGATTCGCTAGTAAATCATAAAATGAATAATAGGAAATTACAACATTGTGAGGAAACCTGCATGTCTGAGAGAACTTAGCAAGTTTTCGAAAGACATGTGAAGTCCGCTAACCCGCACTTGGCCAGCGTGGTGGACTATGGCCTGATCCCCCTCGTATTGAAGGGAGGCCCGTGCCCAGCAGTGGGACGTTAAAAAGGGCTGAATATATACATACATACAACTAAGTTAAAAAAAAAGTTTCAAATCTACATCCAGTTACTTCTAAGTAAACATAAGTTCATACTAATTAATACTGAAAGCGCCTTGAATATCTATTATGAATGGATATTGAATATATGTTAGATATAATAGATACATAGGATTAAATGTCCTAATTATAATTGGTATTAAATTACGTGATGGTAATGATTATATAATATTAGAACAATAATAATGTAAACATATATTGCAGTTCTTCGTCCAAATCATAAATTAACATAATTATTTTGCCTATAAATTAAATACTTAAATTATTCAAAAACAATATTCATAAATGTGTGGCCAAATAATGACTTTTTGTATTGAAAATGTGGTATTAAAATATGTAAATACAAAGTATGTATGTTATCGAAACTACATTTGGTAGTTTTTTTTTTTTCAACTGAGGTAGATCTCATATCATCTTCTAAACGTCTCGAAAATAAAATTTTCCTCATATTCTAAGATCCTACAAACGTTTATAGTTTCTCTGTTCTTATAGATATATATTTGCGTAAACAATAGTCCGATTTGAAGGATATCAGCTTTTGGATAGCCAGAAAGTTGGTTTTACCTTCGTCAAACTAAAGCGACCACAGTATTTCAGACATTGGTAATTGTGTCAACCCTAAACACCCACTCATTCCTTGAAATAGTTACGTCAACTTAAGTGGCTGTCATTATGTACCCTGAACAAGAAGACAATGATTTAAATGTACATTTAAACAATGGCTACTAATTGCCACGCATTATCCAATTTTCACATTTTTTTATCTGTATTTTGATTTATTTATAGTCAAAAATACTATAAAAATAAATTCACTTGTTTATAATTTAAATCTTTGATTAGATATACCTACTTAGAACAAATAAATCTAAATTGTTTTTTATTGTAGAATTGTTTATCTGCGTCTTATCTTTCTATAAAACAACAGAGTACATAGAGATTCCTAATAAAAAAAATGGATTTACCTACTCTGTAGATCTAAATGGATATTAGCGACATGTTATAAAGAAATAATTTTAAAACTTATTACTTTATCTTTAGTATTGATATGATAGTATGATATGTTATGATAGTAAGTACTAAGTAGTAATTAATGACTAATGATAAGTCTTCCATGATGAAAATTAAACCCGCAACTTCCGGTTTAGAGGGCAACATATGCTTCCACAGCGCCAGATGGTCTTTAATTCGTATAGATGTAGTAGTCTACACACAAATTATATGTATGTAAATAAAATAGCCTTACTTACTAAAAGTAATATCTTTATTAAATTAAAAGGAAAATCTCATTTACTAATTTTGTGGGTTTTGGGATTACTCTTTTTACTATACAGAAAGACAGGCGTGATTTGTATAGTAAATATTAAGTATAACAATTTATTAAGAGCTTAAATATTTCGTTAATTGTATTAAAAACTAGCAATTTAACCTCGCTTCTTTCGGGTGCCAAAATCTTTAGGTCAAAAGTTATGTATAGTAAAGGTCATCTAAACCCGTTCACTAATCTCACACATATACATAATACACACATACACATGTGTGTATGATCTCTTACTGATAACATAATTTTGATGTTAGAAACCCGTAGTGCGCGAACATCACTCGCACTTATGCGATTATTTTATTAATACCTGAGCGTGATGTTACGTGAATAAATAATAACTATATACTTTACATACATAAAATTAACGAGTAATAATACTTCATCAGAAGTAAGTCCTGATTTTAAGTTAATTAATGCTTACTGGGAGTGATCTAATTTGTCGCGTACCCACCGACGACAATGGAAGCTTAAAGAAAGCCCTTTAACTACATAATCTTTCTTGTTTAAGAAAATACGTTTACACGTATTCTTAATGAAAATGCAACGAATACGTATTTAATCATAATAATCTAAGACTAATTCTAATCCATACATATAATAAAATTGTAACCAAGCCGAATCTGTACATTAATATATATATATATTTATTAGAAAGTTTTATTGAAATAGACATTATTATCAATACAGAGGCCGAATCTACAGTTTTTAGAATTTTTGTCTGTCTGTCTGTTACCGCATCACGAAAAAAACCACTGGGCAGATTTTGATGAAATTTGGTATGATGATAGCTGTTTATCCGGGTCAGCATATAGGATACTTTTTACTTACTGGAGGAAAATATCTCATCTCCGAGAAATCTATACTAAACGTTAAAACGTAACTAGGGACGAACCCAAGCGGTGCGAGGGTGAGTCGCTAGTGTATAAATAATACGAACAGTGAACTTTTGTTAAATAAATCTTATATAAACATATTTTAATTATTGCCTCCATATGTAATATGTATAGTGAATTAGAAGCTCAGTAAAGCGAATTTCGCAGACTGACAACATAGAGGAGGTAATTTTAATAGGTACAATCGCTTTTACCCCTTTGTTCTTATTAAGTGACTTAATTTGTACGAGTATATTAATTTCATTTTGGTAAAGAGTATTATAATATTTAATGAAAGACTCTGTATTATCTATTTATTCGAATCATCATCGTTCCTGCATATAGTTAGGTAAGGTAGAATTATTTAATTATGTTAATTTAGATTATGTTACATGTTCTGCTTTATTTTTTATTTTTATATATTATTTGTTAGAATTTAATAAGTAAATTGTATCTCCCATCTCGTTACAATTCTTGTCTCATCTGAATAAAAATAAGCCCATTGGCTTGTGATTAAAATGTGATGCCTCTCTATGCCAAAATTTATCGAATTACTAAATAACAGACGTTATTTAACCTTTACAGTATTTGCTAAGGCTACCCTAGAAGCCTAATTGATCATAAAAATTTTTAACATCCGATCCCCATTTTGATAATAACTAAACTGATTGTATTGTAGTTAGAATACTTTCCTGTTTGGCTTGAAAGAACAAGTCATAAATGAAAAATAGAAATATCTATAATAACATTGAACCAAAAATATAACCAAATTATGTTATGAATGAATTTTTTTCACATATTTGTCTATATAGTTAGTTATACCTGGCCACGCGTTGCAGTGGCACACATATGAAAATCGTTAATTTTGCAATAAGAAAAGAAAATAATCGCGATAAAAACTATCCTATCAGTTAGAACAAAAATTTCCATTTAAAAAAAAAATACGTTAAGGTTAGATAAGTAGTTTCGGAATTCACCAGACCAACATCGTGACACGGGAATTTTATATATTAAAATAGCATTTAAATTAGACTTCATGTCTGAAATTCGAATGGGAAGATCTGGGGCTGCATCCAGTCTATTTCTTCCTTATTTTTTATGTAAGCGTAAACTAAAAAACCAGTTTCGCTTCGGTAAGTTGTCACAAACGGAAGAAAAACACGCCAGCAGCAGCATCGACAGTCTTTTCAAAGACTGCAGGGTTTTCAGTCCAATCTAAAAGTTATCTACGATATTTTATTTATCTCTGGGATGGATTTTGGACCCTTTGTGTCCCTTCTACGAAACCCTAGGATTCTGCGGATCACCATTTGAGAACCGCTGTTCTAAAGTATAAATACCTAATAAAGCACAGCACTCCGCTACATAAATATATTAAAAATTATATTTCTCTACTCTATATTCTATTACTCACAAACTTTGTGGCATAGTAAAATAGGTCATTATATTAACAAGGACATAAAAGATAAATTAGCTGTCCACAGTTTTTACTTCCACTTCTGTGTAGTTAACTTTTATGTACGCTCTACCGGGGCTTTATCATGTGGCGTAACAAAAATGTCCTGGGCGCCGGCTTGCCGGGCTATTAAGTATAATGTGGCTTCTGGCTTTCCATCGCTTATAAAAACCTCATATATTATGTTACATCAATCGCTATAATTAAAGAGAAACATTTTTTTTTCGTTATCATGGCATATATATAGTATTATATATGGTAAATATTATTGCTTATAGACTATATATATTGATATCAACATCTAAACCATTTTTTGGCTGTCTGTCTGCTCTTATACGCTAATATTCTCAATAGCTCAACTAATTTTAGTGGGATTTTAATCGACAGATAGATGACAGTATCAAAACAGGTGACAAAAGTATAAAAGTATAACAACGGGTTTATAGCTGAATAATTTGGAATAAGATAATATTAATGTTCAATGTTCTTTGTTCTGTGGCTTATATTCGTGCCATTTGGGTGCAATTTACTTTGCCAATGTCGTGTAGAATGGAGAAGACATAATATGAATTTTTTGAAGTCATTAAGAAGAGAGTTGAATTGAAGTTATCAATGATTTTTTATGGTTCTATTAATAATTATTATAAATATTTTTATAAGGTTAGGTTTATGTAGGAATGTAACAGATTATATTTTCATAAAATACTTCCAAACATACGTAGAGAAATGCGAATAGACAACGTACTAAAAAAATGATAAAAATTCCAATGAAGTATGAGACACTTCGTTACTTTAGAGATACAAGTATATTATTGTCACTAAAGTGATTTATTTTTTATACATGTGATCTATATGTAATCTACCTAATTATTTAATTGCAAGGAAAAAGTTCTATAAAACTGTGGCTAAAAATTTAACAGCAACTAATTTCAGCTAGGTATCTTGTAATTGATTAAGTAGGTGTTACATTTTGATTTTTAGGATCACATAAACATAATAAAGATAATACTAGACCTTTACCCACGTTTTTTTAGACTAGTGTGTCATTTGAGGAATTTCGGAGAAGTATGAATTCTACTAATACACGCAATACCACTAGAACACGATTTGTTGTTTTCAACCGACTTCAAAAAGGAGGAGGTTCTCAATTCGACTGTATGTTTTTTTATTTATTTTTTTATGTTTGTTACCTCAGAACTCCGTCATTTATTAACCGATTTGGACAATTTTGGTTTTGTTTGAAAGGGTATACTTCCAGATTGGTCCCATTTAAATTTCAAAAAAAAAATACCACCCCTAAGGGTGGAAAAAACAGCTAATGATGAATTTAACCTACTTCTAATTGTCATATTGACTTGAAACTTTGCAAGTATTTCTATTTCCGTTGATAGTACAGTGGTTCGGTGTTGTTGACCTGATCTGATGGCAAGGCCAGAAGGTGGAACTCTTCAATGACTAATAGTAGATACTTTGAGTTTGGGCTTATTTTGTTTGATTTGACAAGCCTAACACGTTAGAATCCTTACTTTGCTACTACTGTCTACACTAAAAAGGGGAAAAATAAAAACTTTTTAACAAAAAAATAAAAACCGACTTCAAACAAAAGCACTAAAAAGTAAAAAATAACTGATTGGTAGTTTTTCATTTACTATACATACCTAATCAAAATATTTTTCGAAGTCGGTGTGCTTTGGCTAAGTAATTAAAGCCTACCTATTAAATACATACCTAATCAAATATTTTCGAAATTGGTGCCAGCCCATACAAAGCAAAGCACACCGACTTCGAAAATATTTGATTAGGTATGTATAGTAAATGAAAACTACCAAACAGTTATTTTTTATTTTTTAGTGCTTTTGTTTGAAGTCGGTTTTTATTTTTTTGTTAAAAAGTTTTTATTAAATTCCCTGAAAATATTTGATTTGCTACCATGAACTAATATAAAAAAAGTACTCCTATTATGTTTTTAAGAAATTTAAACACCAACGAGTATAACTTATGCAATGGCATAATTTTACTTAATACTACTAAAAACTATATAAAAGTCTATGATTACATTACCTTCTCCGAAAAATTATATAGGTTTAATTATACAGGCTCTAAAGATAACAGCTATAATAATAATATAAAGCTTCTGTATATTTTTATGGGCCCACGCCCTCGGATACTTTTTTCCAAGGTCAAGACAATGAGGCAATGTCTTGTTTTCTTACAACGTTCTTTTTATCGTCAATCTCTATTCCTTGAACTATGTTTTATGGTGATATTACACATACTGACAATATTGAATTCATAACAAGCTCTGTACTCTAATGCTGTAGTATATATACATGGTGCTGACTCAGTTAATTGTTAACTTATTAATTTAAAATATTAAAAATAAAATGTGTAACAGGAAAATATAAGTAATAGCAAGCAACTAAAATGGAATTTTATTTTTGGAATCTCATATCTATTAATTTAGAGTTGTATGTTTTGGGAATACTACTAAATTATAAGTGCAAATTTAGTATATGCGTGTACATACACGCGAAGAAATAACGAACCTACAAAGGCTCGTTATTTCTTCGCACTGAAACGTCCTGTTGCCCCAAAACTTGGATATTACATTGTCACCCGTGTTGACTCACCCGAGTGAGGTGAGGGAAATTCGCTAGTTTAATATAAGGTATTAAGAAATTGTGCAGCAAATTTTTGGGCATGACTATATAAAATATTATGACTCATGAATCAATATATAAAAAAATTGGAATGCATCATAATAGATAAAGATAGCGATAAGATTACGAATTACTTATTGAAGGACATATATCACGCACTCGCAAAAATAACACAGATTTCTCTATTGATTGTCTAAAATAGTAAGTGTTATAAATAGTAATAATGGAAACAAACGCGTTTTTGTGGGTATTTGTCGCTGGATTATCTCTTACAAGTAAGATACTTTTATATTCATTATATCAAAAGTATATAATCATTATTTCTTTTTTTTTTAGAAATGAAATAAATAAAAACCTAAAGAATTCTGTTAGATTTAATAATAAAAAACATATTTTGTTGTACCAAATATAAATCTGAATAATATTGATAGTAATAAAATGTTAAATCTAAAATCATTTAAATAAAAAAAAATATTTTAATTTTATTTTTGGCTTATATAATATAATTACATTATTTGATTTTAAATTTATTGACTGATTGAATATTTAGTAATATTATAGGGCTTTGAAAAAAATATGCTTATTTATAACTTTTTTACTATTCGAATTCCAAAAAAGAGGTGACCATGTGTTTGGCCTGTATTTTATGCCACTCTCCCATTCTGCAGTAGGATCGATGAGGCTATTTTTGTATTATAATAGATAAATAAATAAATATATAAATAAATATATTGGGTCATTGACACACAGCACCATCTAGTTCCATGGTAAGCTACGAGGCCTGTGTTATGGATACCAGATAGTTGATATACTACACATAAACAACTTTAAATACATACATATTATAAATATAAACACCCATGAATGAAGTACAAGCATTGGTCATCACACAAATGAATGCCCCCAGCGGGACTCGAACCCGCGAGCGCTGGCGCAGCAAGTAGGGTCACTAGAAACTGAGCCAAACGTGTCGTCAGTTATTATATTTTTTATTTTAAATAAGAAAATCACATGAAAACAAAATATCAAACGTCGATAATGTCAGTTTTAAAGAGAATGAGAAATACGTGTGTATAATTTTATACATATCTATCTTCCTTTATTATTTTTACTTCATATATGTGATTGATTGCTATTGTAATTGGCAGGTGCAAACGTACTATATGGAGAGCGAACTAATAGAATATTGAATGGGACCATCGCCACGCAAGGCGATTTCTCCTATGCGGCAAGTGATCTTTTTTATATATTTGCAATACATGTACAAATACTCGTATAGGTAATCATATTAACGAAAATATCCTAAGTATTTTATAATATTTAATCTAATTTTATATAGCGACACAAGTGGTGCTAAATAATTAATGATACGATTCTTGATACTAATTTTATTCTGAAATGATATTAAGGCTTAATATTCATTGTCAGTATTGACAGCGTTAGCGTGTTTAAGCAAATTTATCATTTATCAATTGTATCGATTTTAAGAGCAACATCAAAAAATAATAACATTTTCGGATTAACATTTTCATTAATCTTTGAGTTGAGTTTAAGAATGACTGAATTTAATATAGACGAAGATCGAATGTATTTGATTCGGTTCATTCGAAATACGCAAGATGAGAGAGCGTTTTTGTCATTATAAATTAGCCAGCTGGTAGGTAGCCAGTATGAGTAATTGGCGCAAGAAGGTAAACGCTTGAAGATGACTTTTTTTAGCTTGTTCACCTTGCATGTAAGTGTGTCAATCTAAAATGGTCTTAGGTTTCACCTATATGTTGGATATTTCATCCGCATACAGCATCAGAGAACAGGGAACGCTATAGAGAAGAACAAATAAAATACATAAGAGAACAATTATATGGTCTTAAGAGGGCGACTCCATGGACGCGTCTATCTAGCACAGCGAAACATAAATGGCTTACCACGAGGTTACTGCGAAGATGTTGAGCCGCGTTTCGTTCGATATCCTTACAAGTCAGATGCTAAATGCAAAGTAATAAATATCCTAGGAAAGTAAAATTATTATTTTTCATATGTTTATAGGTCTCCATACAAACGGGGGAGCCTACAGAAACAAGAGGTCACAGATGTGGCGGTGTACTTATCACATTCCAACACGTTGTGACTGTTGCTAGCTGCCTATATAACACTAATGCAATTACTGGGTAAATGTTATTATTGATAACATAGTAAGAATTTTAAATATATAAGCAACTATAATATTTTTATATACTAAATATTTTAACACTTTATTCCGTACGTGTTAGAGATAGAGCAGATACACAATTAAAATTACAAATAATATAATTTTCATCGAAGCTTATGCGAGTCTACCGTAAAAGGTCGGAAAATTTCAATAGTTTATATCTAACACTAGGAATCCCCACACTATTGTAAAAAAGAAAGTTTAAACATACAAACTTTCGAAAGAAAAGTTGATGTTTTTGTATCAATGACAGTCGTGTGAAGGATAGAAGGTCAGTTGGAAAATATTATGTTAAGTACACCCTAGTTTCACTCTGGTGTAAAGTGATACAGGCGTATTGTATTTACATGCCACCTATCTTTATATATATAGAAACGTCTGTCGGGTCAGCTAGTCATATATAATCTATACATATAATAAAATTGTAGCTAAGCCGAATCTGTACATTAAATGTTTTTTGGAAAATCTTATTGAAATAGTCATTATCGATACAGAGGCCGAATCTATAGTTTTTGGAATTTTTGTCTGCCTGTTTGGGAACGGTATCACGAGACAAGCACTGGAAAGATTGCGGGAAAATATCTCATCTCTGTGAAATCTATACAAACCTAAGTAACTAGTAGGTATATTTATACATTTATTTCGTGTATTTCGAAATCGGATTTAACGATTTGGATCATTTTTTTTATTCGGTAAGGTATCGCTTTTTAAATTTATCTAACTAGCATTGCCCGCGGCTCCGCCCGCGTTCAGATGACCAAAAATCAAATTCTTAGGTTTCACATATTTTTATACTCTTACAATGCAGTTTTTGTATTTTTTCTCAGAAATGAGATATTTTCCCGCGGTAAAAAGTATTCTATATGTTGACCCGTATACCCAGCTATCATCATACCAAATTTCATCAAAATCTGTCCAGTGGTTTTCTCGTGATGCGGTAACAGACAGACAGACAGACAGACAGACAGACAGACAAACAGACAGACAGACAGACAGACAGACAGACAGACATACAGACAGACAGACAAAAAATCTAAAAAATATAGATTCAGACTCAGTATCGATAATAATGTCTATTTCAATTAGATTTTCCAAAAAGTATTTAATGTACAGATTCGACTTAGTTACAATTTTATTATAGGTATGTATAGATAATACGTGTCTATTGTAAAAAAAAACGTATTTTTATATCTTGTATATATTCTTAATTGGCCGTCAACTTCTAGTATCTACTACAATTTTTTTTAACCTAAAACATTCAAAAGTGTATTTGTTACAGCAATTCAGAGCTCATAAACCCTTCTGAATACCGAGTATTGGCTGGCGCGATTTCCCTTGCTGATCAATCAGGAGACCGAATTAGATCTATAGCAAATTTTACAATCCACCCAGATTACACTGGAATGCCAGCGCTCGTTAACAATATTGCTATTGTAACAGTAAGTACTAAGTAGTCATCAATATTCATTATTTAAAAAAATAAATATAGTTCAAATATCTATGTTATAGCATATAATATGTAATGGTAATAGTTTAAATATTATTCTTTTAAAATATGTTATGACTAGCATTGCCTGCGGCTCCGCCTGCGTTCAAATTACCAAAAACCATTTTTTTTGGTTTTACATTAGTATACTCTTATATTACAGTTTGTATTTTCTCTCAGAAGTGAGATATTTTCCCGCGGTAAAAAGTATTCTATATGTTGACCTGGATAACCAGCTATCATCATACCAAATTTCTTTAAAATCCGTCCAGTAGTTTTTCTGTGATACGGTAACAGACAGACAGATAGTCAGACAAAAATTCTAAAAACTATAGATTCGGATTCTCTATATCGATAAAAATGTCAATTTCAATAAGAATTTTCAAATAATATTTAATGTACAGATTCGGCTTAGTTACAATTTTATTATATGTATAGATAGATTTTGTCTAAAATTAAAATAGTTATAAATCCTGTATACAAAATAGTTATAAATCCTTAATCAATATGGTTAGTGTCGTTTATACCGGGATAAATATTGTCAGCGCAAGGATTTAAGTTCTCCAGTAGCTTAGGTTGCATTCCATACATTTTGAATAAGGCTACAGTATTTCAATAAATATCTAATGAGGGGAACAAGAAACAACAATACCTTTTACATACAAAATAAACCTTTTTTAACAGAATTGTTCAGCTTATTTATTTTTAGAATGTGCTTTTGTTTTTTTATAGTATAAAACTTAAAAAAAAACCAACTTCCAGGCACTAAAATTTAAAAAATAACTAAAGCGGAGGTTTTCATTTAGAATAGATACCTAATCAGATATTTTCAAAGTCGGTGCCAGCCCACAATATCTTAAGATATGATTTTTTTTTTCTAGTTTTTATTTCTCCATTTTTAGTGTAAACGTAATAAGCAGGTAATTTGTAAGAAGAAAGTTTTTTAATAACATATTCGATTAAGCAATTTAAAAAAAAATATATACCTATTATAATATAATATATTGTTGATTTTTTTAAAAACTACTCGACCGATTTTGATAAAATTTATATGGGACCACCTGGGGAGTATACCCTTTTCCGACGAATTGAGAACCTCCTCCTTTTGGAAGTTGGTTAAAAATAAGCTTTTATACAATACTTTGCTGTATTTATCTAAATTAAAATGCTATATTTATACGACTATGTGCCTACACATATAAATACAGTATTTCTTTATAATAAAATTAAATTAACTATGTTAGCTTTCATTATAACTTCGCCACTTTCACATTATAATTTGTATTATTAATATACGTATTGTACCTACAACATGGGGATCTATTAGATAAATATTTACGTATGATAATGTTGCGTTGTGAAATAAAGTTAATAATATTAAATCAACCAAATATCATACAAAAGTTAAATATTTAATTAATATATTTCCCCTCGTACTGAAGGGAGGCCCGTGCCCAGCTGTGGGACGTTAAAAAGGACTGAAAAAATATTATGTATTTT
Source organism: Brenthis daphne (assembly GCA_947093115.1). Lineage (NCBI taxonomy): Eukaryota > Metazoa > Arthropoda > Insecta > Lepidoptera > Nymphalidae > Brenthis > Brenthis daphne. The sequence goes on along the minus strand of OX352473.1, from coordinate 31,077,651 downwards.
TAATTTTACAGGTGGTTGCTCCATTTCTTGCGGGCATAGTGACACCTTTACGTTTACCGTCTAATCCCGATCCTGTTGAATTCACTTTATGTACTGTTGCTGGTTGGGGAGGAACTAATACGAATAATCAGGTTAATATGATATAATAATGTCTTATAAAATAACCGCGCACGCCCAGATGCATCATTAGATGCAATTCGCAATTTACGTACGATTTTTTCGAATTTATTCATAAATATCATCATATCGGTCGTTTATTTTCGTTAAATATCCATAAGTTATAGAAAATAATCTTTTTAGATAATCTTTCTTTTTATTTGTGAAAGCCGCAAGAAAAACTGTACAGTTTTTTCTGAGATTATCCTAAAAACACAAACTTGGCGCGACGGCGACTAATTTATAGTATTTATTGATGTAAACATTAATTTAAAAAAATATAATCTAGGGAAAGCATTATGAAAGCATTATAAATTATCTTTGCCAATTATATTTTTTAAGTTTTTTTTAATTTAATAAGTTAAGGGTGGCTATAAAATTATCAAGGGAATATTATATTTATATTAATAGTGTGTACGAATGTAATTTGTCCATTTTTGAAGCCTATTCAAAATATATTAATATTTTTTTCAGGCAAGCGCTCAATTAAGGTATTTTGTCACGTATGTATATGGTCAAAAAGAGTGTACCAGAGTATACAACAGTATCCCGGGGATAAAGAATATCCTGCCTTCAATGATTTGCGCGGTGTCTCACACTCTTCAGTCTTCAAATTGCGCTGTGAGTATTTATGTACTATTTATTAGTGTTGCTTTATCCTTGCTAGCATATTAAATACAGAAGATTCATAATTAGAAATATTGCTATATATATATATATATATATATATATATATATACTAGCGACTCACCCTCGCTCCGCTCGGGTACGTCCCTGGGGTGGGGTCTGGGAGAACCACCCACCCTTACCCTTATCACTTAGGGGTATGGAAAATAGATAGTAGCTGATTCTCAGACCTATTGAATACGCATATAAAATTTGGTAAAAATCGGTAAAGCCGTTTCGGAGGAGTACGGTAACAAACATTGTGACATGGAAATTTTATATATTAGATATATAGCAATATTTTTACTACACTTTAGAATAATTATAAAACATGTCATTTGAGTTTGATTTTTATTTATTATCAGGGTGACGAAGGAAACGCCCTTGTTTGTAATAACAGACTTACTGGTGTGCTATCTTTACCGGATGGTTGCACTCAATCAACTTTACCAGAAGTTTACACTCGAATATCCAACTACACTACTTGGATCCGAAGCGTCTCAGGATCAGAATCCGTGTACAGTGCGAATATATTTGCTTTGATTGGAATTTTTTCCTTTATACAAATCTATTTTAGTATGTAATATTATTGAGTGGAATATTTCTTCTAATCCTAATATTATGTTTTAAAATTTGAGTATAAAATTGTAGATTTTGTCTACAACAAATGTACCTACTACAAATATGTACTTGGATTATTTAAAAAAATATGAAAATAATAGCAATTATTATCATTTAGCAATAGTACTATCATTTCATTTTTTAATTTTCATAAAATGTGTTTGAAAATTGTAAATAGTTTTATTTTTCATGTAATATAAATATAATCAAGTATTTTACATTTTCTTTTTATACTTCAATAATTTATTCACATAAATATTAAGTAATGATTACAAATCAATATTTTTTAGAAGGAATTCCTATCGCTTAGTGGACATTTAATTGAATTATGTTTATGAAAATTTTGCATACATATGGTAGAGTAAGATTGAATACACGCATTCTTATATAATAAAATTGAACCTGGCAAGGTGTTATATTTTTATTAACAACTAACAGGCTCGGTTTCTTTATGTGATATTTATTAACAATAGAATAAAAACTTTTTAACAAAAAATAAAAACCGACTTCCAGGCACTAAAATGTAAAAACTAACTAAACGGAGGTTTTCATTTAGAATAGATACCTAATCAGATATTCTCGCAGTCAGTGCCAGCCGATGCAAAGCAAATATAATATATTTCGATACGTAAAATACATATTTACCTATAGATATTCATATCTTAAAATATTGTAGGCTGGCACCGACTTCGAAAATAGCTGATTAGGTATCTATTCTAAATGAAAACCTCCGTTTAGTTATTTTTTACATTTTAGAGCCTGGAAGTCGGTTTTTACTTTTTGTTAAAATGTTTTTATTTTTCTATTTTTAGTGTAGACGTAATACTGCTTATATATAATTTGTAAGAAGAAAGTTTATTAATAACATATTCGTTTAAACAATTTATTTAAAAAAAAAAGTTATTGTTGATTTTTTTAAAAATTCTCGACCAATTTCGATAAAATTTGTGTGGGACCACCTGGGAAGTATACCCTTTGAAACAAAAAAAAATTCAAATCGGTTTAGGCGTCTTCGAGTAATCAGTGAACATACATAAAAAAAAGATTCCGACGAATTGAGAAACTCCTCCTTTTTGGAATTGGAAGTCGGGTAAAAATAGTGTACCCATATAATACCCAAATAATCTTTTTAAAGATTACCCATGTATGTAGTTGACTATAGGAATAGATTGTCTATATTTCATCCCTATAGGTTATCCCTATAGTGGCTTAGACTAAGTGTTGATGAATAAGTCAGGACCTGCAATGTTTCATATTTGATTTATACAGCTATTTATATTGTACGTCTTTATTATAAAAATGGTACAATTCTTATATTAAGAATTATGTTTCTCTTACATTAAAAGAATATAATTTATATTATATAAAAATAAGTTACTCAGATTATATCATGTTAGTATGTTGTCTTAATAATAAACGACAACCATAACATGAAACAAAAAAAAATGTTGTTGTAATGATAATTATGTCCGCTTGTTTTTATATTTATTATTTATATGTTTTTTGTACCTACTCATAAAACAACTTGCTTTTATAGGATTATCTTAACATTTCTTTGTAGCTGTGGGTATATATCTCAGATAGGTATATAGCATCCTAGTTTGGTACAGATAGTAATGTAAATTTTCGGTATGAAAAAAAATCCATGGAATATAAAATTGAAAGTAAAAACTGTTATAAATATATAAATTTGAGGTTTCCTTTCTGTCTCTTCTAATTGTATATAAGGTCATCTAATAGTCTAAGAAAAAAAAGTTTCATTGTATTTTTTGTAGTCCAAATGTACGTATATTTTAAAACTTCATCTATATTAATTCTTAACTTTTGTAACACAAAAAGTTCCATTGAAACAAAGCATAATAATAAAATTTATGTGTCTACTGAAATAAATTAAGGAATTCAAATAAACATTGGTCGAGGCCAAATTGTGAAAGAATTGTTCGGTGCTTTCAAAATAAAAATGTGACAATAACATTTTGCCAAGTATCTAAAAAACGTTTCACAAACGAAATGTCGTACCCAAGCGTGTTTTTTGTCGAGAAAAATTACTGGCCATTAAAGTAAACGCATTTGAGGTTTAATTTATGTCTTACAAAGTAACTAAAAGGTGGAAGGTGTTGTAAATTTTGAGCACGTTCATTAGGCCCGACATGGATCCCTCGTACCGGCTTTTAGGCAACGGCACACGTCGGAATTTTGTAATAAGATTTTCTTAATTTAACGCGCTTCTACATTCATGTTAGTGCTCTCTGTGTACCGCACGAATTGAGATTATCGAGACGCACCTCCCTAAATTATATTTGCAGTTTTAATTGCATTTGCAAACAAATTATAATTAACACCACGTTTGTTTTATATAGACTTTCGGTAAATATGATTTGGATTTCTCATTAATGTAATTGTAGTATATGTATCACATAAAGAAAAAAATAAGTTTTTTTTTAAATACTTGAAAGATAAACAGCAATATTTTATTCGAATATGATAATATGGATAAGGAAAATACGAATTAAAAACAACGTAGTTATAATTTTTGTCTACAATATTTATTTTCTATTATTATTTATCTCCTACCGAGAAAGTGTACAAACTTTTATTTTAAATACTAATATTATTTGCTTAAATTAATGTAGAAATAGTTATTGTAACGCCAAGCTCTATTTAAAGTGAGCCTCATGATTTTAAATGATTAGTTAACTATAAAAAAATGGTCTATTGCAAATAGAACTCGCTCTTTCTTCTAGTATCACAACTAAAATATCTAAACACAAGTGTCTGTCTGTTCATTCTTATAATTCGGCGGAATTCGATAGTGACGGACAGAGATCTGATTTAGGACCGACGGTGTTATATGGTTTTCGGTGCGACGTATAACACCAAGAAAAACAAACTTCCGGGTGTAATTGAGACTTTCCTAAAAAAACAAGATTGAAGTTTTTCCAGCTAGGCATTAGAGTAAGACTAAATAATCCATACTAATATTATAAATGTGAAAGTGTGTTTGTTTGTTTGTTTGTTTGTTTGTTTGTTTGTTTGTTTGTTTGTTTGTTTGTTTGTTTGTCTGTCCTTTTCACCTCGAAACGGAGTGACGAATTGGCGTGATTTTTTGTGTTGAGATAGTTGGAGGGCTGGAGAGTGACTATACTATAATTTTTACCGCTGAAGATTAACCTATTCCCACAGGAAAACACGTTATATAACAATATAAAAAATATGTATGATCAGCATTACTTGAAACTTGGTATTAATGCTCTTCAATAAAATTAAATAGACATGCGTGTTAGCATTTTTTAAATTCATCCTACTAAGGGAGTAAAATAGGGGATGAAAGTTTTGATAAAATTACCTTTTTACAGTTTTTTCTGTAGTTTTAGCGCGAGCGAAGCCGCGAGTTCTGCTAGTAAGTTATAAATATTAACATTAATATATCATTTCAAAAAAAGGTAGTTACCTATGCAATGTCAGTCAGACACGAATACCAGGAGTCATTTTCATAAATAAGAAAGAATTACATTTTGAGAACAATACTATTTGTCTGCAAATGTAATACACCAATCAAGAACTAAATGTTAATCTCAGCTGAAACTGATTCAAGATTCACTCTCGGGAAATATACGATTTCCCGTTATGAATAATCTACTCGATGTTTCCTAGTAACTTATCTCATTTACTATTTTCTTTGATCTATGATAGTTAAAAATACAAATAAAACAAAACAATTCCAGCAAAATAAAAACAAAAATCTGAAAGAGTTTTAAATCTATACATATAATAAAATTGTAACGAAGCCGAATCTGTACATTAGATATATTTTTGAAAATCTTATTGAAATTAAAATTATTATCGATACAGAGGCCGAATCTATACTTTTTAGATTTTTTTCTGTCTGTCCGTCCGTCCGTCCTTCTGTCTGTCTGTTACCGCATCACAGAAAAACCACTGGAGGGATTTTGATGAAATTTGGTTTGGTGATAGCTGGTTATCCAGGTCAACATATAGGATACTTTTTACCGCGGGAAAATATCTCATTTCTGAGAAAAAATACAAAAACTGTAATGTAAGAGAATACTAATATGTAAAACCTAAGAATTTGGTTTTTGATCATCTGAACGCGGGCGGAGCCGCGGGCAATGTTAGTTGTATATAAAATTCCTTGAGCGAGTGTTTTTAAAAAAAATATTTCTTTCAATTCAATCTAAAATATGCATTTTATAAGTACCTGTTGGAAAATGTTTAATTAAAGCTATTTCCTTTTTTAATTTTATTTTTAGAAGAAGAAGAGAAAAACGAAATGCATATATTTTAGACAAGCATTTTCCTACGGCACCGCACGCGCATACGTTTAATTATGTATTAATATAGGTATTAAATTCCATCCACACCACCTCGACGTCCAGCGTTCCATAACAGTGCGATTTTTAAGGCATTTTCTGCCCCGCACAACCACTCTGTGGAACCAGCTATCGCCGGCGGTCTTTCCGAACCGCTACGACCTGGCCACCTTCAAGAAGAGAGCGTATTCTTTCCTTAAAGGCCCGCAACGCATCTGCAAGCCCTGCGGTGCTGCAGATGTCCATGGGCGGCGGTGATCACTTTCCATCAAGTGAGCCTTCTGCCCCTTTGCCCCCTTAGCCCCATAAAAAAAGGTATCTTTAAAAATTATACCCTTGTGTTACTCTGATGTATAAGTTATATTATTTACTACAAATATATAAGATAATTCACTTGGGTGTTAATTATTGGATTAATATATTCCTCTTTTAACAGCTATACCTTTGCTGTAGGTATTTGAATTTAATATTTTATATTATATATAAGGTGCAGGAACAAACTACGAATCCAAATTCACGTGTCTTTATTATGCGTGCTACAGTATGACTAAGGTACTTTTATAATATTGAACACATAGATCTATCTGTTACCAAATATGGATACACATTATAATAGGTATTGTGCACACGGCACAGTATACCCCCCTTCAAAAAAAATGATATCTATAGTTATTATTAAATTCACATTTAAGAAAAAAAATGACAATGAAAAAGTGTCGTACAAACAGGATTTTTCACAAATTATTCAAAATTATTACATTCGTTAAACATAATTTAGCAAATAGTGTATATGTAATATATAAAAATAATGTAAAAAAAAAATTATAATATACCTTAACCTTCATTGATTACACATAAAAAAAAAATATATTATAGTACATACGTATATACTTCTACAATATGATTACAATCTCTTACACGACTACGATTACGATTGGGTACACATAACTATTGTATGAAAATAAAAATACATGACATGATACGCTTACATATAGCACGTGTTAATATCACTATTTTTTATTATTATTTAATATTGCACTTACACTACACTATCACTTGCTGACATCCTTGGTTCTGCCGTTGGTCTGATTGTCTCATGACAACAGCAGTATTATCCAGTAGTGTTCTTCTCATAAAGTTTGCAAATTGATTTTTGCAGCGTTTCCATAAAATGTAGCCAATAACTAAGAGTAAGACGGTCAGAGTTGCGAGAGAATACAACTCTACCCTTGTGCTATAGTGCGTGGCCGTTTCTGAGGCCACTGCGCTGTTTCCTGCGCCATTCTGTGCAATAATAATTTCTTCTTTTTCTTGTTTGCTTTCTGCTTTACCCATTCTGATTATATATTATATTATTATTTAAAAAATAATAATATACGTATTAAAATATAAAGTTGCAGTAATGTAACCAATTCGTCTATGGAGCGAATCTTACAGTAGGCTTACTGATGCGTCCTGATCTTGTCACTATAGGCGCTTTGTTAATATTACACCTTTCCATATTGGGCGAGATTGCATTGTCATCAGATTGTAACATGAACGCGGGCTTGAGTCTATCTATACTAATAACTTTCTGCGTATCTCCCTCTTGAATTTTAAAATATTTGTCTGTTCGACTCAAAATTTTATATGGACCAGAATATGGTGGGGTTAATGAGCTGGATAATCGGTCGCAGCGAATAAAAACATGTGAGCATTTTCCAAGGTCTGGGTGAACAAAAATTTCTTTTTGACGAATTTTGCGCCTTGGGATTGCTGATAAATCTCTTATTTTCTGTCTCAGCGCCTGTAAAAATGTCTTCTTCACTTGAGATTTCTGGCTTTGTCAGCTCAAAGAAATCACCAGGAAGCCTGATCGGTTCACCATACACCAACTGGGCTGCACTAATCTGGTTGTCATCTCGTAAACTTGCTCTTAGCCCCAGCAATACGCTCGGTAGCTCTTTAACCCAATTCTCTGTGTTACCTCTACACATAAGAGAAGTTTTGAGTGAACGATGCCACCTTTCAACTGCACCGTTCGCCTGTGGATGATAAGCTGTGGTCCTCAACCTCGTTATTCCCATTCTTCTCGCTAGCTGGTTAAATAGGTTTGACTCGAATTGACGACCTTGATCTGTCGTTATTCTTAACGGACAACCGAATCTTGTAATCCAGCCACTATAAACTGTCTCAGCTACACTTTCTGCTGTTATATCCTTTAAAGGATAAGCTTCGGGCCAACCCGTGCTTCTGTCCAACATTGTTAATAAATACCGGTATCCGTTGCAGTATTTAAGAGGACCCACAATATCTATATGAATATGTTCAAAACGATCACTTTTTTCAAATGACTTGAACGGCGAAATGTTGTGCCTTTGGACTTTAGACCTTTGGCATTCCAAACATGCTCTAGTCCATGATGCAATATCTTTGTTTATTGACTTCCAAAAGTATCTATCTCGCATCATATTTCTTGTAGCTCGAATGCCGGGATGACTAACTCCATGTATGGCGTTGTAAGCCAATGCGCGGAATTCCAACGGCAAATATGGGCGAATTTTTCCGTTCGATGTTTCACAATAAATATATGAATTACAGTTAGGAATTTTAACTTTTTTAATGTGTAGTGTTTTAGACTTTAATAGATCCAATAGCTCTGTGTCATTACTCTGTGACTTAGCTAGATCTTCATAGTTTATTGTGGATGAAAAATCGATGGTAGCGATTCGAGATAAAGTGTCGGCCACTGTGTTCTCTGAACCGTTAATATGCTCGATTTTTGTACAGAATTGCATCACGTAGTCTAAATGTCTTAACCTCCGAGGGGTATCGTTGTTGCCAAAAGAATTTTTCTTAAATGCCTGCACCAAAGGTTTATGGTCTGTGTAAACAGTTACAGGTCGCCCTTCGATTAAGTAACGGAAATACTTTATTGCCATATATATAGCTAATAATTCCCGGTCAAAAGTACTGTAGCGCTGTTGAGCCTCACTTAGCTTATTAGAAAAAAAACCTAGAGGTTTCCAAGAGGTTCCTTCCTTTTGTTGCAGTACTGCGCCAGCACAGGTGTTAGAACAGTCTGTCATTATAGAAATAGGAGCATCAGCGATAGGAAATGATAGTGTAACTGCATTTTTTAGATTTTGCTTACACTGTTCGAAGGCTTCTCTCGTCTCTTCAGTCCAAGATATCAGGCTTTTGTCTTTCTTTTTACTATTTTTCAAATAAATGTTTAACTTAGCTTGATCACTTGCAGCACCTGGGAGAAGGCGTCTATAAAAAATTTATCATCCCCAAAAAACGTCTCAACTCATCAATTGTTTGTGGTCTTGGAAACTCAATTAATGCCTTAACGCGATCTTCTAAGGGGCTTAGTCCTTTTTCAGAAATGTGAAAACCTAAGAAGTCCAATTCAGTTTTTCCAAACTCGCATTTCGCTAAATTGATAGTTAGGCCGAATTTATTTAACCTCTCAAATACAATTTTTAAATGTTCTTGATGTTCGGCTACTGAAGATGACGCTATGATGACGTCATCAATGTATGAAAATAAAAAATTGAGATCTTGAAAAACTTCATTGTTTAAAAATCTTTGAAAAGTTTGAGCTGCGTTTCTAAGCCCAAACGTCATTCTCGGAAACTCATATAAGCCAAATGGTGTCGTTATCGCGGTTTTTTCTATATCCTGCTCTGCTATACCGATATTGTGATAAGCTCTTTGCAAGTCTAATCTAGTATATATTTTCTTATTAGCTAATACATATGCACAATGTTGTATATGAGGTATCGGATATCTATCTGGCTTAGTAATATAGTTTAAAACGCCGATAGTCTCCGCACGGTCTTAATTCTCCATTTTTCTTGACTACTACATGAAGTGGAGAAGACCAGCTGCTCTTGCTTGGTCTACATATTCCCATATCCTGCATCCTTTGGAATTCAGCCTTTACTTTTTCATATTTATTCGGTGGTAAAGGACGCGGGCGCGCGAAAACAGGCGGCCCGTTAGTTTCTATGTAGTGGACTACGGAGTGGCGTGGAGTATCCTTAAAACACATTGGCCTAGTGATATCGGGATATAATGCTAATAGGTCACTATATGGATGGTTTGAGTCTATTGTTCTTACTGAGCCTTGACAATCTAATTTCACTGATGTTATAACAGATAAATTCGTTACTTCGTCTATTAGTTTCTTACGATACACGTCTACTACTAATTTATGGTGGCTTAAAAAAGTCTGCACCCAAAATTGGTTGGTTCACGTCTGCTATAACGAAAGACCAACGGTAAGGTCGCCGTAAATTTAAATCTAAAACAAGAGTTTTTACACCATAGGTTTTTATTTCGGTTCCGTTAGCCGCATAAAGTCTGTACTCACTACACTTATTACTACAATAAGGTCTCTTAGTCGCTGGGATAACTGAAATATTCGCACCAGTGTCCACTAAAAAATTAAAACCACTGTTTTTGTCCATAACACATAGGCGTTTAGAAGTCGTAATGGTGCCAATCTCCGCCTCCGACTGCACCATATTTAGTTTCCCTGATTATTCTTGTTCCATGCACACGGCTCCATACATTTCTTTGCTCTATTACGGTAGCGATAATGATACGTACAAAGCCAATCCGCACTATCGGGCGTGCGCTGGCTCATATTACGCCGTTGAGATGTGGACCGGGAGCGTGCGCGACGAAAGCTGTGTCTGCGATTTCTAAATATAGATTTTATTGATTCCAAATCATTTATTCGCAGATTTAATTTGGCAATTTCCGCCAAGATTAAAGCTGTATCACTAGAACTCGAAGTACCGGCCCTTATTTCCGAAACCTGTTGTGGCTTTGCCGTTTCCATTATCCTGTCAGCGATAGCGGCCAAATTTTCTATATTCTTTACATCTGTAACCGCTAGAACAGCTCGTACTGAAGCAGGGAGGTGCCCTTGCCACATAATAGACAGGGTTTCATCTGGAATTTTATCTCTCGCTAAATCCTTCATTTTACGAAGTAATTGAGATGGTTTTTGGTCCCCTAATTCCATTTCACTTAGTAATTTTTGGAATTGGCGAATTTCAGATTCTTCGTATACTTGCAATAATCGCGCTTTTAAAGCTTCAAATTTCTTCGTCTCGGGCGGCTTTAATAAGATATCGCTAACTTGTTGAATCACCTCCTTGCCTAATTTGGCGACAACCAGGTTGTATTTGGATTCGTCACTTAGCTTCTGTGGTCCAAGGATTGCATCAGTTTGTACAAACCACAGTCTTGGTTTGTCGCACCAGAACTCCGGAATCCTCGAGGAAACTGTTATTGATGCTAAACCGGAGGAGTCATTCTGCGTTGCTGCTCCTGATCCTGAAGTATTAGAGCTCGTCATGATTGTAGGTTCTTGTGTCGGGGTCACCAAATATACCTTTGCTGTAGGTATTTGAATTTAATATTTTATATTATATATAAGGTGCAGGAACAAACTACGAATCCAAATTCACGTGTCTTTATTATGCGTGCTACAGTATGACTAAGGTACTTTTATAATATTGAACGCATAGATCTATCTGTTACCAAATATGGATACACATTATAATAGGTATTGTGCACACGGCACACAGCACATAATATTGAACTTGAAGATGAACGGCAGCTTTTACAATGTTCGAATAGACTAAAATTGTTATTTACAAATTTTTCTTTTACATTATGAGAAATAATTACTTTTAGAATCTCTCTCTACTTGTAGTTTTCAACCGACTTCAAAAAGGAGGAGGTTCTCAATTCGACTGTATTTTTTTTTTTTTTTTTTTTATGTTTGTTACCTCAGAACTCCGTCATTTATTAACCGATTTGGACAATTTTTGTGTCGTTTGAAAGAGTATACTTCCAGATTGGTCCCATTTGAATTTCAAAAAAAAATACCACCCCTAAGGGTGGAAAAACAACTAATGATGAATTTAACCTACTTCTAATTGTCATATTGACTTGAAACTTTGCAAGTATTTCTATTTCCGTTGATAGTACAGTGGTTCGGTGTTGTTGACCTGATCTGATGGCAAGGCCAGAAGGTGGATAGGTGGAACTCTTCAACGGCTAATAGTAGATACTTTGAGTTTGGGCTTGTTTTGTTTGATTTGACAAGCCTAACACGTTAGAATCCTTACTTTGCTACTACTGTCTACACTAAAAAGGTAAAAATAAAAACTTTTTAACAAAAAAATAAAAACCGACTTCAAACAAAAGCACTAAAAAGTAAAAAAATAACTGATTGGTAGTTTTCATTTACTATACATACCTAATCAAATATTTTCGAAGTCGGTGTGCTTTGGCTAAGTAATTAAAGCCTACCTATTAAATACATACCTAATCAAATATTTTCGAAATCGGTGCCAGCCCATACAAAGCAAAGCACACCGACTTCGAAAATATTTGATTAGGTATGTATAGTAAATGAAAATTACCAATCAGTTATTTTTTACTTTTTAGTGCTTTTGTTTGAAGTCGGTTTTTATTTTTTTGTTAAAAAGTTTTTATATTATTATGCTTTTGTATAAGAGATATGATTAGAACAAAGAGCAGGAAGCTGTAACTGGCCTTTTTATTATTGAACACCCGATAAAGGGTAAAAAATCGTAATTTAAAAAAATATATACGTATACATATATGTAAATATGTAATTGGCGGGAGCACTGCCGTGGCCCCCGATAAATAAAAAATATTAAGTATATGTATTATAGTTATTGCCTTATTTAGAACTTATACCTACTAAACGTATTTTCCTATAGGCGAGAATTTCTCGAAGAGATCTCTTTAAAGAGATAAGTCTTATAATTGTTTACTTCGTATAATATTTGGTACATAAATAAATATTGTAAAAGTCTTAACCCAATTTCAATCACAGAGCACTATTCGGAGTCACGTGACGAGGCTCGATACGTCGCTATCACGAACGTGCTCAACAGCACATTCCGGTCTCGCGGACAAAGAAATGGCTTTTTCATATGCTTTCACAAGCACGTTTTGTTACCTTATTGTGCCATGAGATGCTTCTTAAACTCTTCAAAAATACAAGTAGATAGTAGATTTGGCAAACGTTTCACATGTACAGTTTTGTAATTATGTTTTTCTTATATAAAATAATAATTAAAATGTAACATTAATAAGTTAGTAAAAAATATAATATTTTTATTATATTTCATTTCTTTTTAAAGAACTCATTACTTTTATTAATTAAAAAAAATGCTTTAATTGAAAATAATATCTAAGCATATTCAATGATCGTTTACATTAACAAAATAATACGAATCTTTTTACGAATGTATTTATTTATTTGTATTATGAATATATAATAATTTATACTAGTTATAATAAATATGCCAGCCATCAGGTTTGGTTGAGTGCGTAAGTGATTCTGCCAACTAAGAAGAGAATAATTCCACAGGTTTTAACTTTACCAACGTTAAAAAATGGTTCACATTTATAAATTGTTTATTTGAGCTTATCAAGAAAACTCAAGGCTTAAAAAAATGTTAAAATGAACTATTAAAATTATATTCATAGATAACCAGCTGAATAAACTCAAATCGAGTCAAAGAAGCTCTTATCTGGTTGCCCTGTTGGGCCGCGTGTCCTTTATAGCTAGCGAGCCTAATTCGATTACGAGTGTTCAAGTGAAGAGATGGCATCCTTTATATCATTGCTTGTGATAGAATAGTGTTTTTAGTATCTTAAATTTTATAATCCTTGTTACAGAGTTTTGGATATTGTGTGATAAAACGGAAATCTGGTTCCAATGAAAAATGGTTTATTTGTTTGTATTACATCTACATCAAACACTGATTTTAAACCAACGAATATTTTGTACCTCTTTTGATACTGACAAACAAATTAATACTCAAAAATGCTGAAGCCTTTTACAAGACTTTTACAGTACTCCCATGTCCTTATTATTTATTTATTTTAGGAGAACAAAGAACACTGGGGATTCGAAAGAATAGCAAGGAAACTATTTTAGTACTGTTACAAAAAATATTCGAATTATTTAACAACAAGTGTGAATTTACACGAATAGGCTTATTTACTTCGTATATAAGTATAGTACTTCGATATTATTTCTTCCAATGACAGGTTTAGAATAAATTAAAAAATATACCTATTATAAAAAAAAACCGACTGCATAAAAGCTAACTAAAAGGAGGAAAGCAAGTTGACCTTTGGCTTTTTAGTTTTTGGCAATTAGACATTTGAAGTTATATTTAATAATATAACTAAAAAAAACTAAAATAATATAACTAATAATAACTTCTTTTGTCACGTTAGGAAAAAATGAGAGTTAAATTTCACGATGCGCGCGCACACCGACAGCCAAAAAGCGACATGATGAAGTTAGCTGCATTCCTTTTACAAGCGAGAGTTGTGACATACGGGATGAAATCTTTATCTATTTTTGTTCTGTTATGCCAAAGAAGTATAACTTCTTACGCGCGTACATAAGTACACACACACGTTTTTTATATAATATTTTCTTTTCTAACATAGTCGCTTTTATATTATTTAATCTTTATACTTTACATTGCTAATGCCAAAATAATATATTTGGTTGACTATTCTGTGAAGTAAATCGGATTAAATCCGAAGTACTACATACCTAACAGTAATCTAGATTATAACAAAAATCTCATAATAATCCAGATATTTGTTTCATGCCAGAATGGAACTTACATCATCTTAGTACTTCCTAAAAATAATAATTTGCTATAGGAAAATATATCTATACGTACCTGATGTTTTCATTTGCAAATCATTTACTGAAGAATTACTATTCGCAGGGAAAGAAAACATCATGATTAAACCTGCATGTGTGCATGGCACGTGAAGTCCATTAACCGGCACTTGGTCATAGTGGTCTTGGCCTGATTCTCCTCATATTGAAAGGATGCCCTAGCCTATGGGATGGTACCAAAAAGTAACACGAAACACTTCTAATAGAATACTTTTATTTTCTATTCTGCTGTGTAAAGTCGTGTAGTATAAATAAAACGACTTCACGACAAAGCACTAGAGACCATGATATAAATATTTCAGAGTAGAGAATTATTCTCCTACCGATACCGCGCTTTATACATCTGAATAGAAAAGCGCTCTTCCGATTGAGGTTATAGTTCATAGAATGTATTCGATGAAATCTGTTATTTTAATAATAATAATAATTTATTGCAGGAAAAAGAAAACCCATAATATGTAGGTACAGATAAAAAATAAAAAGTACAATTAAAATTAAGAATATTTAATCATCATCAATTAATATTATTTTCAGTTTTCCTGTTGATGAACAGACAGCCTATATGAAAATAATGCACAGTCCAAGTTACCATTAACTGCTCTGAGTATTGCATTATAAGTATTTTACAGCTTATGCCAGAAAGTAGCAATGCATGTTATAAGTATCGCATAAAAGTCGGGCACTATCGCCTCCGCAAACATGCCGGATGCACTACAGTATCTTGTCTTTTTCATGACATTTCGATAGGCATCATTGTATTGGATTCTCATGTCATTATAGATACTACATTTAAACCTCATCAAAAGTTGACAAGTGTAGAAAAACTGACAGTAAAGAACCTATAGAATGTCAGTTTAACTTCATCTCTACACTTGCCAAATGCCAATATGTTGCAGCCAATCGAGAGCGCCCATGTTCTCGCTCTATGTCCAGATCATTCTTAATACCTATCTCCAGAAATAATATGAACAAGGTACCTGAAACTTTTAACGACTTTTATGATACTACTATCACTCCATGTTGGGTCAGGTATATTTTCCTGCTCTCACCTGCTTTTAAAACCATCATGTTATTATAAGGAGAAAAATCAAGTCTAAGTAATTATTGGTCTCACCGACTTTTAAGCCTAAATGATAACATTTAATTAAAAGATATTATTTATTTATAGAAAATATATAATATATTAGGGTCGCTAAAGATAATTTCGAATGCGATCTTTCTGGCCAATGTAAGAAAAAAGTACCCCATTCAATTTTTTTTAGGTTTTACTAAATTAAGAAGTAAGCACATTGATAAAGATGGTGCCGACGTAAGTATTCTGCCGAAAATCCTTTTCTTTCTCAAACAATATATCCTAAACAATGCGATATTTCGCGAGATCCTTAAAGAAATATCTGCAAATCTCTGCTAAGACAGACTTGAGTCACTCCCGAGAAATAAAAGATTGCTTCTATATGAATAACTCTTTAAGGCTCATCTCGTTGTTTTTCAAGAGGCGAGATAATCTTTCCCATTATTTTCCATGAAAGCAAATTGCTTGAACAATTTATTTTGGCTTAAAATTGTGTTTCGATATTTTTTTATTGTAAACATAAAATATTTATATGTTGTATTGTTGTGCTTTATATATTTAACAAGAAATAACAATTTCGTACACGCATGCACATATACACGCATATACGTACATACATAATAAATAACAACATACAATGTACAAAAGATCAGATATTATTCTATCCGTGTCTCGATTCAAAACAAAAATTGTAATCATATGATAATTCACATAAAATAATATATTTAATTTTCTATAAATTTTTCGTTAACATTTTTTTCAAATCAAATCAAATCAAAATATTTTATTCGGCATTAAATTATTACAATTTTTTACTGAACGTCATGAGTCTATAACCAGTTCGGAAAGAATAAGCCTTAGACCTGAAAAGAACTGGCGAAAGAAACTCAGCGGGACAAACATCTTTTCTTAAAGTATAATCTTTTTTTTAAAGTAAAATTATAATTTACAATATTTCTATCAAGTTGAAGTAACCTGGAGGCGATCATTTCATTCCCAAGGTGTGCCATCTTCTATTATTTACACCTATACTTAGTATCATTTTGTGACTCTTCATTTCTATTATTATTTGTCTAAGTCCCATTCTTAAGCTGGCGAATTTAAATATAGCTTTGTTTATAAAGTGGTGTAAGTCGATGAGCAGAATCCGCCTCTTTGTTAAGTACTTAACGGATAACGCTTAAGATAAATTTCGTTGTGGATGAACCTGAGTACTTGTGCAACATTATTATTATATAAGTTAAAGTTGTACTTCTGGTAGTTTGTTACAAGAACATTTTCCGGATTTACATAAAACTATTTTTTTTAATTCGAATTATAAGATAATACTAATAATGATATGATACTTGCTGTGTTATTAAATAACTTGTAGTTTTCAAGGTAGTGTTCATACAAAAAAGGCAGACGTCCATATCAGTGCGGCATCAGAAACAGTTGTTTCATATTTGAAGCATTATATACGAGTACTTACTAAATTCATGACATAAATCACTTAAGTATATTTTCATGTATTAACTATCTATCTATATTTTTCTCATACAGATATTCGTGTTACTAAAATCAAATGTTAGAGACATCTGCACAAAGGCATAAAACATTCACGTTTCCACTTGTCACTTTTCTCCAGTCAGTCTCTCGGAGAAATAATAGTGTCATAAATTCTTAAGTGACGTTTTGTAAGGGTAGCGAAGAAAGTTTCTCAATTGTATTATTAAAATCGGAGTTGACGACATTTTTGCACGATTATTCTTCAAGCGTATAACAAACTTATCATAAAAAAAGTATTAAATTTAATTTACGTCTGCTTAAGACTGTTAATATTTCAAGTTTAAAATTCAAATAAGATAATTTTGTCGTGAATAAAAAAATAATTAATTTCATTGAAAATCTGTTACAAAAGCTTCATTGCATATTGTCTTGTACCAGTTATCATTTAATTGACGCTATTTGTAGGAATTTTATTTTCATACAAACAGTGGGTGGGATATGCCTTAGTATGTTATAGCCTTATTAAATTAGTTTACTATTACCTGTTTTAGAAGAGAAATAGTATAAATCAAAATTTGAAATTATCGAGACCATGTAGAAATGTTCCAGTTTATATTAATGATTATTTAAGGAGAGACGATAATATTTACGTATCTAATTGCAAACAAAGAATAAGAGTACACTAAGAATTTTAATACATACTCATATATGTATAATAAACGCAAAATATCCCAAGGGTAAGAATAAACTTCGAAACTTCGGGCAAAACGTCGCCGTTATGTGTGTGAATAGGAAAACAAATAGAATAGGGATTTAAATATTTTATCTTGTTCTAGGACACATTCTTCTCCTGTTTTAGGTCCACTGTCGAATAGTACTTGCTTATTAACTTTGACTCGAACCACAGGATTAATCACCAATACATTTAAAGAGTACGGATAATAATTAATTTAATATTATCTTTACATATTATAATAACATTTTAATTGAATCGCATGTGTATATTGAATATTTTTTTTTTTGGAAAATTTTCGATTAGTTTTTATCATCGATACACAGACTATTAAATTCTTACCTGACTGCGCGACGCAAAGGAGGATAATGTGTTTATAAGCCTATGTATGTGGTATATATTATGATATTAAATATCGATTTCAACCTAAATTTTTTATGGTTTAAGTATCTTGTCTAAGTCAATATAATATGTAAATAAATATCAGACTCATTAATTGTTTTATTTATTAAAAAAAAAGTACATTTCCACTTATGAATAACGCGATGCAAATTGAGGATATTTAAAATGTTCTTACCTACAATACTTTTGTATTTAACTTTATGTTCCGGACATTCTTTAAAATGATTGTTACTCAGAGATTGTCTGTATATAAATTGAATTGTTATTAGATAAAGGTTTCCGGGAGTCAGTGTCTGTAAATAAAATCGCTTTGACACTTTACTGGTAGAGCACTAGCCACATTTGCTAATAGTACACTTTGACGCCCTACATTTATTCAGTAACTAGCATTGCCCGCGGCTCCGCCCGCGTTCATATAACCAAAAACCAAATTCTTAGGTTTTACATATTAGTATACTCTTACATTACAGTTTTTGTATTTTTTCTCTGAAATGAGATATTTTCCCGCGGTAAAAAGTGTCCTATATGTTACCCGTAAAACCAGCTATCACCATACCAAATTTCATCAAAATCTCTTCAACGGTTTTTCTGTGATGTGGTAACAGACAGACAGACAGACAAAAATTCTAAAAACTATAGATTCGGCCTCTGTATCATATAACGATACAGAGGCCGAATCTATAATATAATAATATTTATTTCAATAAGATTTTCCAAAAAATATTTAATGTACAAATTCGGCTTAGTTACAATTTTATTATGTTTTAAAACTAATATATTTAAACATAAACTAATCTAATAAGTATAATGTACCGTTTGCTTTTATTTTTGTTGCGTTATTTGAAAGTTGAGACACAAGTTATTGCTGCAATTTGTTTAAGTCAAACTACACGTACTACAAGACAATTATAGTACTTTGTTCACATACTAAAACAGGCCCATAATATGATCTTCGGCTTAGTAGGCAGTTCTGGCAAAATAGTTTATCACTATGCCAAACTAGTACTTCTGTTTGATCATTTAATTGTTTCTATGTAAGTAAATAAAAATTTAAAGTTGATATACTCGTACACTTTTTTTTTACGAGATTTTCCTTTGAGGTTGTGAATTCAAAAAAAAAGACTACTTGCGTTAATGTCTACTTGGAACACAAGGAAGTTCTAAGATATTAAAATTTCTTTGATGTGACGCTTTGGCTTGAACCCAACCCAGATTAAATTGTCTAAGGCTAATCATCCGTTAATGCGTAAATATTATGAAAAATTATAGGAAAAAAATATATATATGAAAAACTAATTTATGAAAATAAATAATATGGAGTGAGAGATAGGCAAAAAAAGTCCTCTTGGATAAGATTATAGGAAGTCTGTCTTCTAAAAGATTTCAACATTATATCTTAAATAGCCGATTACTCGCCTTCTATTAGATGAGAACCTACAAAATGACGTAACGCCTCAGATGTAACATTCAAGTGTTCACTGGTCAGCCAAGGAAGAGAGATGTGTACCGGTTTTACCATCAAAATTCCTCCAGTGGTTTTTCCGTGATGCGGTAACAGACAGACAGACAGATTAAAATTCTAAAAACTATAGATTCGGCTTCTATATATACCTAATGACTATTTCAACAAGATTTTCCAAAAAAATATTTAATGTACAGATTCGGCTTAGTTACAATTTTATTATATGTATATATTACGATATTCAGAACATTATTTTGGCTAAAATTTTATTCTGCTACGCTGCAGAACGAGAGAAAATGTTCGTATAATGCTTTGAATGTCTACTGTCCGGACGTTCGCTATCGTCACGTGCAGTCCCTGCGGAGGGCGTACGGGGACCGACGTGCACGTTTAGCCTGTCGGGGATCTATTGCTTTATATCTCTAGATGTGACTTTAGTGTGCATCTAGACTTGTAGCAGACTATGTTTTCTTGTATTATTCTTCGAGAGATGTTAAATATATTATGTTTTATTTTTATATGAAACTAATACGTAATGATTATTATCAATGTAACTGAGTCTATTTAAGACAACCTAAGGTTGGTATATTATAATTTTGGAATTAATGGTGAATTCATAATAATTAATAAAATTTAAATTATTACAAATTCTTAAATCAATATTATAATATTTATATTTTTTAATAATCTGTTTAGAAATGTTATGTACAAAATTTGTACAATGGATTGAAGTATAGTTAGTAAAGTTTCAATTCGTTTTTTTTTCGAATTTTTATAGAATATTTAATTTATTCGAAAACTGCCAGACATAACTGGATAATTTTTTTAAAAGACTTCTTTTATTTTATAATTCTAAAATACCTTAACAGTATTAGACCTGTTATAAATAAAGATAAGGTAGGTTCCGACTTAAATTAAGCTACTTTTCATTTCAATCGATCGAGATACTCGTATAGTTACACAGCTTATTATTTCTATTTGAAGCGCTCTTATGTAAATTGGATACCATTTCTAAAGGCGTGGAACTTAATAGAAATAAACACATGGGTAAAGTGAAATATACTAACTAGGGAAAAGTAAATTGTCTCTGTTGCGAACAAAATCGCGATGGTTATGACCGTGTAGTATGTTGCACTAAATCTATGTATACAAGAATTGAGTACTTAAACCTACAAAATATAATATTTTTCAACCATTTATGTGATACATGGCGTCTGCGTTCGAAAGTTTTTATTGAGTATTAATGTTCGGCAATTGCACACATTTATGGGAAAATATTGTTTTAGCTACAGTAAAGAAAAGTTTTGTTTTTAATAGACTTCATGAAAAGAAGGAGGTATTGAGGTGAGGGTTCGTTTGAGGTATTGTATGTGAATATTATTAAAAATCAAAATGGCGGATTCTAGGCCGCAATTTATGTGTCTTGAAAAACCTATCATCCAAACCTATCGAGTGGGGTATCAAAATGAAGGTGTTTAGGTGGCGATTACAAAAATATATTAGGTATACATAGCGTGCACTTTTAGAAATAATTTAGGCAAATAAATTGTTAAATAAAAATAAAAATTTGTAATCGACTGATGGTGGACGGACTCCGTAATTTAATAGACGCGGACGCACAAGTCCTGCTCTCGTGGAAATCTTTGAGGGTGGCCTAGGCCCAGCAGTGGACGACTTTCGGTTGAAAAGATGATCATAAAATTCCAAGGTGATCCTAGATAATTTTATAATTTTAGCTTATCTATACATAAAATAAAATTGTAACTGATTCGAATCTGTACATTAAATATTTTTTGGAAAATCTAATTGAAATAGACATTATTATCGATACAGAGTCCGAATCTATAGTTTTTAGAATTTTTGTCTGTCTGTCTGTTACCGCATCACGAGAAAACCACTGGACAGATTTTGATGAAATTTGGTATGACGATAGCTGGTTATCCTGGTCAACATAGAGGATACTTTTTACCACGGGAAAATATCTCATTTCAGAGAAAAAATACAAAAACTGCAATGTAAGAGTATACTAATATGTGAAACCTAAGAATTTGGTTTTTGGTCATCTTAACGCGGGCGGAGCCGCGGGCAATACTAGTAGTAGAATAAAAACACAATTAAAGGTATGTAAACAAATCTGATAAGACAATTATAATCATTATCTGATTTGGTGGTGGTATTACAAATGAAAAGTTCTATTCAGTTTATTTTTTACTGTATTTATTATATTATTGTTGACGACGCGTTTGGCTCAGTTTGTAGTGATCCTACTTGCTGTGCCTGCTGGGGGCATTCATTTGTGTGATGAGCACGAATGTTTGTACTCCAGTCAAGGGTGTTTATATTTATAATATGTATGTATTTAAAATTATATATGTGTAGTAGATCAACTATCTGGTATCATTTACACAAGCTTACCATGGAACTAGATAGCGCTGTATGTTAATGTCCCAACATATTTATTTATTTATTATTTATTTATTATATATATTTTGTACTGTTGCCTTGTATTTTTCCTAAGCATATTATCATAAAATTGTATAATACTTTCTTCGATTTACGCGAATTTATAATAAAATATATAATAAAATATATTTAATAATAAAATTGTATATTTATTTTAATATTATAAACAAGCTATTCACTTAATATGTGTTTGTATTACATATTTCACGTCATACTCAGACTTCTCATGCAATTTATATAGACACTAGACAATACCTAGGGACATATTATAAGTGCGTTGACCTCTTTCCTTTTAGACTATGTCCACACGTTGGGTTGCACAAGCTTACGTCGCGCTTTGTCATTTACTCGTATACTAATATTATAAAGAGGTGAAGTTTGTGAGGTTGTAGGGGGTAATGTCTGGATCTCGTAAACTGATTTATATGAAATTTGGTAAGAAGATAGTTTGAGACCCTGGGAAGGATAAAGGACAGGACTTTTTATCCCGGAAATCATCACTTAAGGGGGTGAAAATGGGGATGAAAGTTTGTATGGGGAATCCTCAACCAACCCGAGCGAAACGAGGGTGAGTCGCTACTCGCTAGTAGCATATATAATATTTATATATTTATACACTTAAATATGAATTATTTTTTTACAGCCCTATTATGTAGAATAATATTTCTGTATCAATTATCAAATATCAGTATATTATTTGTTATATGCATATGTATGTACATTATTAAACATTGACTCCTGTATTTTGTTTTCGTTCTATGTATATACGAGTATCACACAGTGTAAAAGTTCACAGTCACTTAACTAACTTTAGTCCAAACTGCCTATATGTCAAAGATTTTCTACCTATATGTATATTATTAATTTACATCTGTTATACTTTAAAAACTTTTCTTAATTTCGATAGCTAAATCTGCGATACTATGTTATATAACACCCGTGAAGTATGTTCGCAAATTCAGCTGTCGAGTTATATAAAATTTGTTACACAAAAGCACTACCTACTTTTAGTGTCGGAGCGTTTTGAAAACTACTTGTGCTAACTTAAAATTAAATAAAAACAATAAAACAAAATGAGAGACGTGGAGCCGATTTGAGGCTCCTTTATTCTCTAGGTACATTCTCGGCCGGCGTATGCCGGGTGGGCCGACCTGACTGACTTTGATTTAGACTGAGTTTGCGTCTCTCTTATTCTACTTAATCCCTCCACGACCGCGGACACGCCGGCGTTACAGTTAACAATAGATTTCTTAGAAATTTAATTAATTTCTTAGAAAGTTACCGCGAGGTGTTAAATCTTAATTTAGAGCGGATGAACGAGGTGTAACTATAACTATCTACTATACAATCAATACTCGTACATTTGCTCGCATTGAAATCGGCCCACCTATTCTTGATTGATGCTCGTTAAATTAGTAAATAATCATTAGTAAATAATCCTTCGTATCTTCTCCATTGTATGTGACATTGGCGAAGTAATCTGTGCTTAACTAGCACACTTTGAAGCACCATTAACAAGAAAATTGAATTGAAGTAGATTTAATAATTCCATTTTGTAGAGCAAACCGTTAAATTAGTTTTAGCAAAAAAAATATCGTAATATAGTATTAGTAGCATTATAAAAGTAAATTGCATTGTCCTCTGATTTGTTTGTTGTTAAGAACATCAGAGCACTATTTTTTGTGACGCAAATATAGTTTTGCAATGTAAATTCGGTTTTATAATATGTATGTATTCATGAACGATAGCTCTTGTTGTTCAGCTCGTCAGCGTGTTACGTATCGTTGTAACACCGGTAAATACGTTACCCATGATGTCAAACGTAGATAGATGGCGTAGGCTGTAAATATGTCATACTAAATTATTACTCACACTGTTGTAGGATAGCTTAAAAAGTTTGAGCAGATATGAGTTAAGCTCACGTGTTTTAAAAAATTAAAATCAAAATATACTTTATTCAAATATACTTTTACTAACACTTTAGATACGTCAATTTTAGATTTCAATTAATTAAATGTGTAAGTCCGTGCGGAATTTGACACCGGTTCGGAAGGTACCTAATTCAGTTGAAATAAGCTGGCGGGAAAGTCAACAGTTGCTCTTATAGGAATTTAATTAATATTTGTCATTTTTTGTCGTGGTTGAGTGCTTTAGTGAACCTGCGGTGCCAAATTAAGACGGATGAGCTTCCGAGTAACGAGTGACGTTCCCGTTTGTGTGCAGGTGGTATGTGTAAACGCATTTATTAAAGTTAAAAAATAGGACTGTCCAATACCATAAACTTAAGTGACAGTATATTAAAAGCAACTCAAGAAAGAAGGAAATATATCAACAATCTTAATTTAAAATTCTGTATAAGAAAACGCATTGAAATTCAATATTTTTATATTAATTTGTGTCTAACATGCTACTGAAGTACACAATATACTATTTGCGAGGTATGTAGATGATAGGCCTTGCGTAGCGAGAATATCGTAACCGCTCTTAACGCCGCATCTTATCTCCAGACTATACAGACTATATATAACTGACAAGTCAAATCTGTATTCACGTCCTCAACTCAATTACATATATATTAATCTGCTCCACCAGTCGATCAATTCTATCAAAACAGCCGATTTCTCGGTGATATGTTCATGTTTCGCAGTGTTTTCGTTTATTGTGTTTATCGTATATCAACTGTGCCTTAAGTATAATGGTTCATTGTTCTCTAGAAATTTAAAGAGATTGTTAAATATTAAAAGTTTTGACATCAAAATTTCCATTTTAATTATGATTAAGTTGAGTTTAGCTACATAGCTACATGTGCGGCAATCCAGCCGGGCGCGAAGATAAGAAACGCACTTTGAGGCGGCCCAGTTCGGTGGGTGGTGCGCTATGTGGGTTGCTCCTGGTCCTTCTCTGATATCAGAGTGGACTGTGGAGTAACCTCATGGTCGTTGTGGTTTACTTCGGCAGACCTGCCGTCGGGCCGTCGTGGTTGAGTGCGTAAGCGATCCTGCGACGCTCCATTAAGACGGTGGCGGTTCCGTTAGGTTTTAGTAGGTAGTACTTTTTTTTTCGAGGGTAGGAGTGAAACGCAACACACGTCGATTCGCAATCAGCTGATTTATTTAAATTTATAATTGAGAATTAAGTTATTTATTTACATTATTTTAACATAATATGTTTTTGTGAGTACTTATTTACCCCCCAGCAAGATTACTCCTCGTACTTATTCACTTTAATTAACTATTAACACATTGAAGAATATGGAGTCCATCAAGGAGTCTTTGTCCACACTGACAGATATGTTTAACGCCCGGATGAATGAATTTCAGCAAGACTTAAATAAAACATCGTCATCTGTTTCATCTAGTGCACTACCAACAGAATTTCATAACTTTAGAAATTTCATTGTTTCCGTACTGAATACTTTACAACGTCAAGTTGAGTGCCTTGCATTGGAAGTAGACCGGCATGAAATGAGAAGACGGCGTAAGATGATTCTCTTCCACGGTGTCCCGGAGCATAAAAATGAAGACAGTGCTGCCAGAATCACAACTTTAATCGCTGACCACCTCGATCTGCAGAACTTTTCTACGGAAAGCATTAAAGACTCTTATCGCTTAGGCCGCCCCGCCGAGAAGCCTAGGCCTATCGTAGTGAAGTTTAGTGATGTTAATGTGCGTAATAAAGTGTGGTTCGCCAAAACAAAACTCAAAGGCACTGGTTTCACCCAGTCTGAGTTCCTCACGAAGAGTAGGCATGAAGCTTTCTTGGAGGCGAGGCAACGTTTTGGTGTCAACAAGTGTTGGACTCGGGATGGGTGCATCCATATCATTGCCCCGGATGGATCTCGACATCGTGTGGAGTGTAAACTGGATTTGAGTGGAATTCCGAATAATCCAGTTAAATCACCGCAGAACGTATCAGTTCCCAAGACGACAGATAAAGTGGTGGCTTCTCGTGTTAAACGAGTTATTAAGAAATAATTTATATTATTTTTCCTAGTTTTATAAGTTTAACTTTTTCGTTTTAGGTATTAGGCACATTCCTTATTTATTATTGTTTACTGACTAAAATGATAAATACTTAATAGATTATAGACAGGTGTGACAGATTATAATATTATGAACAACAAATGTAACATAGATAAATAATATTTCATTGCCTACGGAATGTTAGTTCTGTCCACACTATATAAATTTGTCAGCTATGAACTGTGTGTTATATATTTTTTTTATTCTTTTTTTTTGCTTTTATTGTTTAAATTTTTTGTTTCTATTAGTGATTGAGTTCTTATATTTAGTTTAATGCCTAATACCTAGTTTATTTATTTATTTTATTTTTCTTCTGTTTTTGTTTGGTTTTTTACATTGTGAAATGGTTCTTCTTTCTTGCAACTGGCGGGTGAACAGTATTTACTTGCTACTTATTTTATTTATTATTATTATCTATTTTTATATATATATATTATATATATATATATATATATATATATATATATATATATATATATATTTCTTTAGTCTAATTTTATATTTTCATTACATACATTTAATATGACTTCGAATGATATTAGCCTAAATAATTCCTTCTTATCCTGTACTACTTCTGAAGGCGATAGCAGCAACGATAGTTTTCACAGTATCCTTTCACTTGGCGAGGCCCTCGACTTACACTTCTCAGATGTTCCGAAAAATTTTAATCTGGTTCACATTAATGCCCAGAGTATTCCAGCGCACTATCCTGATATGCTGTCATCTTTTACATGTAAAAATATACACGCTATTTTAGTGTCGGAGTCATGGCTTAAACCATGTCTTCCTTCAACTTCTTACTCGCTACCAGGGTTTCATTTAATTAGAAACGATCGTACTGGACGAACAGGAGGTGGAGTTGCAATTTATCTACGTTCTCATATTCCTTTTTCGATTGTTAGTATGTCTCAACAACAGGGGAACGTAGAAACCGAACATCTTTTTATTGAGATCGCATTATGTCACTCTAAAATTCTCCTGGGCGTTTATTACAATCCGAGTCACACGATCGATTATTTCTCATCATTTGAAACCCTGTTAGAGCAATTTAAACCTTTGTATGATCATATTTTGTTGATGGGTGATTTCAACACGTGTCTTCAAAAAAATGATCATAAAGCTAATCGTCTTAGTTCCCTTATAAATGCAGCCGATTTAAATATTCTCCCACTAAATCCCACTCATAAATTTCCAAATTGTGTACCTTCTCTTCTTGACCTAATCCTTGTATCTTCCACCGACCTTGTTGCAAAACATGGCCAGTGCTCTGCCCCATTTTCTTACCATGATCTTATCTATTTATCTTATAAATTAAAGCCACCAAAAGCAAAATCAAGAATCCTTCTGCAGCGCAATTTTGGTGATATCAATTTAGAGAGATTGCATGCGGATGCTGAAAATATCGACTGGTCGGCTGTTACTAATGCAAGCACAATTGATGAGCAAGTGTCAATCTTTAACTCATTGTTAATCCAACTGTATGACATCCATGCTCCGGTCCGTCCTGTTCGTATGAAGCATCTTCCGGCTCCATGGCTTACACCCGAAATAAAAAAACTCCAAAGAAAAAAATTTGTAGCGAAGTCAAAGTACGAATCTAATTCTAATGATAGCAATAAGACTAAATATATTAAGGCTCGCAATCGTTGCAATATAGTGTGTAGGGATAGTCAACGACGCCATATTTATAAATCGGTCATCGAAGAAGATGATCCAGATAAAATCTGGAAGTTTCTCAAGTCTCTTGGAGTAGGTAAAAACTAAGCATAACATAAATCCACATAATATAGACTTAAATCTCATAAATCAGCATTTCTCTTCTTCGGCTACTATTAATAGTACAAATAAGTTAAGCACACTAAACTATCTTTCTACTTTACCTACTCCTGATTTTCCCCGTTTTACTTTTAGTCAATTTTCCGAAAGTGATGTTAAGAGAAATATTATGGCAATAAAATCTGATGCTGTTGGGGCAGACTGTATAAGCCGTAAAATGATTCTTCCTTTACTTAATCATATCGTACCTATTATTACTTTCATTTTAAATTCCTCAATTAATTTCAATCAGTTTCCTTCTTCCTGGAAAGATGGGCAAATATTTCCTCTTCCAAAAATATCTAGTCCGTCTTCTTTTTCTGACTATCGACCTATATCTATTCTTCCGTTCCTATCTAAAGTTCTGGAACGACTTGTACACCAGCAATTGAGTGCTTTCCTTTACAAGCACAATCTTTTAAATTCGTTTCAATCCGGTTTCCGTCTTAATCATAGTACGACTACGGCCTTAGTCAAAATCACAGATGACATCAGAGAAGGTATGGATGACCGAAGACTTACTGTGTTAGCACTACTAGATTTTAGTAATGCTTTTAATTCAGTGGACTTTGATATCCTGTCTGCCATAATATCTTCTCTTAACATATCTCCTGAGGTTGTTGACTGGTTTCGTTCTTACTTGTGCGGTCGCCGGCAACGCATTCGGATTGAAGATTCTTACTCCGATTGGTGCGCAGTTAATGCCGGTGTTCCACAAGGTGGCGTGTTGTCTCCTCTCCTATTTTCAGTTTTTATTAATTCTATTTGTCTCAAAATTTCTTCTCGCTACCACCTATATGCTGACGATTTGCAAATTTATACTGTGACATCTGTGGCTGATTTACCACGAGCTGTAGAAAATATAAACAAAGACCTCTCATCTATAGCCACATGGAGTAAATCGTACGGACTTAATTTAAACGCTGCAAAATCGCAGGCAATTATTGTTGGCAGTCAAAGGTTGTTGTCAAAAACTAAGTCAATGCAAATACCAGCAATTTTGCTAGATGGTGTTCAGATTCCTTTTCATGACAAAGTTAAAAATCTTGGTTTAGTAATTGATCAGTATTTGTCATGGGGCCCGCAGGTGAGTGAACTAAGCCGGAAGATATTTGGAGCTGTTGCTTCTCTTCGCAGATTGCGTAACTTTCTTCCGATTCCTACCAAAATTGCGCTAGCAAATTCACTCCTTTTACCAATTCTTGATTATGCTGACATTTGTTATCTCGACATAAAAGAGGAGCACTTGAATAAACTTGAGCGACTCCAAAATCTTTGTATACGGTTTATTTTTGGCCTTAGAAAATATAACCATGTTTCTCAATTTCGTAAAAAGCTCAAGTGGCTTCCAATCCGATTCCGCAGGAATACTCATATTCTTCATCTTCTCTACTGCGTGCTATTTAATCCTTCAACTCCTATCTATCTGAAAGAGCGTTTTGAGTTTCTGAACGATTCCCATGATCGTTCACTTCGCTCTGTCCAGAACTTCCTCCTTAAAATTCCTACTCACTCTTCCTGTTTCTTCACAAATTCTTTTACGGTAAAAGCCGCTCGATTATGGAATTCTATTCCTTTAAGCATTAGGTGTGCTAAAAGCCTAGATAAATTTAAAAGTTTATTAAAAGATTACTATTTATCTCTTTAAGCCTTTCTCCTTAGTATTTCCCCTTTCTCTCTTGAGTCCTTTTCCCTAATATCATTATTATTATTATTATTTCATCTGTTATGTTTAATGTAGATATTATTCTATATATTATTTGGTTGTTTTGTTGAATGAACATGTATGTAAGTATGTATATATGTATGTATGTATGTATGTATGTATTTATTTGTGTGTGTATGTATATATGTATGTATGTATTTATGTATGTATGTATGGATTGGTATATATATCTATTTATCTATAAGTATTTATATACATAAACGTGTCAATGCAAGTACACCGCCTACCGTCTTATGAACATTTACTCCTCTTCCTCAAGGTTGCCTGGAAGAGATCGCTTCCAGCGATAAGGTCGCCTGCTGTACATCTTTTCTTTGTGTTTTTTTTTTTGTATTTTAATTTTCGGTGTGCAATAAAGAGTATTATTATTATTATTATTATTACTTACTGGCTTTGCCGGTGAGTCCCACACCTCGTGCCTAAATGCATTTCCCAACGTTAAAAAAAGCTACATAGATACATATTTTAGGCTTTTGTATTTAGTTGAAAATAATAGTTGACAAGTAATACATAAGTATTATATTAATTTTATTTTTTTACAGTATGGTTTGTGCTCCTTATTTACACTAGCGACTCACCCTCGTTTCGCTCGGGTTGGCCCCTACGTCCGTTTTAGCGGTTAGTATGGAATAGATAGACTATTATTATATGATTTATATTATATGATATATAACCTTCTTCAATAAACGGATAATCATCTAATGCAAAAAGATTTTTTCAAATCAAGCTAGTAGTTCCTAAGATTAGCGCGTCCAAACAAAGAAATAAACAAACACAAAAACGAGCAAACAAACTCTGCCTCTTTATAATATTAGTATAGACAGTATAAGATTTTCAATTGTCGATTTACCGGAGAAAAGTTTATTAAAAAAGTACAATTATTGTAAATTCATCAACATAGTTCAGAATATATGTCGTAGTTGCAAAATTAATTAATTTGTTTGATTATTTTGTTTAATTTTCGATGTCATATTATTCTCTTTAAACCACATGTTTACGTTCACAGGAAATCGTATGTATACAATTTAAATGAATATATTTTATTCAGCATCGAATATCGGCAGTCAACTGAGGCCACAGCCACCCAAACGTTGCGAGAAATAAGGATTAATTTTACACTTGGCTTGTTGACAAGAGGCTCACATTTGGTAAAATGTAATATTGTAAACAATACCAATAATCTTTTTAAAATGTTTAAAGATCAAAGTGGTTTTATCAAATTGATGATAGATGATCTTATTTGTTTTCTATTAGCTAACCGACCTGACTTTACTGAAAGTACAAGATATCGATCATACATAGGTATTATATACAATTCATTTTTTTTAATTAAATTAATGAGATTACAAGAACCGATTCATATGCTTCAAAACAAAAAAAAATTTTAAATGTAATGGTCGCAACACAATTGATATATTTGATTGTTATACAATACTTTTATTAATTTCAATTGAACTGGAAATATTAATATTAATCGAATAAATTTATTATCTTCCATTCTCTTAACATAATTTTTCCCATGTCATGTGTACGTAATGACCGAAAAGGTCACATAAATTGTGATATTTGTGCAGAAATTTGCACGCTCGGGCATAAGCATCGTGGTCAGGCGGCCAAGGTGCAAGATCAACAATCACAGGTGTTCAGGTTCGAATCTCGGTCGAATACAAAGATTTTACTTTTATTTTTTTAATATGTATTCAAGTTTCTAGTTGTAGTGGACTGTATTTATTTTTCTTCCTTCGATGTAATAAAACACTTCTTGATTATAACTTGCTTTTATTTTCCTTTTTTTACAATACTTGAACTGAAGAGAACACTTTATTCAACTGAACTGAATACTGAATAATTTGCATACAAAATGCCCTAAACTTATTCTAGCATAAATACTGGCAATAGGTATACTACTAAACGAGATAAAATAATTTCCTTAATTCTAATTGGTTGCTTTATACAATGCAAGGGGGGGGGGGGGGGCATCTATTGCGCGTACATTATACTATTGCGTGCACATAGATTCATGAGAGAGAGAGACGGGACATATGCTACTATCGCCGTCGGGGGCGGTCGGGATCCGTCGGGGTCCGTCGTCACTCGTCGTTGCTCGTCGTCCGTAACACTAGTTAAAAAAAAAGAAAATTGTACTTTAGGCCAAAAACTGCATGCGAAGCTCGGTAGCCCAGGTACTAAATAATTAAACGTGAACTAGTTTACGATTTCTGCAATTCAAAAGCTTCATAGAAACATATTCTTTCTAACTGGAGGTATATGTATCAGTAAAATTATCTTTCTGGCTAGGCTTATCGCGACAACTTAAGTACTCATGAAACTACGCTACGATCGCTTTTTAATGAGTTAAATTAACATCAGACAAGAGCGGAATGAAGTGCGTAAGGTAGACATTAAGTGTACGATCCGTAGAAGTAAGTTGAAGAAGCGGGTTATTACCCCTGTCAGACCTGCTAATAGTCTAAAGTTATCTACAACTTGCAGACATGTTCGTTTAAGATTTGCACCTGAGCATTGAACATATCAATTAAACTTCTCGTATCGTTTACTGATGAGTGTAGGACATGTTTGAATATTGTACTTGATTATATTAACGAATGGAATATTATAAATGTGAAAATAGTTTCAATTATGGTAAAAATCATGGTTGATGTCACATTGCTATATGAGATTACTTAGATTTGATGGTGAAATTTTCAATCTTGTGAGAAAATGAATGTGGAAAATCGCTATAAAATAATATTAATTTACTATAATTAAGATATGCAATACAAAAAGGTCAGGAAGTAGTTCAGATATTAAATATTAATCCCTGTCTTGTGTTTGATAATTTGGAGAAAGCTCTACTTATAAAAACGATTGCCTCATAGATATTATGCGGGTTAATTTCTATATAAACTTCAGAATATCATAATGTTCTACATAGCTTCATAATCAAGTTTATATTAATTTTCGAAAAAACATAGTGTTAAAGTAAAGCTCTAGCTGTTGATCGATGCAAGAGTAAATAGCCTTTAAAGGATACGTTCCTATACACAGATTTAAAGCTGTGTTGAAAATACAAAGATTATGTCTCTTTGATTCAAAAGAATCCCGTAATATATAATAATAATAATAAATTCAACAAATACCGTGAGTTACTAAATTTACAATAAATATTTTCTTAAATAAAACACAATTTTATAAATGCGAAAGTGTTATTATTGTTTTTTTTTCATTAGTCTTTCTTTCATACGGCAACTAGTTGAAGTCAATGTCCAAATGGATAAGTTACATACCGGAGGCTGACATAGGATACTTTTTTCGATATGTCGCGTGGTTCCAGTTAGTTGTTTGCTGTAGAATTACTTCATGTCACACCTGAGCTGAGCGGATATACTCGTACATGTAGGTATATATTGAGGATTGTTTATAGAGGATTGTATATATTGTGAATATTTTAACATGAAATATATGTTATTTATATTTAGTTTATATCAAGCAAAGAATTTATACTATTGTCGCGTAGTGGAGAGTGTGCAACATTATACCAAAAACAATAATTAAAAGGCACGTTTGAAGCAGCTTCATACATCCTAAGACAGTTGTCAACATTTTCAAGACAATTGACAGACAAAGACAGTTAATCGTAGATTACCGTGTGTAAGAGAGACACAAAAATTTCCCGAAAAGCATCGAAATTGCCGTGTGTAAGAGTAAGAGAGGAACAAAGTTTCGAATTTTCGAATACTAGAATGTTTTGTTTATGCATATAAAAAGGGCGAAGGTGTGTTGAGAGATCGATCAGTTTAATTTCGAAGCTAAATGAAGACTGAGAAGAAGTATGAAAAAGTGAAGAAAAGTGAAGTCATAGTGATAGTGTATTTAGTGTTAAAAATTAGTGTTCAGTGACTGAATTGACCATAACTATGTATATACTGCGCGTGTTAGTGAATCTCCATAAGTCACTCTTATTATACAAAACCATTAAAATATACTTAGTTCAAAAGACGTGCTTTAATTACCGATCCCTGAACTCATAGAATGTAACACTATTTATTACATTTTCTAAATCTACATGTATAATAAAATTGTAACTAAGCTGAATCTATACATTAAATATTTTTTTGGAAAATCTTATAGAAATACTCATTAATATCGATACAGAGGCCGAATCTATAGTTACTAGAATTTTTGTCTGTGTGTCTGTCTGTCTGTTACTGCACCACGGAAAAACCACTGGAGGGATTTTGATGAAATTTGGTATGATGATAGCTGGTTATCCGGGTCAACATATAGGATATTTTTTACTGCAAGAAAATATCTCATCTCTGCGAAATCTATACTAAACGTTAAAACGTAAGCAGGGACTAGCTCGAGCGGAGCGAGGGTGAGTCGCTAGTACAGTATAATACTTAAAAAATGCAAGCATTTTTCTCTTTTCGTAATTTTAAAAATATTATGTATAATTTTGTATTTCATTTTTTTATTTTTCATTACTTGCTTGCACCAAATTAATTAATAAAAAATAATAATATTAAACATATTTTCTATAAATTTCAGACTGGTAATATTTTGTAGAAGTTGAAAAAATAACTTAGGTATAAACTATTCTAGAAATAAGAGTTTATTTTGCTCATAAGTAAAATACACATGAAGTTTGCAAAGAATTGAAACTTGCTGCTTTGTATCCAAAAGCTAGCATGCGGTATCTTTTTAGTTTATAACCTAGATTTTTTTATGACAATGTACTATTTTAACGTCTCGGCTACTACAAAAATAATAAAAAAATATTACTTTATTTTATATCTATTTTACTCTTATTTTATATCGAAATATAAAAAAATGTGGAAAATATCATTATTTTGATAATATTTTTTTTGGTGGTGGTGGTTTCACAAGTTATCATTCTGCGATCGTTGAAGCTGCAGATGCAGATGAGCTGAAGGTCTAGGTAAGTGGTGTGCCATAGGATAGGCGTATGTCCAGCAGTGGACGGAAGACGGAAGTAGGCTGAATATGATAATGATGAATCGTTGAAGAAGAATCATAATAATGATTTACATACTGATTTACTGAGACATTATGATTCTATGATATAAAGATTGTCATTTCAATAGAAATTTTAAAATTTCTATTTTTCGATGATTGTAGAATGACGTTGCCTAAGCTCCTTGAATAAATTATTTGCTAAAAAGTGTTGTAATGTAGTTAGTAAATTTTTTTAATCAAATACAATAACACACTGTTTTCACGAATCCTTAGATTACTCACTAACACTCAAAGCACTAAACGATCCTCACACATTTCATGACCTGAAATCATGATAGTTCTCATAAATGCCAAAGCACCAATTGGACTGATATTTTACAACATATGTGTTTTGATAATTTGAGTATTAAGAGTAGAATGTACAACAAAAAAGCGTTACGTAAAAGTACACGCAGCAATTTTTTAAGACTTTTTTTAATTTAATATTACACATTATTATAGTTAAAATGTCGAATAAATTACGCATTTTTAAAATATTAAAATACTGTTCAATTATTATATGTATAATGTACATATATATCTAGCTACTGGACGCGGATTCATATAGAATTCAATCTCTTTTTTTCAGCTCTTTTAACTTTTCAACCAAGAATTAATTTTAAAAATATCTATCCTTAGTATTAAAGTCACGGCCATAGTAAATCTAAGTTCCGCCTAAATTTTTATTTAAAACTAGCGACTCACCCTCGCTTCGCTCGTGTTTGTCCCTACTTACGTTTTAAAGTTTAGTATCTATTTCTCAGAGAAGAGATATTTTCCCGCTGTAAAAAGTGTCCTACCTATATATTAACCCGGATAAAAAAAAATCATCAAAATCCCCCAGTGGTTTTTCGGTGATGCGGTAACAGACAGACAGACAGTATCGATAATAATGTCTATTTCAAAAAGATTTTATAAAAAATATTTAATTTACAGATTTGGCTTAGTTACAATTTTATTATATGTATAGATAACATTTTATATCTATAGGTAGATATAATAAATATGTATATTATTTCTAAGTAAACATTGAAAATTGCTCAATTTAATATGTATGCGGGAAATGTTTTACACTCAAAATATACAGTAGACAAACAACCGTGATCTATTACTTAGAGTAATGTAAGTTACTCGGGACTTCACTTCATGCACTTTTAAAGTTCTTGAAAGAAAATAACTTTTGGTTTATCGTTATCTTTTGAAATCTATTTTGAATACAAAGTTTACTAAAGGTAACCAACCTTTTATAATAAACTAGCACTGCCCGCGGCTCCGCCCGCGTTCAGATGACCAAAACGAAATTCTTAGGTTTTACATATTAGTATACTCTTACAATGCAGCTTTTGTATTTTTTCTTAGAAATGAGATATTTTCCCGCGGTAAAAAGTATCCTATATGTTGACCCGGATAACCAGCTATCACCATACCAAATTTCATCAAAATCTCTCTAGTGCTTTTTTTGTGATGCGGTAACAGACAGAAAGACAGACAGACAAATATTCAAAAAACTATACATTCGGCCTCTATATCGATAATAATGTCTATTTCAATAACATTTTCCAAAAAATATTTTATGTACAGACTAGGCTTAGTTACAATTGTGTTATATGTATAGATTAACTAGATATAATATGTAAGATATATCCATTAGTTTCCATTTACTATACATACCTAATCAGATATTTTTGAAGTCAGTGCCAGTCGATACAAATCAAAGCACACCGACTGTGTTTTGGGTTTTTTTTTGAAGTCGGTTATTGATTTTTTTTCAAAGTTTTACCAACAGAGGTCTCACAAAATATTTATTTCTTTTTCACGGAAACCTCTTTTCGCTAATAAAAATCTCCCTCAATAATGAACTGAACATAAAGTAACAACTCTGTAAGTGTCATTCAAGATCCAGCCATTTTTATATTCTGCGCCAACATGTAGACCAACAAATATCTTAACAATAGCACTTTGACATTCATAATGCCGATTTAAAATTTTTCATAAAAAAAATATTGTGGCTTAGCTTTACCTTACCCCTAAAGTAAATACAGGCAATGGCTTTGATAATTAATTTAATTAAAACCTTTAATAATACGAGCATGCAGAGATACTCTAACATTTGATACTTTTAAAAGTATATTATTGCCTTGTGGTTCCACATTTATACATAGATTTACCAAATATAGTGGCGTCTGCTTCTAAAAGTTTTTATTGAGTATTAGTTCAGGCGATTTGGTACGACTTTGTAAACTTATGGGAAATGGATGATATATGAGTTTACTTTGAACGATTTCAAAGTTTTGTTTGGAACTATTTTACTGATTTCTAACTATACCAAATGTAATCTTTTTTCATTTTCCACATATTTTGGGTAACAAAATTTTGTGAATAAGCATAAACCGATGCATTATATTTTCATTAACATTTTCTAACAAAGAAAACAAAATGCTAATCTATCTATATGTTACAGCTAAAATTCTTTCTAGTCAAAACTGCTTTTGACTCATGTACTTTTTGAATGTTTTTATCAGTCAAAAGTAGTTTTGATCACAAAAGAGTTCTGACTGTAACATATACATACAATAAAAGCGAAACTGAGCCGCATCTGTACATGATAACACATTGAATATTTATGGAAATTTTTATTGCAAGAATATAAATAATAATAAATATCTAATGCAAGAATGAACATGAATCTCTCTGAAAAACTGATGCTCTTGACAGAAATAGAATAATACTATTCTTTCGCATACATTTAACTTATGGATTTATACAGTATAGATAATTAATAAATCGTTAGATATCAGGTAATAAATAATTTTAAGTCATTAGTCTGACGTGAACAGGATATGAGTAACGCTGCTTAAAGCAAATAAGATCATGCATAAAGGCACCTACGCAAATATTGCTATGTCATATGATATATTATATTCATAATGCATATATATTACATACATATACCTATTAGTAGTTCATTCAATCAAATCAAAGCATCACAAATAATTTGTTTACCTGATCTTATAAATAAATAAATAAATAAAAGCCTTTATTGTTGATGAGTTTAAATACAAAAAGTTGTGCCTAGAACTTATTTAACATTGTTATTAACTAATAATTTAATACACTATCAACTGTGATACTATAAACTGTTATATGCTATTAACTAAACTAAACTACTATGATTAACTGTTACAGCGTTTTTAATTAGGCAAACGGTAATCATCTTCAACTTGTCTTCCGACAAAGGCCTCCTCTAAAGATCTCCATTCTGTCCTATTCTTTGCTATTCGACACCATGTTGGACCCGCTATTTTCCTGAGGTCATCCTCCCATGTCTTAGTCTGTCTACCTCTGTTTCTTTTGCTGTCTAGTGGGTACCATTCTGTTATTATTCTTGTCCATTTTTCTTTCTTCTCTCTTGTCATATGCCCAGTCCACCTCCACTTTAGTTGTTTGTATGTTATGTATGCATTCTTAAATTTTGTTTTACTTTTTATGTGTTTTAACTTTTCTCGGTCTTTTCTTTTAACTCCCATTGTACTTCTCTCCATTCCGTTTTGACAAACTTTTATTTTGTTTGCCAGTTGTTCCGTCAATGCCCAGGTTTGACACCCGTATAATAAGCATGGTAGAATACACATATTATATACCGTTCTTTTTTCTTTCATCGGTATTTCTTTGTTCTTCATTACTTCGCTAAGTGACCAATATCGTTTCCAAGTGTTAGCTATTCGTCTTTCTATTTCCTTTTTCATGCAGTCTTCAGTAGATATTAACTGTCCCAAGTAAATATATTCATGAACATACTCTATTTGCTCATTATTCACTTTTATTATGTCTGTTTGTAAAGAGTTTGACATAATTTTTGTTTTAGTTAGATTCATTGTAAGACCTGCCTTATCACTTTCATCAGCTAGTTGTTGCAGCATTATTTCTAGTGTTTTTGGGCTCTCAGAGAACACGATTAAGTCGTCTGCAAAACGTAAGTGGCTTAGGTTCTCGCCGTTTATATTCAGTCCTTTATTCATCCAATCTAGGTTCCTGAATATCATTTCTAAAACGGCTGAGATCCTTGTCTCCTGATCTTATAATGTATTTATTTTTTCGTTATATTATTTATAAAAATTTAAATAATGAAATAATTATATGTTACCTATTTAGGGTAGGTAATTACTATAATAAATGTTTATCTTGTTGATGTGTCTCAAAGCACTACACACGGGCTGCATTTGTGCTTTTTAAAGCACATATATAATCTAAACATATAATAAAATTGTAACTAAGGCGAATCTGTGTGTGTGTACAGACATTAAATATTTTTTGGGAAATCTAATTGAAATAGACATTATTATCGATACAGATTCCGAATCTACAGTTTTTAGAATTTTTATCTGTCTGTCTGTCTGTCTGTTACCGCATCACGAGAAAACCACTGGACAGATTTTGATGAAATTTAGTATGATGATAGCTGGTTATCCGGGTCAACATATAGGATACTTTTTAACGCGGGAAAATATCTCATTTCTGAGAAAAAATACAAAAACTGCATTGTAAGATTATATTAATATGTAAAACCTAAGAATTTGGTTTTTGGTTATCTGAACGCGGGCAGAGCCGCGGGCAATGCTAGTATTCTAATAAAATTTTCTCATGACACAACACGTTGGAAGTTCCTGTAATATTTTATCATAATTAACTTACAATATATTATCTCACGACAATAGCTTTGTCTCCTCGGTTAGTGTAATATGTATTCTCACTGGTGTAAACATAAAGTCTTTATTAAATGAAATTCCCAGTCATTCTTATACATATTTTGAAGGTACAGTCTCATTCCCTTTAATCATCTGAGTCAATAGACAAAAGAACTTTCACTGTGTTTCTATCATTATTTTTAAATAGGTACCTGTTAATGCGATTGTTAAAATATGTGCTTATAATAATATAGGTTATTTTTTTGGTTTTATAGTATAAAAAAGATAATAGAGGTTATTTTTTGTTTCTTTTTTAATACTTGAATATGTAAGTACCAGAAAGAGATATAAATAAAAATTCAATTTTTTGATAAAATCATAGATAAAATTAATGGGCAATTAAATTTTAGGACTGCAGTCTGGGCGCCATCAACTCTGTTACGACTTCAAAAAAGTACGGTAGCGATATGTCTTTTAACATCCACTCATATCTCGATTACTGCTGAACTTATTTCCCAGATATGCTGTCTCATCCCTTTGTTCTAGTAAATTGTCAGACCTTTAATAAATGTGACTAAAGTTTGTATCTCGCTCTCCGATGATGCAATTAGTACAGCATCGTTAGCGTATAGCAAACAATTACTCTTCTAGTCACCTACTTCCACTTCCATTTCACCTTCTTTGCAATTCTGGAGGCAGCTATCTAGATATAAATTGAACTACCAGGCAGACGTGGTACGTATCTGCTTAACACTTTTTTTTAAATCTTGGGAAATGCATTTATATGCCACCTGTTAAGCCGACAATATTTTAAGATATGAATATCTAATAGGTATATTTCATTTGCTTTGCATCGGCTGGCACCGACTTTGAAAATATCTGATTAGGTATCTATTTTAAATGAAAACCTCCGTTTAGTTATTTTTTACATTTTAGTGCCTAGAAATCGGCTTTTATATTTTTTCCCTTAGTAAGACATAATCTTTTGAAAGCGCTTCTTTCGTTCTGCCAAACAATCCCTGGAGCACTTAACCTCTAACCGATAAAAAAATTGAGTTCTTCTGGAAGATATTCTATATCTATACTTTTATGTAAAAAAAAAACATGATATGACTATGTTCGATGTTCATGGATGTGTAAGGAAAAAAAGCTCAATTGAATATAGAATGAGTACTGATGATATTAATAATAATAATAGAAAAATAATAAAAATCGGTTAAGTGCGAGTCGAATTTGCACACGACTTTACTTTTTATTAATAAGACTTTTAGTCTATGTATGTTGATAACTACGTTGATCGATTACGAACGTTAAAAAGGTTTCTTGTATTTTTTTTATTATTTATTGTTTTAGCGGCAATATGTATAATGTGAAAATTTGAACTTTCTACCTATTACGGTTCATGAGGTTCAGACGGAGGGACGGGCAGCTGAGTAATAGAATTCCGACGGCATTCTTCGGGTACGGAACTCTAAGAATATACATATATTTTTCAAACTTTATGTTTTAGGAAGTTTGAGTGTCTATATATTTATGTATTTGCGCTTAATTGTAACATAACTTCTGAAAGAATTTTAAAGGGATTTTTTGTTCAATAAGTTAAAGTCTAATTTAAAATGTAGATCATAAGTTTAATTTCACACATCAATACATAAAATCATTTATATTTTTTTTATAAAGTATATAAATCAAAATATTTATTCTTTATAAATATTTTAGTCATTTGCGTACATTATCAAAAATATTATTAATGAAAATTAGCTTTTCAAAGCAACGCGGCATTGTAAGCCGTATTTAAAATTAATGACAGAAGCATAAGAAGCTCATCCTTCTTTAATGAAACAATTACTTATAATTGAGGTAAACCATAAATTCTAATTTAAAATCCTTTTATAATCTAATACCGACAAAATAATATCACATTTTCGTCAAGAATAAAGGATTTTATAACATTGCAACTTATAATTTTCATGCGAAATTTACAGCTCATGATGTCTTACGTATGAAAGTTTAATTAATAATTATCATAATTCTAATTTATTCTAATCTATTTACGCTATTGTGTTGCAGTTCACAGAAGACAGCTCATCCCAAACTCCTGCTAGTAGTGCTAATAGTCCCTGAGTAATATGCCTGTGACATAAAAAACGTATGAGGAAATAAGCGGCTCACCGTCACTTTGCTCGGGTTCACCTCTAGAAAAACAAAACAAATCTATGCCACGGGAACCGTACATTTTTCCGTGATAAAAAGAATAGATAAAAGCATAACTCATGTGTTATTCCATATTATAATCTATCTCTGTGCCAAATTTCATCCAGATCCGTTCAACCGTTCTGGCGTGATTAAGAACAAACATCTATCCAAACATCTAAACTTTCACATTTATAATACTAGCGG
This sequence comes from Brenthis daphne, assembly GCA_947093115.1. Classification (NCBI taxonomy): domain Eukaryota; kingdom Metazoa; phylum Arthropoda; class Insecta; order Lepidoptera; family Nymphalidae; genus Brenthis; species Brenthis daphne. The sequence continues at coordinate 31,035,838 of OX352473.1, read as the reverse complement.
CTCACCCTGGCTTCGCTCAGGTTCGCCTCTAGGAAAACAGACACCAATCTATCCCACGGGAACTGTACATTTTTCCGAGATAAAAAGTAGCCTATGTGCTATTCAAACGTTCATCCGTTCTGGCGTGATTGAGTAACAAACATCCAAACATACATCTATATTTTCACATTTATAATATAAATAAGATAGTTTATAAGGGTTCCATTTTTGTGTTTCAGCTATGGAAGCCTGATAAAAGAAGTTAATAAAAATTTGTAAAACAAAGTAAGAAACTAACTGGCTGACTGATTAATCAACGCACAGCTGAAAAAGCTGTAATAAAAGCATGAAATTTTGTCAAAAATATTCCTTAAATGACGTAAGTATGCACTAAAATGGGATTTTTGGAAATCCACCCCCTAAGGGTTTAAAAAGTTTCTATGAAACTTCGTAATTTCTGACGTTAGAAATGTAAAAAAAATATATATGAGCACTTAGACAAAAAAGTTTACAGTATCACTTTTTTATGGAAAACAAAACAAATCTATCCCACAGGAACCGTTCATTTTTCCGGGATAAAAAGAATAGATAAAAGCATAGCTTTAAGAGGTTAAAATAGGGGATTAAAGTTTCTAAAAAACTTGGTATTTAGTGATCTTCAATTCAATTAAATAAACACGTGCTATAAAATCTTTATAATCCATTCCGTAAGGGAGTAAAAATGGGCGGTAAAGTTGGTAAGAAAACCCCCTATTTTTGTTGTTAAAATTAAGTATTCCAGATAAAAAATAAGCAAAACGTTTAATCAATCAGATTATTCGGAATTCGTCCCCTGACAGGGTAAAAATATTATCAGGGTCAAGTTGACTTAAAAATCAGCAGTTAAATACTTAAACAGGTTTTTATTAGTTTTTATAACCGTAACCGAAATTATTTGTTCAAATTCAAACCAAAATTGGCTTTTACGGTAATTTTTATTTTAGATAGTTGCAAATATATTATTATGAACTAGGGAGTTTAAGTTCGGAAATTAAAGCTGTTAGCTATTATTTTTGATATTTTATTCGTTTCACATATACGAGCAACTTACGGCAGTTCATGTGTACTCTCCTGAATACACGCGAACTGTCGTATTCGAAAAGCTTAATAAAGCTTAATAAAGTCACAGTACTTTTTTGCCACTAATTTTATTTTTACTTAACTTCACTTAATTTTTCACCTGGTTTTGTTTCTTCTAAATATTTTCTTAACTCCGAACTTGTACTAAGAGTATACTTTGTGATCATAGAAATATCTTATTACAGAACAAAATTTGGTCTAGATCTAGTCAATAGATAAGATTTAGAGTTATACTAATAAGTTTTGTCAATGATTTAGATAGTATCCTAAATAAATAAATAAAGGGTGTGATAACATAACTTGTTGTGTACGTATGTATTTCGACCGGCAAAATCAACCCGATAACCCTGATTTTAAGCACCAAAACTTCTTGGTAGATACTGTACATTATTTATTTAGGATTAGATAGGATTGTCAACAGAAAATACACGAAGATTCAAATTATGCTTTTATTACTTTAATTAAGTAAATGCTTTCATATATACAGACAATCTCAACATACATAATAAAAATTAAAAATAGAAGATAATTTTTTTTTATGGGACTAAGGGGGCAAACGGGCAGGAGGCTCACCTGATGGAAAGTGATCACCGCCGCCCATGGACATCTGCAACACCGCAGGGCTTGCAGATGCGTTGCCGGCCTGTAAGAAAGGAATACGCTCTCTTCTTGAAGGTGGCCAGGTCGTAGCGGTTCGGAAAGACTGCCGGCGATAGCTGGTTCCACAGAGTGGTTGTGCGGGGCAGAAAATGCCTTAAAAATCGCACTGTTGTGGAACGCTGGACATCGAGGTGGTGTGGATGGAATTTACTATTTTGGCGCGATGTCCGATGGTGAAATTCAGCAGCTGGGATCAGTCCGAACAATTCCTCGGAACACTCCCCGTGATAGATGCGGTAGAAGATGCAGAGTGATCCAACATCTCTACGCAGAGCTAAAGGATCAAGCCGATCGGAGAGAGCTTGATCGTCGATAACTCGAATCGCCCTACGTTGAATGCGGTCAAATAGAAGTAGCTGGTACTGGGGAGCTCCCGCCCAAAGATGAGAACAGTACTCCATGTGGGGCCGAATTTGCGCCTTATAAAGAATAAGACGCTGACGCGACGTGAAGTACAGTCTCGCCTTGCTGAGCACACCAAGCTTCTTTGAGGCCAGTTTGGCCTTACCTTCCAATTGACCACGGAACTGGACGTTGCTCGAGATATCGACGCCAATTATTCCGATACTGGCTGTGGGAGACAGAGGAGTGTCCTCAAATTGAGGAGCTACGATAAATGGCGACTTTTTAGCGGTTAACGCACAAACTTCGGAAGTCATTATATATTAATGCCGTACAATGAAAATAAAATAAAAAAATTCAAATGTAATGTTCTCCTATGAATGGAAGATGGAAATTTTCATGGTTTTTTTTCCTTCGACTCGAATTTGTCGAAATATATTTTGATTAACAACAAAATAAAAATAATTCATTTGCACAACATACACAGCAACAGCAGTTCATTATACAATCTAAACCATTTGTAACAAAGTTATTCAAAACTAATATAAACAATATATAGAGATCGCTAGTTAGATTATGAAAATTCACTTACATCAGAAATTAATCATCGCTCAAAATTATAAACCAACAATACGGTTTCATATGTAAATATTAACAACTTAAGTCGCGTTATACACGATGTTACTTTTTAAGGAGACACTATGGCTAAAAATTTTTACTATGACAGACTTGGCTTTATGTAACTCTATGTTGACGACACGTTTAGCTCAGTTTATAGTAACCATACTTACTGTGCCAGCGGTCGCGGGTTCGAGTCCCGCTGGGGGCATTCATTTGTGTGATGACTAATTACGGGACCTATTCTTACTTCTTACCTGCTTTACGTCTATTTCCAAGTTGATAATTGTGTGGTTGTGGTTACAATGAACATTTTTGATCTTTGTGAAAATTATATATAGTACTCTACATCCTAAAATAAATAAAATAAAATGTTTAAGCTGCTATTACGTAATAAATATTCAATTATTATAGCCCTTAAATTTCTTATAATATTCAGTTTTGTATTTGAGTATCGGTAAATTATATTTACTTTGACAACTTTCATTTTGATAAATGATCATCACAAATTGAACGTCTAATTTAACAGCAAACATAACAACCATTAAAGTCATTTAAAATTAAGTTGAACTTGTAAACTGTACAGTATCTGATTAATAAAATTATGTAAGCCTAATATTATAATTATAATTCATTAGAAAACTTTTCGCTTAAATATACATAGATATCAATAGCTAACTATTGATATGTACCAACGTATCAGTGGCGAAGGGTCCATACAAGACGTCTCACCTTAAAATTATTTTGCTATAATTTTACATACATTTAATTTACATTAAATGTATTATTATAATTTACATTTAATACATTTGAATTACCGTTATTGCGACATACAGTATGAACTAACTACATCTAATGGTCTGTTATGTATGTTTTTGTTATTAATATATATATACGGTGAGGTCGCTCCGCGAAGCCTGTGAGGCTCCCAGGAAGCTTTTGCGCTTTGGACGGAGCTAGGCTGGCTGAACTAGCCAGGATTCGCAACGTACAACGGACCAAATGCGAGTCTAAGTGCGGAAAACGAGTCCAATATACAATAATGATACCTTTATTTCTTTCTGCATTAATACGTATATAAAAATTGTATATTTTTGGAACGGCTTACCTCTGCGAAAACACCCTTCGCCACTGCAATGTATAATATTAAATACAAGTTATCCGCTTTAGTACTTGTTTATATGAATACCAGCGATTTGACCCGGTTCCGCTCGTGTGTTATTTTTAACTTAGCCTTCTATTTTAATTATTTTTTGTTAACAAATATGGGCTCATAAAGTAAGTTTTTTTTAAATAGTTCAATTTAAATACACGAACACTTTTTAGTAATATCAGTTTCGGTTGATGTAAGTTCCTGCTAAGGGAGATATTAGTATATGTATAATTACATTATATACGAATATATTTTTTCATGAATATAATGAACACCGTAGACTTTTTGTGTTTTTTGTGCTGTTGTATTGTGTGTTATTTTGTCATGATGTTCTGATTTCTCTCTATGCTCCTTCCTGTGATGAAATACTTAATTCTAATAATAATCATACTAACTAAAAAAAGATTTCTTAGAGAAAAAAATCTTTCAGAAAATTAAAAATAAAGAGGCATAACGTATTACTTAAAAATAATGATCGTTAATGTGGGATAGGTTCAAAAAATAAATAATATATTTTGAAAACCTTTATGGAATTGAAAACATTTTCCTTTTCTTGAAGTAAGTTATAAATAATTTTCCTGAATATAATTTAATTAATATTTTTCGATGGCAAAAATACCGCAAAAATATCTAAATACATAGTTTTGTAGATACATTGAACATAACATACCATACTCAAAGCCATTTTGATTAAAGATTTAATTTATTTCAGATTATTCTGATATGTATTAGGTATGCTATATGTATATACAACCTTTTTGTATTAAGCTGCGTTTTACTTTATTTAATACGTACGCCGAGTTTTGCTTCAAATTAATGAATCTTTGCAATTTTAAAAGGAAATATTATAAATAAGCTTTTACAGAAAAAAAAAATTACTATACGAACATAATATTTACTCGATACATTATGAAAGTTGGCACGAAAATTACTATACAACTAAACTAATATTTTGCGTTCAATTTGTCTCGGAAGAAAGTAAGGACAACCTGGAGATAACATGTTATGATACTAAAGTATAAAATTTAATGCAATTCAATTCTTTGTTCAGCCTCTTAAGTCACAGCTTATAAGCATGCCATTTGGGCAAAGTAAGTATATAACATTAAAAAGCTAATTGGTATAAACTTTTATATTGTTTCTTAAAATGTTGGGTGGTTTTTTATAAAAATTTTATTACGTACCTGACACCCGCGTCGTGTTAAGGCTGTTTGAAATTCAATTATAAGATACCTAAAAAATAGTATTATTTATAGGCACATAGGTATTTATAGTAAGAAATAATGGTTACAAAACACTGATTATAATAATAATAATTACTTACAGTATATTATTCTTTTGAATGCAAGTTTTTAAAGTCCGACTTATTTGATCTTTCATAGTTTAATAGAAAATTCGAGAAATTATATGTATAATATTGACGGTTAGTATGGAATAGATAGACCAAGCATACATAAGTATGATGAGTTTTATATCCCTTACTCAGGAATTGATTGATTCTGCATACAAACTTCCACCCACCTTTTCACTCGCTTAAGGAATGATTTCCGGGGTCAAATCTATTCTATATCCTTCCCAGGGTCTCAAACTATTTCCATACCAATTTTCATCTAATTCGGTTCAGCCGTTGAGTCGTGAAAAGGTAACAAATAAACAAACTAACAAACAAACAGAATTACTTTTGCATTTATAATATTAGCATGGATAGCGGGTTCAGCTTGATTCCATTCAAGCTAGTAACAAATTCGAAATACGAGTATGAAAATGCCGTGTAATCATCACAAGCTGTGTAACATGTACGTCGTCTGCATAAAACGCTGTAATATTAACACAATAGGCATTGTGAGCTCCGAAACACTTCATAAAGTTGCAACTCTGAGACTATGCAGATGCGTCCATATGATAGTAGGAACTTATATGCATATTGCATATATTGTCAGACTAAGAACTTTCAAAAATGTACAGCTTTCTATAGTAAATATACCAAGCAGCGAGAAGAAAAGCATATAATAGTAGTAATGTTGTGTTTCTTCTTAAATAAATTATTTTAAACAAAACAAGAATGTATGTAATAAATAATACATAATACGTTATTTAATATGTCATAAATAATACACGAATTATTCATAGAAAACAGATGTTAAATTATATACGTAACTATTGCATTTTATTTATTTACTAGCATTGCCCGCGGCTCCGCCCGCGGTCAGATGACCAAAAACCAAATTTTTAGGTTTTACATATTAGTATACTCTTACAATGCAGTTTTTGTACTTTCTTCAGAAATGAGATATTTTCCCGCGATAAAAAGTATCCTATATGTTGACCCGGATAACCAGCTACTATCATACCAAATTTCATCAAAATCCCTCCAGTGGTTTTTTCGTGGTGCGGTAACAGCAGACAGACAAAAATTCTAAAAACTATAGATTCGGCCTCTGTATCGATAATAATGTCTATTTCAATAAGATTTTCCAAAAAATATTTAATGTACAGATTCGACTTAGTTTGAATTTTATTATATATTTATTTATATTTAATATTATACATATTTATTTATTTTTATTTATTTTATTGTAGTAGACTCATGACGTTCAGTAAAAAATTGTAATTATTTAATGCTGAATAAAATATTTTGAATTTGAATAAAAATGTAATCACAAAAATAATTGTAGGTAACAATCCTTTATGTCAATCATATAATATCGTATGACAATATAATATATACAATATACATACATACATATTATCGAAATAGATTTGCTTTGCTTTACATCGGCTGGCACCGACTACAAACTACCTACATATTCTTACTTAACTAACAACAGTAGATACATATATGTAGTCACTAGTTCCCTAGCGAATTAGACAAGGAGATCTCCTAACTCCATTGTCATGGATGTCGAGCGACCGAGATGGAATTTATCGCCCAGCATTGCTTGTACAGGTGTTTTTTTTTTCATTTTCCTGTGTTTTTAACACGCTGACATAAACATCTGCTTTACACGGTACACAGTGGCAATATATCATAGTGCACAAAGCAGCACACACGAAAACTTTAATCTCATACTCTGAACCCAACGAGATATTTTCAGTACTAAATACATTATTACCATGCTATATCCATAAATTGTCATATGTCATAACGTTATTTTCCTTTAAGGAATTATTATGTCGACCATTGTACTTTTCAAAAGACGTAATACATATAAATAGCATGTGATTTTGATATAGCTACCGGCCCCATGACCCTTTGATCCCGGGCAAACTAATCCGAACCGAACTCTTGTTGCGAACAATTTTGCTTCTGATCTGTCAGTTGCACATCTAAAGCTACGAATGTTGATCACTAGTTGTTAATATAATATCTTATAGATCAACGTAAGCCATGTGAGTGTAATGTGACAGTGTTAATGTTAATGTCGGGAACATATTACCTATAGTCAGGCACATTCTTAAGCTTATTTCTGTCTCAAAAACTAGAAAACGTCCAAAAATCAAATATAAGTAAATAACAGAATACTGGGCTACAATTTTTTCTACTACCAATCAAGACAAGAGCATGATTGTGTATAAGTTAAGGAAAACATACTATGTATAATGTACATATATTAACTTACTCCACCTACCTACCCCATTTTCACCCCCTTAATAGATGATTTCCGGGTAAAACGTATCCTATGTCCTTTCCAGGGTCTCAAACTATCTTCTTACCAAATTTCATCTTAATCGATTCAGTAAATTCAGATATTACCCCCTACAACGTCACAAACTCACAAACTTACAAATGTTACCTCTTTATAATATTAAGTATAGACTAACCTATCTACATTCTACACTTACATAGCGTAAACCATCACATTTTGAATTAAAGATAAAAAAAATTCAACACATTTTTAATAACTGTTTTTACATTGACTAAAGCAGTTAAAACGAGTGTCAAATAAAGCGTAGAGAAAAAAATACTGACAATTTTTCAAACGAATTATTTTGAATGTTTTAACTTTCAGATCTACTATTAAGTAAATAGCGTTCTATTTTACCTAAAATCATGGTAAATTCATATTTATCATAAAACACGTTTTACTGAGAGATTTTATTAAGTATAATTGTTTTCTGAATGTACTTAATAACCGAGAAGTCTTATACATTTTTCGTTCAATGTTGAATTATGATTACACAGATATTGTTCAGACACAAATCACTCAAGCGTAAAGAGCCGATCAAATTATTTTTAGTTATTTATTTATTCGTTTAAATTGTTACTGTGCAACAGGTTGTTTACTATGATTTGGCTAAGTTTTTAAAGTCTAACTAATAACTATGTACCTATAGACAATGTTTGTTGTCATTATTTAATTGTTATTCACAACTTTTTAGTATAGACTTTTGAAATTTAATTAAAATAACTATTATTCAGCGTTTAAATGTGTATAGTAATAAATAAAATATTTGTTTTCATGAATCTGCTACACATGATTCAATTAAATTGATGGAATGTCAGCGGTCAGCTTACAGTAATTCATTTTATTTATTTACATACATATATTTACACGAGGGATTTATAAAAAAAAATCATATTGTAGAAAAGCACAGAAAAATACTTACAAATGTAATATGTTTAAGGTAGAAAAATTTAAGCAATTTTATATTACCAACTATTTCTTCGAGATGTACCCTGTTTTAATAAAATAATATCTGGGCCACCGAGCTTTCCTCGAAGTTTTTGGCCAAATAAACATAAAAAAGAAACAAACTGAAAATTTGAATAAATACAACAAAAAAAAACAAAAGTAAAAACTTTGTATCCGACCGGGATACGAACCCAGACTTCTGTGGTTGTTAATCTTGCGCCTTGGCCGCTTGACCACGATGCTTATGTCCTAGAAATAAAACCGCATGAAAACTCGAAAACACGCGTATTCCCAGATATAAAACTAATCTAGATCGATTTATCGCCCCCGAAACATAGTATAGTATTAGTATACAGGAGTACTAAATTTCATGAAAATCGTTGGACAAAGACAAGTGGTAATCACGTTGGAAATGATTCGGACATGAAAATATCAGAGGTGCCTGACCCGGGATTTGAATCCGTTTCACTCGCTACTCGCTTGGCTACCACTACCGAATCTATAATTATTATTTACTTATTTTGTTAAGTCATCGCAATGTTTACTTTTCGCTTCAGGACTGACGCATTTTTCCGGATTGTGAATATACTTTTTGATAAACAGCAAGTGTATTTCTCATACTAATATTTAATAAAAGTTACTTTAGATTTTTTTCTAATTATATTTGGTAAGAATAATACTATTTTGAAATAGTAATATTTACAATTACACAATTAAAACTTCCGCATGGCTTTGATATAGGTATGCCAGTAGATTCCAAGTACTTTCTTTAATTACAACAATAAATGTGTATATTCGGATGGTGCTGTATAGTATCCATTAACTACGTTCGGTAATAAATTATTCATATATAATAACATATGAGTTGCGTAACAAATCACCAAGACAATTGTCTTTTTAAATAAAGTAGGAAGAAGAGGTATAGTCTGTAACAACTATACCTTCGAGACATGTAACACCTCAGTCTCTCCCGTGACCATGAATGCTGTAAAGCATTCGAAACGTCGGGAACCAAAAATCCAAATAAATCCGCGGAAAAACCGAAAAGATAGTTTTATTTAAAATGTCAAATATTTAAATTGTCTTTTTCGCTGGTGTGTTTTTAATTTTTTGACATAAAACACACACCAATTACTACTTTCATATTATTTGTAACATATTATTGTAAAACCTCTCTCATTTAAGCTAAAGTCAATCAACAATCACTCAACATTACTAAAATTATGAATTCTATTCCATGTAAATTGGCTTAATTTTTTAACAGTTATATTTAAAAAAAAAATTGTGCATTTATAACTAAATTGCACAATTATATATTTTCAATAACGTCCTATATAAAATATGAATAAAATAACACAATGTCGCATGCGACAATCGTAACATTCAGATGAGAAGCATTTATTTCGGAATACAGCAGTTATTAATCTTGCTAATTGATCATATATGCAATTTATAGTACCCATCAACGGTGCTGACAAAGTCATAAAATTCTCAGCTGGCAACAATTACACTTTAAATCTCTGATACACTAGCCATAGTTATATTTTTCAATTACTACATCAAACAATCAACCCCTAAAAATATTTGTTTTTCTAGGCTTAGCATTTGGACATGTCTACTAAAAACTATAAATATTAAAAAATAAGATACGTGAAGTATCTTTAGCAGAACTAGTGTTCGCCCAGTGGTCGAAATTCGGCTATAATCATTATTGAAAATGTACAAATTATAATACTTAACTGTTTTGTCTTTACGCAACTATACATAATATGTACGTATAAAAAAACTGTTTCCAATTTTTTTCTGAGCATCGTGTACTCTCTATGAACTATCTCTTATGAACTAGAATTTAAATATTGGCTGCGTATTATTACCGTAATTATTTCCAACTAGTTTTTGCTCTTGGCTTCGCACGCCCGAAGATTATTGTCTTTCTTTTCTTTTAACGTTCTTGAATAGAAGTAAAACCACGAATAAAGTTTGGCAATCATTCATTTAAAACGTATTATTGCACTAAAGTCTACAAAGTATTATATGTGTCAGTTTTATGTTACGTTAGTGGCTACAAACTTGGCATATGGATAGATAATAGATATAGATAGATATTCATGAAAAGCCGTTAAACGGATGAATCATAAATATCAAAATATTTTACAAATTTTCTCCTTTATAATATTTACATAATATATTTTTACCTAAACTAAAAAAAATTAAGTCTACAATTATATAATAGATGTTTTTTCAACAAAAAACGTTCTTTTTTAAATAACATGGGTGTAAACCGCAGTATAGGTTTGCTGAACATCAATTACATTTGGTATAATGCAAGGCGTAGGAAATGATATAAAACTTGCGCACTGATCTACTGCATACTGCATAAATACATTTTAATTAATTAATAGAAAACATAAATGCAGTATGAGCAACCGAACAAAGAATTGTATTGAATTGAATTAAATGCAGTATTTTTTTTAGCTTTGAAATGTTATTTGTTAAATGTTTCCATTTTATGAATAATCTCGAAAAAACGAAGCTACATCTGTAGCAAATGCTACAATAAACGTATCATAAAGGTACTTAGGGAACAATATAAAGCTAAGCGCGACACTGAAAGACCCAATATGAATCGGTCTCAAGTGGCAATAAATTGAGAACTAAGTAGTTTCAATAAAAATAAAGCCTTCCAGTTTCATTAAAGCAGAAGATCTGAATGTAAGTTTGCAGATTACGGATTTATTACAATTTTAGTAAATTGTATAACATGAATTTGTCGCGAATACTTAAAGTGGAGTGAAGTGTTAGTGCAAGTGCAATTAGTGATGGAAAATAGTGCACAACTGTGGTCTCTGCATGTACTACGGCTAATAAATCAAAGACAAAAGAAGAAAAAACCAAACTTACAGAACGTAGCAATATACTTACCTATTATTTATTCTTTATTAATCTATACAAATAAATAAAATTGAAGTGCCTACTCGTTATGTCAAAATAACAGCTATTTACGTACAAATACATATGAAATTAAAGAAAAAAAATTTAAAATTTTTGTCTGTCTGTCGGTTTGTTCCAGCTAATCTTCGAAATGGCTAAACCGATTTTGACACGACTTTTACTGGCAGATAGTTGAAGTTATAAGGATTAACTTAGGTTAATTTTATTGTAGAAAAGAAATAGGATTCCATGCAAAAAAAAGCTACGAAATTGTAAACAAAATCGTATCTAGGGAACATCTGAGCGAAGCGAGGGTTAAGTCGCTTCTAATTAAATACTTTATTGAATGTTAGTAAATCTTTGTAAGTTTAGTGATGTTAGTCAGTGATATTTATTTAAGAAAGGTTCAGAGGTACGATAAAACCTCCATTTAATTACACTTAACCTTCTCCTCGTGATCTTAAGTGATGCGCTTGTAAAAAGGACCACAGACGTAGAACAAACATAAAATTCTGAAGAGTAGTTCATATAGGTCCTGTATAAGCAAACAAACTATCATCATCCTATGCACCGATTTCGAATGGTGAAAGTTTCATTGAATAACAAACGTAAATCGAATATTTCAAAAACTTATGGAAAATATTATGAAAAATTGTTTTAGTAAAACTTTCTGGAGTGTACTATCATTTTGAAGATGTAAAATATTGTAAAATATTACCACAGTTCATAGTATTGGTACCAGCTAAGGTAATGGGATCGGAAATTAAAGCACGTACTTTGCACTATAAATGATTAATTGCTTTAACTTAACTAGAGTCACTTTACACAGTTAAAATGCACTGGCAGTACACGCTCAGTCTTAGGTTAGCCAAATCTTAGACCACTAGTTTTCCAACACAACTTCACTTATATTATCACTTCATGTACTTCTTTTATTCGCTCTCGATCTTCCCTTATCTCCTTGATAATACTCGATACACATTGTACGATAGAATATTGTACTGGAAAGTTCGACATTTTTCTAAATCAATTCCTTTCTGGAAATATTTCAACCGACTTCAAAAAGGAGGAGGTTCTCAATTCGACTGTATTTTTTTTTTTTTATGTTTGTTACCTCAGAACTCCGTCATTTATTAACCGATTTGGACAATTTTTGGTTTGTTTGAAAGGGTATACTTCCAGATTGGTCCCATTTAAATTTCAAAAAAAAAATACCACCCCTAAGGGTGGAAAAACAACTAATGATGAATTTAACCTACTTCTAATTGTCATATTGACTTGAAACTTTGCAAGTATTTCTATTTCCGTTGATAGTACAGTGGTTCGGTGTTGTTGACCTGATCTGATAGCAAGGCCAGAAGGTGGATAGGTGGAACTCTTCAACGGCTAATAGTAGATACTTTGAGTTTGGGCTTATTTTGTTTGATTTGACAAGCCTAACACGTTAGAATCCTTACTTTGCTACTACTGTCTACATTTAAAAGGGAAAAATAAAAACTTTTTAACAAAAAAATAAAAACCGACTTCAAACAAAAGCACTAAAAAGTAAAAAATAACTGATTGGTAGTTTTAATTTACTATACATACCTAATCAAATATTTTCGAAGTCGGTGTGCTTTGGCTAAGTAATTAAAGCCTACCTATTAAATACATACCTAATCAAATATTTTCGAAATCGGTGCCAGCCCATACAAAGCAAAGCACACCGACTTCGAAAATATTTGATTAGGTATGTATAGTAAATGAAAACTACCAATCAGTTATTTTTTACTTTTTAGTGCTTTTGTTTGAAGTCGGTTTTTATTTTTTTGTTAAAAAGTTTTTTATCACTCTGTCATATATGGCTATTGAAAATAACTATTCTTGACGTTGATTGTCATAAGTTGATATCTGTCTTGGGATCTAGTCTTAAGCATAGTTCAGGTGTTTTTCTCTTTTTTACCGGTCATTTTATATACAACGTGTATTCTCCTTATGTGATATTGGCGATGTAAATTGTGCCCAAATGCACTTTTAGAAGCCACTGAACAAAAGAAATGCATTGAATAGCTCAGATGTGAGAGTTTGGCATAAAGACGTTTTACATTCTACTACTATTAATAATTATATAAAATTATTTAAAAATTATTATATAAACTATAAATATTAAATAATTATATATTTTTATTTTAATTAAAATGCAATTTGATCGATCCAATAAAGTTAATCTATACTAATATTACAAAGAGGTAAAGTTTGTGAGTTTGTAAGGTTGTAGGGGGTAATCTTTGGATCTACTGAACCGATTTAGATGAAATTTGGTAAGATAGTTTGAGACCCTGGAAAGGACATAGGATATTTTTATATATGTATCCCGGAAATCATCCCTTAAAACGGGGTGAAAATAGAGATGAAAGTTTGTATGGGGAATCAACTTAGGGACGAACCCAAGCGAAGGGAGGGTGAGTCGCTAGTGTTAGAATAAAGGTATTTGTGGAATGCTATAAAAGAAATCTTAGGTAAAAATAATTATCAATATCATTTTAGAAATATAGAAAATGGTACATTTATTTTTTTATGAAAACAATAATATTTAAAGAAAAACAAGACAGACAGACAGACAGAGAATATTTTAATTTAACATCTGAATATTTATTATATACAGTACTGAAATGTATACACATATAAACGTACAAAACTTCTTATAATGTTTTACAAAGAAAAAAAAATTTACGAATAAAATTTTACTTAAAAGCGAAACATTTACTTACCTACTTATAAATGAATCTTTTCATGCAAAATTGCACTTTTTCCTCTCACATACGTTTAACACTTTCCTCAATCCACATACATATAAAGCGACAAGTGTTTGCTACAGTGGCGGTCGGTCAATTAGTAAATTGAGTTATGCAGAGATGCGATTTACCTTGTTGTTTTCTGTTCTAGTTTTACTTTAAAACAGTTTTACGAAATCAAAGTTTAACTTCTTAAAAGCTTTCCTTTAAGGACGCTTCATTACATATTATATAGCTAAAGGTAATTGATATTCAGTTTAGCCGTAAGATGACAAACAAGGAAAAAGGCCCTATATGTATGTTTGGTTGACCTTTTTTATATTTCTATTCATTTACATATTTATTTAGTTTTTTATATTTATTTACAAATTAAAGTTAATTTAGAGGACAAACATAATCATACATAGCACTTTCTTTTATAATTTACTAAATTTCGGATCTAGCAAACGTAATATCTACATATTTTTGTTGCCCTTCATATGTGAGAACTAAGGCCGCAGCTCCGGTCCCCTTAATCTGGCCCTGAATTTTGCCCGTCGCTCGCATGGTAAGTGCGGCGATAAGCATATCCTATAAGTTAATCCAGGACAAGACAACCTTCCGTTAACCCGTTGAAGAAAGAGTCTATACATTTTACACTCACAAAAAGACTTTCACACTTTTAATAATATAAGATAAACAGTGTTTAAATAGGAGTTTTATGGAGATACCATATATAGCTTATGCTTATTATACCATACTCGTTAAATGAACTTTCTTAGATTTACGCAAATATTTTACATTCTAAATAAAACACGGGAGAGTCTTTCCCGTCACCATGATTGCTGTAAAGCATTCGAAACGTCGGAAACCAAAAAACAAAATAATTCCGCGAAAAATTCCGAAAAGATAGTTTTATTTAAAAATAAACCTTGTTTCGTGGCTTGTCGTGTGGTGATGTTTAGTTGGTGCATTGCAGCTTCACAGTCGTTTACTTGCGAAGTGGACGAAGAAAATTTAGAAGTATCTCACTCACCATTTTATCATCTTCAATTAATATTGACTATATTTCTTCGGTGATTTTCAATATCACGATTTATCACGTTTTTAACTAGATTAAAACATATTATCCAAATATAATTAAATCTGCTTGTGGTCGCTTAGTAATTAATAATACCGGTAAGAAGTATACATGCCCCTCTGCAAATATACTACGTCAATTTTTGCTACAATAAAGTAATATCTACATTTTTTTTGCCTCTTCATTTTTTTGCTTAAGTGCTGTTTGAAGTAAAATACACGTCCTGTGTCATCGATCACTTGATATTAAAGAGTCAAAGTTCTCACAACCTAATAGATATAGTCATACGTACTCGTATGTGTGCTTGGTCACACTAAAGTCCCCTATCAATTTGCTTGCTTTAACCAATGATTGATGGCGTGATATATCAATATCTACTCCAGATAAAATTAGAAAGCTAGGACTCGATTTCAGTGATAGTGGCTGGTGCATCTCACAATGGTGATTTCCTGTTATAATTATATCGCACGTATACTTATATTTTACTTCTGTTTTGAATATACATATTTAATTACAAATATCAAAACTTGCTTCATATGTGCTACATAGAACAAGGGTGAAAGAGAGAGAGATAGGGAGTAATTTATTTTATTTATTATGCCATTATTTACTTTGCATTGATTTTAAGACTATGTATTTATTGATTTTAATTCTGAACATTTTTTTTAATAAGTATTATAATTAAATACAGTAATATTATTTATTTAATTTTAGCTGTTATTATTATAAAATTATTACAATTTTCTAAAAAACTTAATAATATTATTTAGTGTTGATTTTACTTATAATATGTAGAATAAAAAAAAATAAAAAAATACTAATATTAATTATTTATTTAAGCAATATTATTGTTTTATATGTCAATGTTAATCAAGTTTGTATATCTCTGCATCTTGGAGAGGGATGTGGCAATTGGCTGATGGAAAGAAGTGATTGTGATTGTGGGCTTTCCTACATTGGACAAGCAAAGAGATCCATTAGAACTCGGATTTAAGAACACATAGCTGATATGACGATTAGACGACAGTGCGTTAAAAAGTCATCGTATACATATTCCCTAATACCATGTAATAGATTATGCAATATATGTACTTAAATATACTTATATGAATTTGGCTTAGAGGTACTAAGATTGAAGGAAAATAGAAACTATACAAAGGAGCGACGAGAGGGTTTTGAATTCAAAATGCCATTTATTAATACTCATGTATATTTAACTTTCACGATGTCAATAATAATTATTACATTTATTTTTAGTATCACAGTTCAAAAACTTTATTTATACATCGAGTCAATGATACACATAATTGTTATATATTACATATTATTTAATCAAATTCTTGCGGTCAATATTTGGAAAAGTTTATTTATTTAATTAAGTAATGGGGAATTTAAATATGGTGACCATACAGTTTGCAGAAAAACACAAAAACTTATTTTCCATGACAGTAATTTAAAATAAAAAATGAAATAGTTGGTCCAGTAAAATATTACTATTTTAGATCATTTTTACCATTCACTCAAACATTATTTAAGTTATATTTACATACAAAAAGATATGTTTAAATTACGTTATATAATTATTGAATTTCTAATAGACTTGAAATTGAATAATAATTCCACCAATTTATTTTAAATACGTAAGTACATGTCATACCTACTATAATATGTTAAAAAAGAAATAGCGTTTTTGTTTTATCTAAATAAAAAAAATTATCGTCTTTTCATCGAACATTTTTTTAATTACGTTTATAGGGTTCTTTAATAGAAAAACAAAACTAAAGAGTGAGTCATGAGTACGATATAGGGGAATAAAAACCTAAATACTCTGTCATCAACTTAACGTAACCTTGAATATATGTGTGTGGTTTTTAATACCATAAAATATGATTTGAAATTGTTTCAGTATGTCGAGTGATATTTACCACGCTTTATAAGTTTAGTGGCCGCAAAATTATTTGTTTTTCTTAATATCTTTCAGAAATAGTATGAAACAGAAAATTTTGTTATTAATAATAAAGTGAATCTATGTACGTTTAATGCAAATATATTTTTTCAAACTTAAGAAATCAGGTAATTTAGAACTCAAGATTTTAATGTTTATTTGTTGTATAGTACCCGCTGTTTAAAAATCAGACTCGTACTTGTCGGTTTTTTCTATACCTTAACTTTTTCATCCTAAAATGATTAAGATGCCAAAATAACAGGCGAAGTTATTTTAACAGCTTTATAAGCGGAAGAGTTTAAGTGCTTCACGTTTTTTTAGAGAAGGAATTTCAATGATTACAATAAAAAAATATTAAGATAGATCGAAAAGTATGAATGCTTGAGTTAGAGTTTAAAATTTTTACTTTATAACACTGCAATTAAAAGACAATAAACTTTATATGACCAATTAAAATACGAAGTATAATTAGTATTCGTATCAATCTGTCATATTATGTACAAATGTTTTTTTTTTAAATTGTGTTTCTATGTTCCCAAAAAAAGTTAAAAAGTTAATAAAAGGAATAAAATTAACTTTGTTGTTATATCTATATACAATTTTATAGTTATTTCTAACTAATTGTAACTTATTTTCGACCTCCGATTAATTCAATAAAATACGAAGAAAGCTCACTAGTAGGTACACGACTGTACCATAAATGGTCATGTGTTACTTACATAATTATAATATTACATAAATACATATTTACCACATTAATAAGAAAACAACAATAATATTATGATGTAATACACAAGAATCCTTAGCTTTACAAAAACAAATTCAAATGAAATAAATAAAACATTGAGTTTTATGATTTTCATAGCAAAAGTTTTATTTTATACAAATGCTGTGAAAAACTGTTATTTTATGAGAAATTTATATTTTGTATTCACTATCTACGCTCTTATCTGTTAGAATTTCACAGCTGGATCACTGCTACCTGTAACAAAATTTAATTTTATATTTTTCAGAAGCATTGTCTTTATATTATAACAAAAAAAGGCAGATTAGATATCAATTTTGAAACTTTTATTTAAAGAATTGAATCAATTATTAATTAAGTAGAGTACAGTAGACTAAATAAATAATATGTTAAATATTTTGTAATATATACTGCTATACTAATATTATAAATGTGAAAGTTTGTGAGTATAAATAAATATATAAATATGTTGAGACATTAGCACACAGCACCATCTAGTTCCATGATAAGCTACGAGGCTTGTGTTATGGATACCAGATAGTTGATACACTACACATATTAACTTTAAATACATACATATTATAAATGTAAACACCCATGACTGGAGGACAAACATCCGTGCTCATCACACAAATGAATGCCCCCAGTGGGACTCGAACCCGCGACCGCTGGCACAGCAAGTACAACTGTCACTACAAATTGAGCCAAACGGGTCGTCAAAGTCAAAGGCCTTCCTTAGTAAATTAGCATAAATTATAAAAAAAAGATTAAATGCAACATAGAATTACGAGTATTCTAATAATCGCTCGCAGCTGTTCTCGTGTACTTTAAAAATAGCGGATTTCCATACAAACTTCCGAGACCTTTTTTATCTCTTAAGGCGTTGAATTTCCATAATTCTATCTTAACAGATACCTACTACCTATAAGGAACCTATCAAATTTCAATTTTATAGTATTCATACATTCTGAGATTTCTTGTTTAATCAGGGGTGGTATTACTTTATGTATAGACTAGCATTGCCCGCGGCTCCGCCCGCTTACAAATGACCAAAAACCAAATTCTTAGGTTTTACATATTAGTATACTCTTACAATGCAGTTTTTGTATGTTTTCTCAGAAATGAGACATTTTCCCGCGATAAAAAGTATCCTATATGTTGACCCGAATAATTAGCTATCAACATACTAAATCTCATTAAAATCCCTCAAGTGATTTTTCTGTGATGCGGTAACAGACAGACATACAAAAATTCTAAAAACTATAGATTCAGCCTTTGTATCGATAATAATGTGTATTTCAATAAGATTTTCTAAAAAATATTTAATGTACAGATTCGGTTTAGTTAGAATTTTATTATATGTATAGATTTCCTTACCTTGGATATATGGCATGGACGTCGGGACGAACCGGTATGTGAGTAGAGATGCGTGCATGAGTGTGAGGAGACATTGCCGCCGCATTTATCGCTCGAATCCTAGCTCGTAGACGTTCGTAGAGCTCAGGCTGGTACTGGGCAGCTATTGTCACAGCGCCGCCAGAATACTATTAAAAAAGTATTAACATAAATAGAATACGCCATTTCTGGTGTTCATACTTTTATTCTTAACAAATTATTTACAAGTTTACGTTATTGTGTTAGCGTACATAACTAGAATATATTTATTATATGTATAGGATTAGCATTGCCCGCGGGTCCGCCCGCATTCAGATGACAAAAAACCAAATTCTTAGGTTTTACATATTAGTTTACTCGTATATTGCAATTTTTGTATTTTTTCTCAGAAATGAGACATTTTCCCGCGGTAAAAAGTATCTTATATGTTGACCCGGATAACCAGTTATCACCATGCCAAACTTCATCAAAATCTATCCAGTGGTTTTCCCGTGATGCGGTAACAGACAGACAAAAATTCTAAAAACTGTAGATTCGGCCTCTGTATTACTTTAAATACACATATACATATAACTTTAAATACATACATATTATAAATATATTATGTAGCTTTAATCTAAAACAATTACCGCTTATATTACTTAAAAATACATAAAAGTTGTCGTTAACTGTATAAATACGCAATATTAAAATGAAATAAATAAAATATTGAGTTCTATGATTTTCATAGCATAAGTTTAATTTTATACAAATACAGTGAAATAGAAAGGATATTTATTTTACAAAATTATGTTAAAAATTGCTCGTTTGTTCGAATTGGTTATATAGATGGTTAACTTAGCTACATATTGCACCACCCACTTATATTGCCCCGACTTGTGGTTGCGAAAAACGAGATATTACAATTTTTAATGTTATTTTGTTCTTTTCCACGAAGAATTAGGAATATATAGCAATATTGAAATAAGTTAAGAAAATTTTGCTCAATTAACACGCCAAACTAAAAGAATAATAAATGAATTTAATAATAATTTAAAACTATACGTTCACATACCAACTGATGTAATAATTTAGAGGTACGTACTCTACGTCTGTTTTGTATATAATACGTAGGTATAAAATAATTTCATTGTACTTTGCCTTGTAAAAAGAGAAAAAAATATGAACTAAAGCCTACGAGTATCTCGAATTGGGCCAATTTTCGTTGTTTTTGCTTTCCCTTAGTTTGCACTATTTTCACACAAAGCTTGACTCTGGTTTGTATTACCGGTTTAGTTAAAAATAAAAAAATCACATCCCTTGGTCGGTCTTTTTGTTTCATTTTTTATATCTGTTAAAATACTAAAAAAAACCTGGCTTTATAAAAAAAGTAACTACCTACCAGTTATCTAGTACATATATATATAGACGGGAGTACAAATATGTGTACATGCAAAAAAAACGATTTACCTTTAAAGCCGCCGCAGCTTGTTCATGTGTCGCTCGGGCGAGATCTCTTCCATCCACACTGAGTATTCTGTCACCCCTGTGTAACAATCCATATGCTGCCCCTTCAGTTGACACGCCAGATACGAACACCCCACAAGTATCTTCTTCCCCGTTGCTCCCTTCCACCTCACCTCCCAACCCCCCAACGATATCCATCCCTAGCCTCGAGCCCGTTCGCACTAGGCGCACCATGCGTACACATCTGCATGACCAAAATGTATTAATTGAACCATTTCCACAACACGCATTAGAACAATCATTAGTGCTAGCATCTCTTGCATCCAATTATGACATTATAACGATTCAATTGTTAACCAAACAACAAAAACGAAACTAATATTGAATGCGAAAAATCTATATAAAAAAATGAAATGCTGTTTGTTGTATGCGCGTAATTTGTGAGGAAAAAATGTCTGACAATAGTTTTTAGAAATGGGAAAAAATATTATTAGGGGCAAAGTTAGTTTTAAAAAATTGAAAAAATTGCCCTGAAAATTAGGAAATTCAAGAATAATAGAAAGTGTTTTTTTAAAGGAATTTTGCTTTAATTCTAAAATCACAATCTTTATTAAAATGTCGACATGATGATATTTGCCCAATGATCCAGATAATGATAGAAATCAATAAATTACAACGAGTTGCATTTTTAGAAACTTTCTCTCAAAGTCAAAAACTTAAAATCAAATAAAATGTTAATACTTATCTAATATCTATCTTATCTTTCTACTATATAAATGCGAATGTTTGGATGGATGGATGTTTGTTACTCCATTTCACCAGAATGGCTAAAAGGATCTGGATGAAACTTTGCACAGAGATAGATTATATTCTGGAATACCACATAGGTTACTTTTTATCCCGGAAAAATGTACGGTTCCCATGGGATAAATTTGTTTTCTCACTAGAGACGAACTTGAGCGAATCGACGGTGAGTAGCTAGTACATACATACATTAAAATAGTAACAAAACGAAATTTGTACATGAAGTATTTTTTAAAAATAATGACCTTTTATGTACCGTATTCTGTACACAATGGGTACGCCATTGTGTACAGAATATAGAGCCTAAAAAATAGTTAAAGAAAATTTTACTTATTTGTCTGTATATCTGTATTTAACGGCAAAAAGTACTGAGCCTAGCGAAATAACTAAAATTTATGCCGTGATAACTTATACTCGGGGCAACATTTTAGATACCTTTCACAATACGAAAACCTTTCATTCCCACGGGAAAAAACAATAGCTAGTTTTATCGAGTCGTCCTTAAAAATTCAGATACACGACGCTGGTTTAACCTTATAAGTTACATCAAAACAACAGACTATATAGACTAAATGTAGGTCTTTAAAAAAAATCTATCTCCTGAGGGAGAGGAGATCCCGAGCGATGCAAGAATTATGAATAAGTACGAGTATATTTTCTTAATGTTTAATGATGCAGTTAACGTAAATGCTTTCTTACTTTCCTTTCAGTTTCGCTGATTACGAAATACTCGTAGTCTAGACATCGTGTCCTCATCTCCATTTATTTATTCTATGGACATATTCAGTCAGCGTAACTTATATTGTGCTCACTTATATTAGAAGATAAATTGATGAAGATTGTTCATATGCTTAATAAATTACATCTAAACTAATCTAATATTATATACAGGTGAACACTGATCAACTAATTAGTATTATTCGGTACATTTATATTTTTTTAGTTAAATTTCTCTGGTTACAAATTGTTAAAAAAATATTTTATTTATTTAAATGTAATAATGTCATTAGTACATGATATTTTATCTGTAACTGGAATATTATAAGTTATTTTAACTGAAAATATCTATATTTGAATAGGTGCCAATATGCATTCCGTTGCAACAAAACGTGAGCTGCATTATAAAAATACCTTGGTATTTTATTGAGCTCCTCTTCTGAAAGGTCGTGAAGCGTAGAGCACGATGTGGCCTGGGTTCTCGCTGCAAATATATATATTATTTAATGCGCTTATAATAGTATGGGATTTTAAAATAATATTGTACATCGATATTTCTTTATATTCTTGTAAGAGGTATTACTGTGTATTTTACAAAGTACAATTTATTTATTTCTATTAAGTCCATAACGACATAAGTTCTTTAAAGAGCGCGCATTCGACTTTTTATTTATGTATACTATGACTATGATTCTATTTAATATTTATGCATTCTCGTATAATAACGGAAAAAGACTTGCAAGTTTACAAAAGTCAAATATTTCTGATTTACCTTCAATCAGTTCCACAACTATTAATTCCCAATGTACCTATAACTTACGTCATAAAAATTTAATAGAATATTTTATTCTTCTATTTATGTTGTGTCTGAGAAATATTATACTAACTTTATTTTTATTCTATGTTAACTATTTTACTTTTTAAAACACTTAGACAAAAATAACTCGTATTTAGATACAGAAATGGTCTGAGCACAATTGCTATTATTTCTGTTCACCCCAGTAAATGCCAGCCTAATAATAGCACGACATACTTATTGATTTATTACATATAAACAAAAATAAGTTAACAATGTAGTAAACTAGTTTGTAATATCTATTTAACATATATTTTTTAAGTAATCATAAGTATTACATTATAAAACACCGTTTATAGTAAATTACGTATGAATACTCATAAAAAAATGTACTGAAAGGAAATCGATAAGTTTTTTTAATCGACTATACTACATCAACGATTAAAATCGGCGGTTACATTCATTTTGTTTTCAATTATGACATTTATCACATCAAGCATCATCAGTTATTTTAATGACAAAATTTATGCACACATTTATTTTTACACACATGAATTATTAATGAATTTTTTTAACAATTATTATAATTTGTATGCATAATTTAACACTGAGTACTGCGGGTCTAGTCCTTTTTTATGTGATAAAAGCAAAGTACTCATAAGTAAACATATTATAGAAATTAAAACCTTGAATAACAGTTTTTATATTAATTCGCTAAATAAACATCAAAACAAAATTATTTATCTGGTATTAACTTGTTATAATAAACTTAGCTCCTGTACGACATCGTTCAGGATACGTTGTATGATATCGTATCCGTTTCTATGAAGAGATCGTGGACTTAAGACCTATATGCGTCTGTTTCCGAATGCGTATAACCTGAATCTATTTAAGGTGCGTGTTAACAGGCTTCTCCTGGGCAAACTTGCTAGATCGTAGACCTTATCTGTGCTTTCGAGCTAAGATGAAGATCATGAGTAAGCCCATTTCTAATAAAAATAATAATAATATTAGTATATGTCGCAAATGTGTGTCTGATCTGATACACGGAAACTCGATAGGACAATGTTATTAGAATAACGTTACTTAAATATATATTTCTAAAATACTTACTGGAGTATAATGGTGCAGTGCGGGCTACAGGTGGAATAGAGCCAGCTGCCGGGAGAACTACTAGCGTCACGTGGTCGCCTGTACTACGCAATGCCGCCACAGCCATAGCGTGCGTAACTCCTATCAATGGTGTTTCAATTCCCTAGATATCAATTTAAAATATATAAAAACATACATATTATATGTACCTAAACCTACCTAACAACATCAAATTAAGAGACAGCGCAGTATTGCATTATACGCCCGAAATATAAATATATCACATATATTTTAATGTTGAAAATATTTAAAATAAACCGTCAAAGTCAAATGAATTATTTATGATTTTCATATTTTTACATGTTAATAAATTTTTTTTCCTTACAGCAAAAGCTTGTGGTCAGTATTTCCAAGTGTGTATAACTAGTAACATATTTCGAAATAACTATAACAGCAAAGTTACCGTTATATCTACAAATACAGCTCTGTCGATTATATATTTAGTACTTATTAGTCCAAAGGTTAAGAAGAAAATCGGGTAACAATAATAGTTCCGCTATATATTTATTACGAAAGAAAGATACATGCGTATAAATCTTCTGCCACGATAATTATTAACGTACAAACAAAACGTATAGGAACTAGGTACGTGTACTCCTAACATTTCCTTCTGATTGCACTCGACTGATTTAATCGATTGGATGGAATATACGCCCAATTCTCATTTGAACAATCCATTAACATGACTGTATACATAATATTAACTGTCTCGGTGGTGCAGTGGCTAGCATGTACGGCTGCACACTCGGAGGTCCTGGGTTCGAGTCCCGGATCGGGCCAAGTTTAGTTATTGAGTCTTTCTGTATAGTAAGCCTCAGTAACAGCCCGGAGTTGGTAAGTTGGCAGTGTTTCACCCCCGTGCCTCGGAGAGCATGTAAAGCCGTCGGTCCTGCGCCTTAACTCTCACTGGTCGTGTCGAGTGGTCGTCCCACCAGAGTATGAGAGTGACAGGAATAGAGAGTGCACTTGTGTCTGCGCGTACACTTGTGCACGCATAATATCTCCTGCCCAGTTGGCTAATCTCGATGAGATTGGCCGCCGTGACCGGAATCGGTGAGGAGAACATCATCATACATACTAATATGTGTGAATGTGCAGGCGTTAGTTAAGAAAATTTCAAGTAACTCCAGAACACTAAATATATTCTAAATTTCATTATATTATGTTTTATAAAAAATACAATTTTAATACATATTATGGCAGAAATGATTACTATAAAAATTAACTAGGAGAGAATCCGTTGAGAGAGCGAACTAGCAATCATATAAAACCACATAAGTACAAACTCACCTATTCACTCACACATTTTCACATCTATGTAATATATTATGGGATTCAATGTCAGAATATTATTTCAATCACAGTACTTTTTAATATTGGAAATAATTATTTATTACACTTATTTGTAAGTCCCGAAAGTATTGCACAAAGCAAAATATTGAATTCTGATATAATTATATTTTGGTATTGTAATATTCCTACGAGTAATTTTATAGGTAATATGTTTTCAAAACGGGTAAAGCGATCCCATAATATACAGAGCTATAAAATCTAGTATAAGTCGGATGACTATTTCCTTAGGGTTGTCACTCAATAAAATAATTTATTTACGATTTATTTATTCCTTATAATATTATTTTATGTTAATTTTCAGGAATATGTTAGTTATGTACAAATAAAATAATCTTCAAAAAATTACTTACATTCAAATCTCTAACAGCTAAAATTTTATCTCCTAGTTTAAGTCTACCATCGTGATGGGCAGCGCCTCCCACTGCGATGTGTGATATAAAAATGCCTTCGCCACCTGCTGCATCATCCGCGCCTCCAGCTATCCCTAACCCTAACCCACGTGCCCCTCGACTGAGTGTCACGACCATTGGTCTGCGGGCTCGTCTAACTCTCTGGTAAAAGAAAAAAAAGGTTTTTAAAATTACAGTTATATCTTAAGGATTTTTATTTTAAATAAACTCTATTATTCTTTTAGACTAAATTAATATAAGTAAGCAAAAGTATTTCATTTTATAGTGATGTTATAATTGTTGGCTCTATTAGGAAGCAAGACAACAATCTAATACTAACTAATCTCACAATATTCCCAGCCTTTTGTAATGCGTCAACGGCAACGGAATGTGGGGCACCTTCCACGGAGATATCGTTGACCTAATAAAACAATAATAGAAAAGAAATGAGCAGTATATAAATATTGTAAATGAACAATGTTTTCATTAGCAGTAATTAATTCTAAGTTCTAATAAGTGTCCTGAACAAACTTTTTACTTTGGTTTTCTATACACCCATTATGAAATTGTAACAAACAAATTATAAGTTATACTATTTTGAAAAAGCTCTTGGATATTTGCCAAATCAGTTTAAGCAAACAAAATTCTTTATTCAAATTGGACAGTTCACTGCGACAGTAGCTAATTGACGCCAATAAAGTTTAAATGATTCTCGTTATGTGTAGTCGAGGTATGATAATTCAATAAATGAATAAAGTTCGACAGTGAAAAGTTTCAATTTTCTTTTTTGACTGCCTGTTAATGTATCATAAAAGTCATTTAAACAAAGTCTAAAATTTAAAATATATTATTGAGCTTCTTATACCGTCACGGAACACTTTGTAGATGTCAATGTGTGGAACTAATATCTGGTTGGATCTCACGTAGGATAAGTAGATAATTTAGTATCACAATATTGTAAACAAATATTATTTTAAAAGGGCAACTGCTGAGTTTCTCACCGACTCTTCTCAGCAGAACTGCCTTCTGAGCCGGTGGTAGATCCAGACTCACTACACCGACATTTAATTTTCAAAAATGTAAAATTGACGATTCAAAAGTGCTTGTAAAAGTCTATTTGAATAAATTATATTTAGATTTGATTTGATTTGAATAAATACAAGACATCTATAATTATTGATATAAGTATATAGATGTTTATTAACTTAGTTTTTTATTCTTGCTGTTATATAGTTTTGTTTGTGAATAATACATTTGAGTATATTCCATAAGTTTATAATGTATTAAATATACTAAAGTTGTAGATATTTTATGGTTCAATATAATTTACTGACTTTATTTGCATAAAGCTCATTGTTAGATATCAAACTCATAAAAGCTGAAACGTATAATTTTCAGAAGTTCTACAGTAGAAATATTTTTAGCCTTAAAATAAAGCGTGCAATTTTAAACAAAATTTCTTACCGCGTCAGAGAGAAAGTTTCGAAATTTGACTTAAGAGAGTTTTATAGCGGCATTTAAACTACGAGAAAAAGCTTATTAATATTTATGACCGTAGCGCGTTGCAAATCATTGAGTTTTTTTATTATGTAATAGGCTCTTACAATCTATACTATAATAAAATAGTAACTTAACAAAATCTGTATATGAAATATTAAAAAAGAACGTATTATGTACACAATATAGACC
The DNA here is from genome assembly GCA_947093115.1 of Brenthis daphne. NCBI lineage: Eukaryota > Metazoa > Arthropoda > Insecta > Lepidoptera > Nymphalidae > Brenthis > Brenthis daphne. Next base: position 31,008,137 of record OX352473.1, on the reverse strand, counting down.
CCAAAACAATAGTTATTAAAAATGTTGTCTGTTTGTCTGTGTGCCTATTTGTGTATGCGCGTTTCACGCAAAAAGTAAAGAACCGATTTCAACGAAATTTGGTATGGAAATATTTTGAATCCGTGGGAATGACGTAGGATAGTTTTAATCTCGGAAAACATGTCATGTATATGGTGGTAAAAGGGGGGTTAAAGATTGAATGGAAAATCAATCATTTCAAGGATCAAGGAAGGGATACATATTTTTTATTTTTTATGATACTTACCTACTTTTCTATACCCATGTATGTACATTGTACAATGTACATATATGTATAGATAGTCCATTCTATACTTACCGTTAAAATGTAACTGTGTCGCTAGTAATTAATAAAAAAATTGAAGTGTACCTAATAATAATAATTTAATATGAGATTTTCATTTTTATTATAAGGTTAACAAATGTTTATACTATTTATGATAAATTAAAAAATGTATTAAACAATCTAATAAATACAACACGCACGCACATCCCTCACTAAATAATAGAACATATCCGCAGCGGGATTGACATCCTGACACGCGTATTGAATATTTAAATAGGATATGTTAGAATAGGTATAAAATGCCGTGACTATTCCGTTGAAGGAACTGAAAAATTTGCATCTGACAATTTTTTTGTTTCTATCAATAGATTTGCTGAATACTATTTAAGCAATTTGCTTTACTTTATAGTGTTCATTTATCAAAAGAAGTGTAATTATAGATAATTCACAATCGGTCTAAGATAATTGTCAAATTTCATAAATAAAGTTGTATTGTGAACCTGTATAATATATAGCCTTTCATATTTCCTAACCCAAAGGTTGTATGAAAGAAATCACTAATTAGCGATAAGACCGCCTTTTGGGAATACTTTTGTGATTGTTGATATTTTGTTTTGCTATTTTTGTGTCATTACTGCGGTATACAATAAAGTAATAAATAAAATGTATATAAGAGACCCAATCTCAGTAATAAATAAATAAATATGTTGGGAAATTAACACACAGCACCATCTAGTTCCATGGTAAGCTACGAGGCTCGTGTTATGGATGCCAGATAGTTGATACACTACACACATATAACTTTTAAATACATACATATTATAAATATAAACACCCATGACTGGAGTACAAGCATTCGTGCCCATCACACAAATGAATGCCCCCAGCGGGACTCGAACCCGCAACCGCTGGCACAGCAAGTAGGGTCACTATAAACTGAGCCAAACGTGTCGTCAAATATCATGTACTAGCGTTCTTAGATGTCCATCACATTTATAATACTACGAGAGCTCTCGAAAGAGACAACATTCTTTACATTTATGCACAATCATTGTATCGGTAGCTTATTAATTGACTTCCAAGAAGGAGGTTCTCAATTCGTCGGAATCTTTGTTTTTTTTTTATGTATGTTCACCGATTACTCGAAGACGCCTAAACGGACTTGGATTTTTTTTTGTTTCAGAGGGGATACTTCCCAGGCCCCATATAAATTTTATCAAAATTGGTCAAGCGGTTTTTTTAAAAAAATCAACAATAATTTTTTTTTAAATAAATTGTTTAATCAAATATGTTATTGAAAAACTTTCGTCTTAAAAATTACCTGCTTATTACATCTACACTAAAAATGGAAAAATAAAAACTTAAAAAAAAACGACTTCCAGGCACTACAATGTAAAAAATAACTAAACGGAGATCGGGGTGCACCGACTTCGAAAGTATCTGATTAGGTATCTATTCTAAATGAAAACCCCCGTTTAGTTATTTTTACATTTTAATGCCTGGAAGTCCGTTTTTATTTTATTTTTTAAAGTTTTTATTTTTGCATTTTTTTAATAAATTACAGCCTGTACTAGGAAGGTATAATGTTTCTAATTAATCTCTCTTTCTTGTAGTTACTTTATTTAAAATCATATGAACACCCATACAGTAGTAGTTTTTGCGATTAAATCGAACAACCATAGATTCAGAGAGATTCTAATTTATAATATAGTCGAATGAAAAATAAATACACTTAAGAAAATTTAAAATAATACGTGTATTTGTTTAGTTACCTGTAAGAGAATATCTCCAGTTTGAAGTCTACCATCGCTTTTAGCTGCGCCATTAGGTGCTATTCTAGTTATGCTGATGTCACCACCACTCTCGCTGCCGGCTATACTGAGACCCAGACCGCCCGCAGCCCGCTCTAATGTCACATCTGTCGTTTCCCAAACATCATCGGGATTCGATGTACTGTGTTGCATTAGATACTGTGACCGACAATAATTCATTATTATTACGACTCGAAATGAAAATCTATAATAATATACTTAAGGAATATTCTTCAATTATATTTTTATTACGCCAATACTTTTTACTTCTACGATATCTTCGTTCACTCTTTGTATCAAATTTCTATATATTCTTATGTGTAATTACTATTTCCACCTCAAATATTAACTTACCGCGCGGAATGCTAAAGTTGATTCATTTATAATTTTATATTGTGACTTAATATTTAGAAAGAATTCAAGATATATCAACTTAAATTTTCAGTATAACAATATTACAAAACTATTAAAAACGTGTTATAGACCATCAAAAGAAATTCTGATAAAAAATATATTTTTATAAGTACCTAAATATGTAAATTAGTATATAGATAAGTGTAGTATGATGATAGTATACATAAATTAGTACATAGTAGATCTTAGAAGTTCCTCGTGTTGCACAATTTAAAGGAAACACTTCGCATATTATTGAATCCATCTATCTAAGTTATTGGTTTAATCCTTCTTCAGTGAGATGACGGTCTCACAAAGGAGACCTTCTACGATTTAGAAGGTACCAAATACTAGTCGTACTGCGAAGAACGTACAGGTAGATACTATCTCATGTGAGGTTCTTGCCGGTCCTTCTCAGCAGAACTGCTTTCCGAGCCGGTGGTAGCTTCTTCACGGACTGACTACACTGACGCTTACAATAAATTGACGATTCAAAGCACTTGTAATAAGTCTAATTGAATAAAGTTTATTTCATTTCATGACGTTTCAAGACCTAATTACTAAAGTATTATAATTCCTTTGGCTTTGATTTAGTTGGTATTGACTACTCCAATACGTAAAAAATATTATATTTAAAAAAAGACATCCGCTTAGCAAATCATTATTTGTAATTTTTTAATATAAGTAAAAAAATAGGCATAATATTATTATTATATAAATTATTGAAACATTGGTACGAAAACCAAACGAATAATGTGAGATGGGGCGACGCACTCTCTAACGACTATAGGCTAGAGTGTGGCGTTCGTCAAGTGGGCTTACATCACCGGATCTTTTTAATGTTTATGTAAATAATCTGATAGAGGAACTAAGAAGCACAAACGTTGGCTGTCACGTCGGTGGTGTGTGAATAAATAATTTAAGTTATGCCGACGATATGGTGCTACTCAGTCCCTCTGTCGGTGGTCTTAGACAACTATTAAGTATTTATGAAAAATACGCTTTAAGTCATGGACTTAAATACAATGTGTCTAAAACTGAATTTATGGTTTTTAAGAGTGGAAGAGGTCCGGATGTGGTGCCCTCTGTATTTATTGACAGTAAACCAATCCTAAGAGTGTCAACATTCAAGTATCTGGGCCATTTGTTAACGGAGAATCTCAAAGATGACAGTGATATAGAACGTGAGCGTCGAGCCCTTGCTGTGAGATGTAACATGATTGCGCGCAGGTTTTCTCGTTGTAACCAGGACGTAAAAACTACTCTGTTTAAAACATACTGTCAGAATTTATATACATGTCAACTGTGGTTCAATTATACGAGGCACGCGTACGCGATGTTTACCGGACTTTGATGAATTTGCCGAGGTTCTGTAGCGCATATGATATGTTTGCCTCAGCCAGGATACCAGATTTTTTTGCGGTGGTCCGTTCCAGAATTGCTGCATTCTGGGATCGACTACGTAACTCTAATAATGAGATTCTATGTGTAATGGGCGAGTACTTGAGTGTTGACTTTCTCCGGCATTGGTTGACACAGCAATGCGGTAGAAATAAAAAGTAGGTAATAGTATTTTGATGTTTTTATATATATATATATATATATATATATATATATATATATATATATTCTATCATAATTTTATTGTAACTATATTGTAGACATTTTATATTGGCGAATAAGCCTGAAATAAAAACATTTATTATTATTATTTTTTTATTTTCGTTTGAAAATCTCGGCTTTGCCGGTATTCTCAGCTAACACGGGCCATAGCCAAGTGTTAGTGGGATAGTTTTTGTTGTATGGTAATTAAGTATCTAAAGTAATACTGTGTCGTTGAGGCATGTGTTGTGGCAGACGTGGCGCTTGGACATGACTTTGTATAATGTCAAACGATGTGGGGATACTACTGCCTATATCATTATCCGTTTGTAGAAATTTACGAACAATTCTACATGTGTTTAATATAACGGCTTTTTGTAGATTAAAATATGTATATAAAGGAAGGTTCAGTATTTTAAGAGATTGAAATAATTGTTTTGGAATTACACCAGTAGTTGAGAGTACGATTGGAACTATGGTAACGGTTTCAAGATGCCACATTCTTCTTATTTCGTCTTTTAACTCAATGTATTTGGTTAACTTTTCAGCTATCGCGTTCTGTAGATTGTGGGTATTTGGTATAGCTATGTCAATGATAAAAGCCGATTGACTGCGTTTATCATGAAGAGTTATATCCGGTCTATTATAGTGGATTGTCTTGTCAGTTAATATAGCACGGTCAAAATAGAGACGATAATTTGAGTTTTCTATAACTGTTTCTGGTATATATTTGTAATATGGTACAGGTTTGTTCGTTGTAATTTTAAGCATTTGGGCTATTTGCTGATGGATGATATTAGCAACCTGGTCATGTCTGTGCTTATAATCAGTCTGTACTATTGTTCGGCATGCACCAGTAATATGTTGTATTGTTTCAGGAGAGCTGTTACATTTTCTACATAAGTCTGTGTTTTGCATTAGGGTTTTCATTATATGTTTTTGGTAATTCCGAGTCTCTATTGTTTGATCTTGTATGGATATCATAAATCCCTCGGTTTCCGGGAAAAGCTCGCCACGCCTCAACCATGCGTTTGATGCAACCTTGTCAACATTACGTTGGCACAAGTCATGGCGATGTCTTCCGTGCAGAGATTTCCGAGACCATTCATCTATTTTAAATTGATTAGATACTTGATTCTCATTTTTCTGGGTGTTTTTATCTTGTAAATTCAAAGGTGTTAATTTCTTGTCAATATTTACTATTGTTTCATGTAGAGTAGATTGTACCGATCTTTGATGAAAATATGTCCGAAGTATAGTAATCTGTTTATTATGCAAGTTAGTCACATCTATGAGACCTCTACCTCCTTCAACGCGGGGTAATGTTTGACGCTGAACACAGGCTCGAGGGTGATGTTTTCTACACTTCGTCATGCTAGTGTTTATTATGCGTTGGATATTTTTAAGTTCGGCTTTTGACCACTTGATGATACCAAAAGAGTATGTAAGGATAGGTATGGCGTAAGTGTTTATTGCTTTGATGAGATTACGAGAATATAACTGTGATCGCAGTAAAATGTTTAATCTATGCTTAAAGTTTTGAATTAGTTTAGCTTTAACTTCTTTAGATTTTATTTCGTTTGACTGATTGTAACCCAAGTATTTGTAAACTTCGTCCTGTTGTAATGAATGTATCAACTGACCGTTTTCTAATAGATAATTAAGCTCTTGGTTTTGTCTGGCGTTGAGTGAATTAATTCTACATTTATCTATTCCAAATGTCATATGAATGTCTTTAGAAAAACGTTCGGTTATCTTAGCTAATTTATGTAGGTCATCTAGTGATGATGCATACAGCTTAATATCGTCCATATACATTAAGTGATTTAAGTGATACGTAATTAGTTGGTTTGATTCATTATTGGTATATTTTAAAGGGTAACCCACATTACTATTGTTAAGTAAGCTTGATAATGGATTCAATGCCAGACAAAACCACAGAGGACTAAGAGAGTCTCCTTGGAATATTCCTTTTTTGATTTTAATGGAAGGAGTGTCTATTATCCCTATAGTAGTCTTCAGTCGTAGTTTTGTGGACCATTTTTGTATTATAGACTGTAGAAAATTTATCAAGCGTGGGTGAACTTTGTATATCTCTAAAACTTTAAGTAACCAGGAATGAGGAACTGAATCAAAGGCTTTTTTATAATCAATGTACATAGTATATAATTCACTTTTATTTCTATTTGCTTTCTGTAATGTAATAGTATCAATTATTAATTGTTCTTTACAACCTTGAGTAAACCTTCTACAGCCTTTTTGCTGTTCAGCTAATATACTATTGGAGTCAATATGCGTATATATCACTTCAGTAATACAAGAACTAATGATTTTATATATTGCCTGTAAACAGGTTATAGGCCTATAGTTTGCTGGATTTAAAGGTTCTGAATTATTTTTTGGTAACATATACGTGATTCCATGCATAATATATTGAGGTATTGTATGAGGATTTTGGATGAATTTATTTATATGATTGTAGAGATGTGGATGAATACATGTAAATGTTTTGTACCAAAAGTTGTGGATGTTGTCTGAACCTGGAGATTTCCAGTTATGTAGTTTTCTAATAACTTTATTAAATATTTCTATAGGGATAGATTCAAATTCCATTTGCGTAATATCGTTGTGGTGGTTTATTTCGGTTTTAATCCATTCTGCCTTATCGTTATGCTCTGTTGACGTTTCCCATAAATCCGCCCAATAATTTCGAAGTTCTTCCGGCGATGGTATATTTTGTGGAGTTGATGCTGTGTGATTAGAACTGATCGCACTTATACTGCGATAAAATGTTTTTTCATTATGACTAAACTGTTTATTCTGTGTTTTTCTTAGTGAACATGCTTTATACCTACGTAGCCTAGAGGCAGTGAGTGCCAGTTTCTGTTTAAGTGTATCGAGAAAATGGATAGGTTCTGTGTTTGGGCCTTCATGTGTTGAATGTGTCTTATATTGATTCTGTATTTGTTGGATTTGGTATGCTAGTTTTTCACTTTTATTCCCATTTATATACTGTGTCATTTTTCCTATTTTTACTCTTAGATTATCTATTTTCTTTTCTAATCTTACCTGCCACTTAGCTTTTTTTTCGGGTTGTACTTTATTATTTTGGTGTAAAATGGAACCATTTAATTTTGCTGCTGTCCAGGCTGCAGAGTAGATGATATTCTGCAATGTACTGAAATCTATATTTGGGTCTATGTATTTTGGTAAAGTGATAGTATTTATATAGTGTAATATCGCACAGAATTTTTTCGATAACTTTTGCTTGGGAATATATGTTCTGCAAGTGGGATCAGTTTTAATATTATAGTGTAAGGTTTCTTGAAAGAGATTTTCTATTTCTTGATTAACTTCCAAACTAATGTCTTCTGTTTGTCTATTATCTAGAACTGAAGTTTGGGGTAAGTTTTGTGTGTGAAATGTTGATGGAACCGTTGTATTTATATCTTGAGGGATACCTTTATCAATTACTGTATTTACTGATGTGTTTGCAGCCGGAGAAAAGGGTGGGATTTGTTTTTGAGTATTGCTTGATTCGTTACTATGCCTTATGCTGTCATATTGTTTATTTTCATATTTATAATTGTTTTGTATATCTTTTCTTATTTGCAGTAGTTTTTGAGATGATAAAAGCTTGTTATTTACTATTGATCTTCTTTGATCTGATAGTCTTTGGGCCGACATATTCGAGTACTCAGGATGGATTTGTATGAATTTTGAATGGAGCTTCTGTCTGTAGGCTGTCATATTATTTTCTAACTCTGTAACTATATAGTAACATCTTATTAGACTTTCATTTAACTCATTAGACCATCTCATTCTACTTGTTGGTAAAGGAGCATTTGAATTATTACTATGGTTTTGAGTGAGATTGTAAGCAACTCGTAGTTCTACTGATATTTCATTTTTAATACTTTGTAACCTGTCTTTATTATTAATATATTTTTTCATCCAATCTTTCTCATAACTAGTTATTTCCATTTAAAATTGTGATTACACCGAAAATTTGATAATTTGATAATATTTAGCCGATTATGAAGCCAGGGAGTGTGTAGTGAAATACTTCTATAGTAGGTACTTACTATGCTTCACTTTGTGAAAAAAATACGTTAATTGTACTAGGTTTTTTTAGTATATTATCTAATTTATTTTTCTGCCTGCAAAAGGTAGCTTATAATGAATATCTCGCAATATATTTCATAAAAAAATCTCTGATAAAAATATATATAGAAATTCTCTACATGAGGTTGCTTAATAAAATAGCAAAACATCGAATGAACTAACCGAACACATAATTCATTTGTTCCGTAAACAGCTATTTGCCGATAAAAATTAATTGCTTTACTAGCGTATTTATTGCCTTATTTGCGAATGAGTTAGCTAAATAACGTCCAGACAAGTTAAATAAATGAACGAGATGACTATAATATTATTTATATCAAATAAGTTAAAGATAAAAGTTAAATATAATTTTAACATACAACTATGTTATATATACTTTTTATAACATCTATATTTTATAATATCTATGTACCTACATAAATACACCGTATAAATAATTAGTTATATTTATATTTATGTCATTTAAACGTCTTTACTAAGAATCAAATAAATAAAATTTAAAACAAATAAAATATAAAGACTTTTTGTCCAATACACAATACTAAGTAGATAAGTGACAGAATCGCAGTAGTAAGTACCTGGTAACTTCCTGTGACTATTTGCTCCGTTTCCGGACTTAAAGTCGATTGTTCACGCCCGCTTTCGTAGTTGCTCACGTTCGCTGTAAATAGAAAAGATGTCACAAAACAGAAACGTTCATTTTTCGTCTGTCGTGTAAATTCTGATTTAAATAATAAGAAATATTGTTCATTCAAGTAAATGAAGCTGATATGAATAGTATTCTAAATAATACTGATTAATAGTTGGCGAAATTGATATATAGTGAAAAGGAAAAAAGGTGATATATGATATATAATATTCAAAACAAAAAAATATATTATATTTGATTCAGTATATAAAATATTACATTGGCGAAAAAGTTTGCACTACAGGTTAAACTTAACATAACATGTTAATATTATATTTCAAAGTAATGTGGTTAGTTTTCAAATTGAAAAACAGCACGAGACCATAATATTTATTAAAAATATAGTACCTACCTATCGAAAACTGTGAATTATCGAAATATTAATATAATGTGAAGAGATCCAAGCCATACATTACACGTGTTACATGTACATTTTTAACTGTACCTAAAAGAACAAACGGTCACTTTAAAAAGTTACTTTCACCTATATTTCGATCCTACAAAAGAGGTTATAATGATATGATCAGACGGACTGATGTCTGGTAGTCTGTCACAACCTCTTTTCTCCGAAAATACTGTCCAAAAAAAAGTACACAAGATACATAATAATGTATATGTATAAGTTAATCCCATGGCCATAAGCTTATAGATATGTATAATTGAATCCAAATCCGGTGTAGCTTCCTCACGGACTGACTACACTGACGCTTTCATTAAATTGACGATTCAAAATCACTTGTAATAAGTCTATCTGAACAAAGTATATTTCATTTCATTTTAATAGTCAAGGGTAGTTTTGACGAGATAGCAAAAAAATTAAAAGAAATTTAAGTCATGTATATGGATATATCCGTATGAGAAATAAACCCTTTTCATTGCTATGAGAATTGTTTAAAAAAAATAAAATACTCTTTTACTAAACAGCTTCTCGTCTTTGGAACTTCTCCAAATTGTCATGTTTGCGAAAGTACTAACGATTTTGCTTAATAAAGTATAAAGTATGATTAGTATCATTTTTAAGTTATTCTAATGTATATTGTTGACATCATCAGTTTTGCGTAGTAAAAAAAATGATTTTTTTTTAATATAAAACATAAAAATAATTGTCAAAATGTTCTGGCCTGCTTTTTATGGATTGAAGAAGAAGGCCTGGTCTGCATTACGTCTCTTTAAATACTAATGATAATAATTGGACTAACCATGAGTGAGTTTTTTTCCTAACATCTTATAGTTAGTTCTGGATATAATCTAGAATATATATCCAAAGTCATACACTATATTAGAAGAAGGAACTGCTCCTTATCAGTTTCCCAAACAGTATACATACATCTGATCTTTGATGTGGTATCACCTGATAGCATTGACAGTGACGTAATCTGTTTGAAAGCTTTGATCGCATACGCCATGCTTACAAACCCTCAGCTTTATGTAATGCAATTTAATTTAGTGTGCGTATTAAATGCTTTTTATATCATTATTTTGCTGGGGTTGTATCAAATTTGCACGACCACATAACGGCCACAATGAAGGGATACCTTTCAGGTTACTTAAATATATACTTAAATATATATTAAATTATAATTTATATAGCGCTTCATTATATTGTAATCATTGAAATTTTAGGAACCATATCACTCGCAAAATGTTTTATTTATTTTTTACTTAAGATAAATAACTTTTGAAACGTAATACTTTCTTATATTTATATACTATATATAATAGATAGAATATTTGACATTTTAAATAAAACTATTTTTCGGATTTCTTCGCGGATTTATTTGGATTTTTGGTTCCCGACGTTTTGAATGCTTTACAGCATCCATGGTCACGGGAGAGACTGAGGTGTTAGATGTCTCAAAGGTATAGTTGTTACAGACAGCCTACCCACAAATAACAAAATGAAAAATATTGTAAGTTACTTGGTGCACTTTGGGATACAAAAATCCAAATCATTCCGCGAAAAAATCCGAAAAGATAGTTTTAGTTAAAACTTTTGAAACTGTTGATTTATATTAAAAATATTTTTTTACATTTTTTTTACAGATTATACAGTAAATTTTACGTCACTTAGCACTAAATAATTTTATATGTAATTCAAATTATCTTTTCACGAAATATTATAACGAAAAGTTCTAGTATTCATACAATAATAAAATTACTTTATTTTTTGCTTCTATTTCAAATAGGTTTTCCAAATAAAATAAATATCAAATTTATCAAAATATATGAAAAATGGTAAAAGTAAATAGCTTTATGAATTTAATATGGCTTAATATATTTTTTAAATAAATATATTCCTGAAAAATTGTTATTCTGTGCATGCTTTCATTTCTTGTGATCGATATCTGTCGGTCACTGTGTGCTCTCTAGGGAAATAAAGCACTGTCTTCGGAGCACTTCAGCTCTTTCATTTTATTCTAATTCAACTTGTTCTCTGACATATCACGTCAGAAGCATCGCTTACAAATGTTTTTAATATAAAATATTATTTACATATTCTACTTCATTGATATTAAAAAGTAGGTGGGAAAAAATGCATCTTCGTTTGTGACAAAACATGACTGGATACCGACATGCAGCTTGATCATGAAAACGTAAAAACAAATTTTATGATATTCTTTACAGATATATGGAATTAAAATATATATTCGTTGAAATTAAATAACTATAATTTAATAAGTAGCATGTATAAAATTGATGTATTACATGTTTGACGACAGGTTTGGCTCAGTTTGTAGTGGTCCTACTTGCTGTGCCTGCGGTCGCGGGTTCGAGTCTCGCTGGGGGCATTTATTTGTGTGATGAGCACGAATGTTTGTACTCCAGTCATGGGTGTTTATATTTATAATATGTATGTATTTAAAAGTTATATATGTCTAGTGTATCAACTATCTGGTATACATAACACAAGCCTCGTAGTTTACCATGGAACTAGATGGTGCTGTGTGTTAATGTCCCAACATATTTATTTATTTATTTATATTTATTAATAGCAGTAGCCTTTATTATATTCTTTTGTTTTACTTTAGAAACTTATTTTTTGTTTTCGGTGTTAGGATAGAATTGATTTATTACCCTGATTGTTTTGTTGGGTTTTAGTGGGTAGTACTTATTAGGTTTTGTAACCGGTGAGTCTCACATAACCACCAGTACATATGTCTACAGGTCATATGTGTAAATGCATTTCCCAACATTAAAAAAATGATTTATTCTTATTGTAATAATCTTCATATTCCTTTTTTCTTTTAAAAAGATAAATTGTTCTATAATATGCCCACTGACTGATTTCGGCCATGGCGGCCAATCTCATTGAGACCTGCCAACTATGCAGGAGATATTAGAATAGTTCACAGTTAAAAATGCACTCACTATTCTTTTCACTCTCAAATTCCGCTGGGATGACAACTTAACACGACGCGACAGTGAGAAATAAGGCAAAGGACCAACAGCTTAACGTTAACGTAATTCTACCAGGCAGAGGAGCAAAACAAATTCAGTAACTAAACTTAGCCCGACCCAAGATTCGAACCCAGGACTGCAGTCGTACATGCTATAGCCACTAGACCACCGAATTTGAGCACATAATGTAATAAAAAAATATAATAATTAACATAAATGCTCATTTTAATCCTTTCATACATTGTAAGCATTTTTGTTATTTCGTTAGTCATTTGCAATAAAACGTAATAAGTCAATAAATTATCTGTATTCAGAAATTCGTTAACAAAAGACAAAAGGAAGTAATGACAGTCGAAATAAGTTTCGACATTAAATAGATTAATATAATATAATAAAGTCTTGATCAAATATGTAAGTAGAAAATTACATGTTGAAAGGGACTTCTATAGTATATAATGATATATGTAACGTAAATTTTGTATCATTTTATTTATATACTTATTGTTATTTTGAGTCGGGAAAAAAAGAATAAACTGTTAAAAAAATCAAGTGTATTTTTGTCAGTTATTCTTAGGATTTAACCATTCTTCTATTTTTAAAGTAGTAGGAGAATCAATAAAATTCAGTTCGAACAGTTCAGGTCAGTTACCCGAACATCATGCGAATACTATATATAGATATATATATATATATATATATATATATATATATATATATATATATATATATATATATATATATATATATATATTAAAATACTATCAAGTAATAAATAATAACGATATCAACTACACAATTATTTTTACATTTTAAATAAGAATGAAAGTAAAAAGGGATTGGAAAGTATGGGAACCAATATTTTTAAACAAAATATGTGGTCACGTCAAGTTTTAACTTGGTAATAATGTATATACTGCCGAATAAATTGAGGGTTTATGAATCTCGACCCCTTAGTTCAAGAATCATAAACATTGCATATTGGAAAATATATTTTACTGGATTGAGCTAAAATCTTTTTGTCTGAACATTATTTTTATAAGAAACGCACGTTTAATAACAATTCGTAAATTTTCAGTTCAATTCTTAGAAATTTGAATTTGATTTCAAAATAACGATTAAAGGTTCCTTAGCGACTAGAGGATAGAAGTTGGTATAAGCTGATACGGTTTTGATTGTAATACTATTGGTTGGATTAATAGAGACAGTACTACTTATTTTCACAAACAGAATTTAGTTTTCACGGCACTGAAGATATATGAAATTATCATGCAAGCATAAAATTATTGAGTTGGATATAACTTATTCAGACTAATATTAAAAAACAAAATTACGATTGAGGATATAATTTGACTCTGGAAAAAATTAAGCTTACTTCAAAATTACATATACGGTATATCTAATAGAAATTTACAGTAATCGATAAATCCATACTAATATTATAAATATGAAAGTGTGTTTGTTTTTTTATTTGTCCTTCTTTCACGTCGAACGTCCACTTTTTACCGCGGGAAATTAATTCCCACGGGAAAACACGTTATAATACAATCCAAAAAAATATTTATGATCAGAATTACTTGAAACTTGGTATTAATACTTTTCCATAAAATTAATTAAATACGTGTTTTAGCATTTTTCGAAATTCATCCTATAAGGGGGTAAAATAGGGGATGAAAGTTTGTATGAAAGTACCTTTTTAGAGTTTTTTTTGTAGTTTTAGCGTGAGCGAAGCCGCGGGTTCTGCTAGTAATTTATAAGTTAAAAACTATTTAATAGATTTTTATAAAACAAGCAAGATTATTATTTAATATTAATATATAAAAGTATGAAGTAAAGTTAATGTGTATTTTCGCACATGGCTAGTCTCAGAAGATTGACCACCGTGGCCGAAGTTATGTAGATAAGAAGATATTATTGTTTACTGCGATCCGTTTCGACATACTGTCAGTACAAACAAACGCAATTTTTAATAAATTATAACGTAGGTGAGATTACAGTCATGGAACATCTAGCTCTCATGATATAGTCATCGGGCCCTTTTGGTTTTCGAGAAATATAGCAGACCAACATCTGTACAACAAATCTTTTGGCCTCTTAAACGTATGACTTCATAAACAGGTAACAAATTAAACCGGAGGCTTACATTTACAGTTTTAAAAAGATAAATTGAGTGTTTATTTTATTTAGTCAATATATATGTATATATATTAACTTCAATATCTGAAAAATGTTATTAATGAATTCTTTCACTTTAAATTAAAGTAAGATGTAGAGTCGTCTTCGACGCTGCTATATTTTTATTTAAAAAGTAATTATTAATTACAATAAAGTTACACTGAACTTACAGTCACGTTAAAAATAAAAATAAGAGTGGATCTTTTCCAAGGATTTTCCTGAATAAATAATTCCTTAAAAAACATTCGGTTCAAAATTGGCGAAAATAATGTGTACCATACATACATATAGAAACGTACGCGTTGATTATTAAACCACCCCCTTTTTTCAATTCATTATAACAACAATATATTATATGAAATATAATCTTCTTCTTAAACTTCATTAAAAAAGAAAATTCGATATCGACTTGTATGAAGGATACGTAATAAGTACTAATGAAGACATAATAAGGACTACACAGTAATATACATGTTACGCTGTGGCCTGAATTAAAACTTTGCAGTTTTAATTCGAAAAGATATCGATTAGTTCAGTAGACAATATCACATTACAATTGAAATTGTATAAAGTAATCTAATATGCGCTTGAAGGATTGTCGTTAGATATTTGCGATGATAAGCTTTCAAGGTAGCTGTACACATGGATATAGGCATTGAATGGTCATCACTTTGATGTTTGGTGTAAACTTGAATTTTATTATGTATTGTTTTTACTTTGCACTTACATAAATATTAAAAATGTCGTACAAAGAAGAAGAAGAGAAGAATGAATGAAGAGAATTTTGGAGTTTTCAAGATTGACTCACTAAAGGAATTTTTAATATTCAACAAGAAAAATGATGAACAACGAAGAATCACAGATTACGTTCAACGAAGATCACGGTATTGCGAAAATTGTGGCCTTAAACGAAAATCAGGAGGAAATGATGGAGAATTCTCTGGAACAGGGCACTCTGTATGTCCTGGAAGCGGAGCCTGTAGAAAAAAAAGGAAAAAGGCAAGACTCTAGTAGCGACTCAGAAGAAGAAAATTATGAAGAAGAAATCTATTCAGTATTATTTTTGACTTCCTGTGTAATGTGTTTGTCTCTTTCTCGTGCCGCATTTCCGTTTTATCGAGTTTCAAATCACAACGATTCTAAAGAAGTTTTACTTCAAAAGAAATATGTAATATTTCCGCGGATTATTATTAGTAATAGAAAGAGATGAACGTGCTAGGAACTTGATATTCGGATAAAATATTATATATAGCAACCTATTTTTGAAGTAAAACTTCTTTAGGCGTGACTGACAGATAAGTCAATCAATACATTGGAAAAATGAGTATCGCGGAAGTCAGTGTTACGGAATTGAGAGTCAAATTTATTTTAAATGAAAAAAAAAAAGTTTTAGTTTCATTGCGATATCTGCCACAGCACCAAAGAAGTTTTACTTAAACCACGCGTAAAGATTACACGCACTCATTTTTTTTTGTATTGTTACTAGGTGGAGCAACAAACATAGTTCTGACCACTTATCCGAGTCAACTTTTTATACGCCCACACTATTACCCTTTAATACCTATTTCCTGCGCATTCAGCAATATATAATTAGCCGCCGTGGCCGAAATCGTCAAAGAGGATTTGTAGAATAAGTTGAAAAAATGTATATTAATATAATATTCTTATGATTACGTTAATATTGTTCCAGAATCTTTCATTCATATATGTATAACATTTTTTGAATGGAATTTATTATGATAAATAAATGGTTCCTGCAGTGTAAGTCAGTAGAGAAAAAAAGTAGTAATGTAATTAAAATTCTATTTAACTGATCCCATAAACTAATCAGAAAATAAACCTATAAAAAATAAAAGCTTGTTTTTTAAAAAAAAATTACCATTATTTTTTATTATTACTTTTGTATACATAGAGCATGATGAGTCAAATGTATTAACTTTTATTTGCTATTTTCAATATTCTAAATTTTACTTAAAGGGTTCTTTTATGTTGTAATTAATTTTAAAATTCTATATATAAATATTCAATCGTAGCGGAAATGGATAGGCTTTAAGGTTGGTGATACTGTTAAAACGTTCACAAGCTTTGTATCAATAAATTATCAAAGCGATTGATCATTAATTTTTTACGATTTCGATTTAATAGAGTTCAATATCTATTAATATTTACATAATATAGATTAAATTTAACTACTATTTCTTTTTAAATAATGTTTGAGAAGCCACAGGTAAATAAATTAATAATCAAAGGTGTTCATGCATAAGATCGCTTAGACAAGATACCATTCTACAATCGTTGAAGAATAGAAATTAAAAAATATATAGGCATAATATAATATTATGATTTTATGACATAACTATTGTTTTTTTAATTACAATAAAATTTCTAAAATATCTATCTTCCTTCATCATTCAGATTCATATTGTCAAAGCCCCATGTTTTGTTATGGATATTAATAAAATGTTTATTAAAAAATATGTTAAAACTTACATTCTTCCTTAATTTGCAGTTCGATTTTGTCTAAGTCTTCTAATTCGTCATCATCAAAGTCCGTCTGCACAGTAGCATCGCGTGTATACTGTTGAAGTGCAATAACATCAAAAGGGGCACGTTCATCAGGGCTGGGTGCGCACTCTGTTCCTGTCGCATGCTCCTCCAGACATGGGGTACTGGAGATCCTCGAAGCTCTCCTGCACTGCACATCTTGAGTTTCCAGCCTGGCACGTTTGCAAGCTGTGCACCCACATAAAGATCCGCGCACTCGGAGCAGCCACACTAGCCCAAACAGCGCCATCCATGTGCTCATAATCACCAGCACAATCACATCTCACTGACACTTGTACATAATTAATGTTGCTATTATATTCAATTCATATAGAGTTCAAATATCCAATTTTTTATTGGAATAATTTAATTCAATTTTGTAAGTCAAGTTACGTGGTTTCAAAGGGTTTATTGCCTACGAGTAAATGTAAAAACTGTTAAATGAATTAGGTATATTATTAAATTTATCGTTTATAACGAGTACGACATATTAAATGTTGAATTCCTATACAAAAAATGTATACCTACCTACCTATATAAATTTCTGAATACATTTTAATTTAAAATTTCTTAAAAAAATATGAGTATGTTAAAAATATTGTACATACTCGTATGTAAAATACGTAAAACACAACTAAAAATAATCTCTTTTAGGAGTGGTAAAAGTTCGGAAAGTATAGATGTCACTAACGTCTCCACAAAGTGAATAATGGTGCCTATAAATTGTTACCCAGTTATATGTCAGTGCTTAAAATGAAAGAACTCGTGAAAAAAATATTATTTCGTTACAAACGATCGTTCAGAATATCCCTTGAGTATAAATTAATGCCAAAAATATTACGAGTTATCGGTAAAGCGTTCTTACGATATCATGTTTTTAAATCTCGAGAGGTACCCTTTTATAGAGGGGTACCTATTTAATGTTAAGAATTGAAGGAAGTAATGGGGATGCAACGTTATGGTATATTTTTCAGTACTTATCTTTTATCTATTGGCATACATATATTACAATAAACAGCTATACTATTTTTAGAACATATATAACTGATTAAATGTATTATTAAATGTTTATGAAACCATAAGCTCAAACTTTAAAGTATCCATCTTATTACTAGATGGTGTATTCGAATACATTTTCTCCGTAAATTGCTACTAGAATCAGGAAACTTAAGATAACTTAGCGAGTTTGCACGTAATTTAAACTGCAGTGTAAGATTTTGGTCAGTTTCGCATAAACTTTGGTGTTTAAAGATTACGTAATGTTAAACAGAGCTGAAGTTCAGAAATGAAATAAACTTTTAATCTTATGCCTGTTCAATAGACTATTATTTCTAAGGAGAAAAAGTAGATGAGTCTTTCCCTTTCATATCATTAAAACTCGTGAGATTTATTTTTATAATATACTAGCGACTCACCCTCGCTCCGCTCGTGTTCCTCCCTGGGCTGGAGTCTGGGAGGACCACCCTTATCCTTATCACTTAGGGGTATGAAATATAGATAGTAGCCGATTCTCAGACCTACTGAATACGCATATAAAATTTGGTAAAAATCGGTAAAGCCGTTTCGGAGGAGTACGGTAACAGACATTGTGACATGGAAATTTTATATATAAGATAATGATTAAGCATTAGTAGGTAAAAGTTATAATAATTTCAACAATTATATGTTTTATACTTTCAAAATCAATGAAAGTTATTATTAATAGCCAAATTCAAAAAATACCTATTGTAAAGCCACAAAAACGAAACAGCCAGAATAAATCATTATAAAAGCTATGATGATGTATCCTCTATATTTGATGAAAATTCATTAAATATCTAAGATTTTAAACAATAAATTATCAACATTACGAGTATATTCTCTTTATAGCTACTCTAATTATTTTCAGTACGTACTTTAATAGCACCCTAAATATGAACAACTAACATCCAAAAACTAACATATTGACAATGTTTCACTCTAGCTATGGTTGCATACCATCTTTTAATATTTTTAACATGGGGTCATAATACCTTGAACCATGCCATGTCTGCATAGAATTTTACATACACAACTATAAGTAGTAGGAGTTTAGGGCTCAAAATATCTATCCAGAAGGCTAATGCGGAAGCTACGTTTAGCTTCACTTCCGCCTTAAACTTCTCACCTATCATGTCTACGTCAAAACTGTCATCGAGCTTGATATACAGTAAGGTTTCTAGGTTGAAAGTAAAAGATTTAGAGACGGCTAAAGCGGGTTAGATCTGACGGTTATTTTCCACAATTCTAAATATCGAAAATATGTTTCTTTGGATCAACATTGCTTTTTATTTGATCAAAAAGTTTTAAGTTACAATATATTAAAATTATAAATAAAGATCATTTAGAAATAATTAATAAATAAATCAAGTGCTATATATATAGACTGTATCGTATTTAGCAATTAACTTCCCACTGTTGGATACGGATCAGACCATAGTACACCATACTGGACAAGTCCGGGTTCGCGGACTTCACATGTTTTTCAAAAACTTGCTAAGTCTTGTAAATCATGACGTTTTCTTTCACCGTAAGTGGGAACAATGTTAAAAATGATTCGCACATAAAATTCATATTTCAATGTGCAAGACTCGGGATTTGAACCCGTTTCACTCCGTTTTCCAAGTCAGCGCGTTACTACTGGGCGACGTCTGTCTTATAGACTGTATTTATAATTATAAAGCCCGAGAATTTTAAAAATTATTTAATTAAAAAGTGATCACTTTCAGTCGTTCAATCTGTTACAGGATAAATATTATTTTCCTTATTAATATTCTTATTTTTAAGACATATATTAAATAAAATTAAGCAAATAATTATTTTTAACCGACTTTCAAAAACGAGGAGGTCCTCAATTCGTCGGAATCTTTTGTTTATGTATGACCACCGATTACTCGAAGAAGCCTAAACCGATTTGGATTTTTTTTTATTTGGAAGGGTATACTTCCCAAGTAGTCCCATTTAAATTTTATCGAAATCGGTCGACAAGGTTTTAAAAAAATCAACAATTACTTATTGTTTTAAATAAATTGCTTAATTGAATATGCTATTAAAAACTTTTTTTACAAATTACCTGCTTATTACGTCTACACTAAATAGGGAAAAATAAAAACTTAAAAAAAACCGACTTCCATGTACTAAAATGTGAAAAATAACTAAACGGGGGTTTTCATTTAGAATAGATATCTAATCGGATATTTTCGGAGTCGGTGCCGGTTAATAAGGCAGTGATAACACGCTCGCTTGGGAGACCGAGTGAAGCGGGTTCAAATCTCGGGTCTCGCACCGGTGATAATAATTTCATGTGCGTTAAGTTCATTTACAACATGATTACCACTTGTCTTACGGTGAAGGAAAACATCTTGAGGAAACCTGCATGACTTAGAGTAACTAACAAGTTTTCGAAAGACATGTGCAGTCCGCCAACCCACATTTGGCCAGCGTGGTGGACTATGGCTTGATCCTCCTCGTATTGAAGGGAGGCCCACCCCCAGGAGTAGGACGTTAAAAAGGGCTGAATACAACTTAATTGGCCTGTTTTGTTTCAAATCACTTATGATAAAGGCAGTAACTTTTAACTAAAATGTGCAACTGAGATAGACGAATAACGAATTAAAATATTAATGACAAAATTGGTACAAATTCTGATCCGGGTTAACGAGGTACTTTGAAACTTATAAGTGATTCTTGCATCAGCTTTTAATTAAAACTGGGCATTAATGCTTATTTATAGCGAAAGTATTTTATTGTGAACATTTTATGTTTTAACACAATCATTTTCTTAACTTGATTGGGGTAGGTCGTCAGTTACCATATTTTAAAATTTCAATAATTGATGACAAACAAAAGTATACAAGACTTATTTAAAAAAATATCTATATATAAATAGGAAAAGTGGAAATGTTCAGTACCTTTTTCTTATGTGTTTATCAACCAACCGATTTTCTTTTTTTGTTTAGTAGCAACTGTGTGTTTAGTGTCATCAATAAAAAAATATGGAAATACATATTTTTTATATATATAGGTAAATTCTATTCCGTCTTCCTCAAATTTACAATAATTATTACACATTTCGACCACTGAGAGAACACTAGTATTAATAATTAATTTGTAAATAAAATAACATACCGCTTTAGAGGACGGCTTTTTTTTTATTTAAATTGAATGGGACCTTTATTGTGCAAATATACAGGCTGATATAGCTTATCTACATAAATAAAAAAACATGCACCCAAATTTAGTTTACCCTTTTTTTATAAAGTCGATTAACATTCCTGCTATGTATGATATATTATACCTATTTAATATATTTCTATTGACATATATTCTATTCATACTATAAAATTATCTATTGGGAAATTTATTACCATCCAGATAATACCGCCCAACTAATGTTTTACAGCTACAGAGGATATATTAGTAACCAACACAGCAAAACTTAAATCTATACGCGATATAGGTTACCAGAATCAATATAGGTATGTATAAGTTAATTAAATATTATCCTTCCTTGAAGTTTTAATATGAAACCAGCTATGCAACTCTCGACGTAATAAAAATTTAATATGAAGTGATTGATAGATTGCTATGTAATGCAAGTAATATACGAAATTGAAAACATATTGGCAACATCCTAAAATTTAATATAGTTTCAAAAAATGATAAAAAAATATTGTATAAAAATGGAGTTGCTACTCGCTCTGGTGCTCTTTAATTTTATTTTCATGAAGTTTAATAAGTAAAGTTAATCCATATCTATATATATATATATATATATATATATATATATATATATATATATATATATATATAATGCTTTGTCTTGACTGACTGATTGATGGATCAACGCACAGCCTAAGCCGCTAGTCGTAGAAACGTGAAATTTGGAGTTCGTATACCTTTATTTATATGATGTAAGTATCCGTTAAGAAAGTATTTTTTGAAATTCGTCCCGTAAGTGGGTAAAATAGGGGATAAAAATTGTATGAAACTCTGTCATTCTTAATGTGAAATACATAGAAAGTGGTATTTACGTTTAACATAAAACAGAAGAAATATATTTATTTGTTTTTATTTCGAAAATCATCCCTTAAAGCGGTTAAAGGGGGTAATAAAGTTTATATGGGCAAAAGAATATTAATGATCAGAATTACTTGAAACTTGGTATTAATGCTCTTCAATACAATTAAATAAATACGAGTTTTAGCATTTTTCAAAATTAATACCATAATGGGGTAAAATGGGGGATAAAAGCTTGTATAAATCTCTGTAATTGATGCACGAAAAGTAATATTTACTTTTATAATGCAAAATAAAACAATACAAATATCATTTTATTTCAAATACAAAACTTAAAGGGGTAAAAAATTGTGCTGTTTATATGAGGAAAAAATTGTTTATTGTCAGAATTACTTGAAACTTGGTATTAATGCTCTTCAATACCTACAGTTAAATAAACATGTATTTTAGTTTTTTTTTTAAATTCAGCTCCTAAGTGGGTAAAACTAGGCAGTGAAGTTGGAGTTGCTGTATATATTTAAACAGAGAAACATAAGTCAAGTTCTCCGTTAGTGCCCATTTACTGCGTTATATATAAACTAAACAAAATTACATAGTACGGCACCAATGACAGAATAACCCTAATATGATAGATAGTGTATTTTGAGACGTTTCTTAAATATGCTTACCGACTTCGACATTTTTATTTCATTCCAGATTCCAAAGTTTCACTTTTTTAATAGTGAAGGACTCACTATAATATTTATATGGGACAACTCTTTAAAAAAACCTTAGCGGAAGGTTTCAAAAGGCAAACTTTTTTAGTACAAGAAATTCGAAAATCCAAAATCAGCCAAATCAATTCATTATAGCTGGGTTCCGAGGTATTAACCTAATTGAACTCGACTATATCGCACGTATTTTAATTTGCAGTAACAAGAATTAACATGTTTTTAAGCTTGTTGACTAGACTACGGTACTTATATAAGAAAGAAAATAACGTGTGTGTGTACTTATGTACGCTTGTAAGAAGTTATACTTCTTTGGCGTAATAGTCACAACACTAAAAAGTAAAGTCTGTAAAAGGAACGCAGCTAACTTCATCATGCTGCTTTCAGCTAATTTCATCATGTTGTTTTCTGGCTGTCGGTGTGCGCACGCATCGTAAAGATCTCATATTTATTCCAAACGTACCAAAAGAAGTATAACTTCGAAAAAAAATTTAAAATTTTAGTCTGTCTGTCTGCTTGTTTGTTTCAGTTAATCTCCAAAATGGCTAGACCGATTTTGACGGGACTTTCACTGGTAGATAGCTGGTTTTATAAGGAGTAAAATGATCATAGCTAATTTTTATTTTAGAAAAATAATTACGGTGCCGCAAACGAGCGAATAAGTGTAAGTCGCTAGTTAACTATATTTCTTAGCTTATATTTATATGCTTATTATATTAATATAGATAGATCGACTATTGAGAGTAAGAGTAATCTTATTTATACATACTGACAAGACTGATCCATTCTACGTGACATTGGCGAAGTAATATGTTTTAAACTGGCACGCTTCAAAGCCATTAACAAAGAAATAAATTGAATTGACGTGACTGATTGATAGAGGAAGCACAACCTAAATCAGTGGACTTAGAGATTTGAATGATGTAGAAGGAAATGTTCCTTGAATGACTCAAAGGAGTTTTTAGAAATTACACAAATACATTTTTTATTATGGTGAAATTGAGTATTTTATAAAATACGTTTTTTGACCATGACTAAATATTATTTTTTGCCTTATAATATACTTCGACTTTAATATTATTACTTGTATACAATATATATACAAACATACATACATACATATTTTAATTAAAGAATTATCTTAGTTTCAAAATCTGAGCGCAAAAATATATGAAGCCTACAAACTTTACCCAAAACTATCTACTTAGTGGGTGGAGCTTAAAAACGCATTATCATCATCATTAATATGAATAATTAATTATTTAAATAAGCCTACTGCGTTAGTAATCAAACTCTTAGAGCATGAATTGGGTTGTATAATTTTCGCCTTTCTAACTGTTTACACGAGTCCAAAATCGAATGAATCGATTTTAAAGGGACTTACATATTCGAATAGAAAAGTACAGAGTGGGTGTGTTATGTACTAAATGGATTAAATGCAAAATTGTACATACATTCTAACATCGTAAAAGCAATTCCGAAGAAAAAAAAACAAATTCGCATGAATTTTACAACAGTACAATGTTGATGTATGAGCATGCCATTCAGCAAATCAGTCAAAAATTTTGGCATTATTGTGGACCAAAATATATATGTTGTAAGGTTCACAGGTAAGTGAAATCAGTAAGTAGATGTTTGCATCGGTTGCATCTCTTAAGCGTTTGCGTAATTTTCTACCTATATCAACCAAAATTTCGTTGGCACAATCACTTCTTTTGCCAATTCTTGATTATGCTGATATTTGCTACCTCGATAATATAGAGGAGGAATTAAACTTCCAAAATATTTGTATTCAGTTTATAGGTACTTGGCTTACGTAAATATGGCTATATTTATCAATTTCGTAATAAGCCCAAGTGGCTCCCTATCCACCTTCGCGGAAATACTCATATTCTCCATCTTATTTACTGTATTCTGTTTGATCCATGTACTCCACTTTACCTCATGGAGCGTTTCTTTTTCCTTGTGTGCACCCATTCTCGTCTTCTTCACTCTGACCATAACTTAACCCTAAAAAATTCCTGCTTACTTTTCTTCATTTTATAGTCTCTCTTTTACTATTACAGCTCCTCGTCTTTGAAACTCTCTATCTCAAATTGTCAGGCATGCGAAATCGCTATTTTTAAAAACTGTTTAAAGGATCACTTTTATACACTTCGATTAACCTCTTATTAGAAAAAATATTTGTGATTTGTATGTATTGTTATTATCTTTATAAATATTACTATAATTCTTAATAAATCTCGCCTATTATATTTATTTATATAATATGTAGTTATAGTATATATTATTAATATTTCATTTGAATTTATTTTGTATTATTTTTTGAATATTTTCTTTTTAGTAGTATAATAAAGGTATTGTTATTATTAATGTTATTGCTGAAATATTATTTAAAAAATATGAGCAGCGTACTTATAGTACATTCAATCGTGCGAAAAAAATGAGGGTAACATGTAGTAAAATAATTTAATTAGAACGGTGGTAAATAAGGATTGACCACGGAAACCCAAAGTGGGTTTACCTGATCAATCTTTACTTACCGCCTTTTTGCTATTTCTAGCATAAAGATAGAAGTAAAACATATAAGTCTAAAAGAACTTTGGTATCTTTCATAAAAGGTATATAAAATTATGTGCATCGAACCAAACACAATATGTAGTTAACGAGGTCAGGGTACCGCTGAGGCCTGAGCACATCGAGAGCGGGCCTATGGTATCAATAATGATTTTTCATTTCATAAATTGAATTTAAACCGCTAAAGTTTAAAAGTCAAAGTTTCCTGAAATATTTCTGAAAATTATGAACATTTGTAATACCGCCTCAAATTTATTTTCATTAGAAATAGAATAAATTATTCTAATAAACCCACATAAATTACTACTTTAAAATAAAAGGATAGATTCTGAGCTTAAATATTATTCAGGATTATTCTAAGTATATTACCTACATAGTAAGTAATCCAGCTTTTAGCCGTAAAAAGAAAAGACGAAATACGTTTTACTAGCCGAAACCGCGGCTTCGCTCGTGCTATTACAAAAAAACTTTAAAAAGTGGGTTTCATAAAAACTTTCATCCCCTATTTTAGCCTTTTAGGGATTGAATTTCAGATAACGCTGAAATATGTAACTCGTTATTATTTTACTCTTATCTAGTATTAAATTCATATGAAATTTCATGCAAATATGTCCAAGGAATAAAAGTCTCATACAAACTTTTATCCCCTATTTTAGCCCCAGGGGATTGAATTTTTAAAAATCTTTCCTTAGTGAATACCTTCGTCATATGAGGAATACGTGTGCGAAATTTCAATTTTCTAGCTTTAAGGGTTTGGTCTGTGCTTTGAGACATCAGTCAATCACTTTTGTCTTTTATATATATATATATACATAATATATACATAATATATATATATATATATATATATATATATATATATATATATAAAAATAATATAGATAATGTATACAATATACGTAGATCCAATAAAGCTTGGTTATGAATAAATATAAATATTTTAGTAATATACATATGAAAATTAATATTTAGGCGGCGTAACTATCGTAATTGTTTTGAACGATGCGACATTTTACAAAATTGATCAGAGAATAAATACAAATACGTGATAAAAATTGAAATGGCATGATTCTCTAGTTATTTTACAAGAAACATTTTTAATTTTAAATTAACCGCAAATTCAAGAATTATTTCTGTCGATTAAATCTAGTAAATGAAGAGAAAATTCAAAATAAATGACGTTAACACTGCCTGTAGCATCAACAAGATATCAAAGCTATTGATATCAAAGGGTCTCAAAAGCATAACGTATTGTCATAATATAAGTTATAACTGTGTCTAGGTATAGAATACTAGCATTGCCCGCGGCTCCGCCCGCGTTCAGATGACCAAAAAGTATATTCTTAGGTTTTACATATAAGTATACTCTTATAATGTAGTTTTTGTATTTTTTTTCAGAAATGAGATATTTCCCGCAGTAAAAAGTACCCTATATGTTGACCCGGATAACCAGCAATCATCATTCCAAAATTTCATCATAATCTGTCCAGTGGTTTTCTCGTGATGCGGTAGCAGACAGACAGACAGACAGACAGACAAAAATTCTAAAAACTATAGTTTCGGATCTCTGTATCGATAATAATGTCTATTTCAATTAGATTTTCCAAAAAATATTTAATGTACAGATTCGACTGAGTTACAATTTTATTATATGTATAGATTGTGTATACTTTATAACCTAGAAAACGCTACATTGTCTGTACTATCTATATAGCTTGATTTTTGGTCGTTTCTGTTGACTTTTTATAGACTAGTTAATTTAATGGATAAAAGGCGTTCCTGTAAAAATGTACAAAAACCTTTTTAGCCTGCACTAAATGCAGCTCACAATCTGCAGTATCAATTCGTGCGTTAAATATAACGACAATAAATATAATTGCTTGCAGATAATTGAGTCTTAACGAATAAGTATAATCTGTTGTTTTATAAAATTTATTTAACGTAGTAGTTGTAACGAGTTGTTGCGTTCTTAAAAAAATTTGGAATGAATTATTCAAAATAAAAAAGAGCCGCCTTTATAATCCATATCCATACTAATATTATTATAAATGTGAGTGTGTTTGTTTGTTTGTCTGTCCTTCTTTCACGTCAAAACGGTATAACCGATTGGCGTGATTTTTTGTGTGGAGATAGTTGGAGGGCTGGAGAGTGGCATAGGCTACTTTTTACCGCGGGAGAGTATCTATATTTCCACGGGAAAATACGTTATAATACAATCCAAAAAAATGTTTATAATCAGAATTACTTGAAACTTGATATTAACGCTCTTCAATAAAATTAAATAAATAGGTGTCTTAGCATTTTTTGAAATTCATCCTATAAGGGGGTAAAACAGGGAGTGAAAGTTTGTATGAAACTACCCTTTTAGAGATTTTTTGTAGTTTTAGCGCGAGCGAAGCCGCGGGTTCTGCTAGTTACTAAATAAATAAAAATAAACAAATGAGTAATATATGTACTTGCTATTCATAAAGATACTATAATTCATTAAAAAAAATGTCATATACCTACTTGTGTATTTTATGAGAAAAAAATGAGACTTAAACGACATAAAAATAGGGCATTTAGCTTCAAATAAAAAAAAACCCAATAAAAGTTATAACGGCCGTTTGAATCGCAACAAAATATTAAAACTGTTATTTTACAGCATTTTCTCTGTTTTTCTTAATTCGCACTTAACGGAAGAATACTATTAGTAAGTATAACAACAACTTATTACAATAATAACAAGTTTTAGTTTTAAAACCTCACAATAAACTGGTTTTAATATTTAAACCTCCAGAAGTAAGTTTTCTTCATTAAGTACATATATTTCACTTAATACTATGATTAATTATAGCACTACACGTTTAAATACAACATTCACAGTTCACTATAAAATTTACGTCTACTTTACGATCGCGATACTCGGCATTAGAGGGACGTGTCTCCTGCTAAGTTTCTGCGGTGAAACTGAATTTCCCAAGCGCAGAATGTTTTACGCATGCGAACTGCTATGCCTTAAACTCTGATGAGAGAACGGATGTTTCATAATTAAACCCAACAGTTACACAATTAAGAGGAAGCGAATTTTCACTTTATATGTTTTAAAAAGGGATTTTTGTTAATTATCTTTTAATTAGGACATTATGATATCCTTCCGTTGTTTTGATTTACAGGAGCTTATTTTGAAATTACTCTTTAATAATGAAATAATGAGCTTTTGTTTGTAAAAATATTTAAAATGGATGTGTGCTTACGGTTAGATAATCGGAAGTGATTTTTAATGTTTTAGTGGCTTAGTGCTTTGCGAGCAATTTGTTATACAAAATGTTATGAAATCAGACGGTCAAAAGTTTACAGATTTGGAGATTCAATCCATTTTTTAACGAAAGTTTATAAAAGTACTTTAAATGTACTTACGTAGGATTAAATTTTAATCCTTAGTATCTGTCATGTGCAGAAGAATAAACCACTAAGTTTGCTCAGTGCGTTTTATAAGGAGGATTAATATGATTGGAGAAAGACATTACAAGATGGCAAGATTTAAAGACATCGCCAATTTTTATCCCGGTATATTAAGATATATTGTAAAAGTAAAGTGTTAGTGAATTATTAGTATATATACAGTAATACCAATAACTTTGTCCTTACGGTAAACACCGAGGAAGCAATATTTTCTCTTTGTGTTCATTCACTTATGATAAATATTTTAAAGTGAGTGATTTCATGCCCTCCTGACCGATCTAGGCCAAAAAGGCCAATCTCAGTGAGACTTGCTATGTGCGCAAGATATATAATAGTGCACAAATATACGTATAAGAACAAGTGCTTTCTCTGTCATACTTGTCACTCTCATACCTCTAGTACTTAGCCGTACATGCTAGCCACTACATTACCGTGGCAGTTAAATAATATACATAAGTACGTATATTCAAAACGTTCCAAAAATAATAATTCGGGAATGAAAAATCAAAATAAATCTACGAAAAAATTCGAAATAGATAGTTTTATTTAAAATGCTAAATATTCGCGTAAATCTACGAAAGTATTCGTTAGGTATATTTAAGTTATAATATAGTTAACTTAGTAAATGCAAATGGGCAAGTATGTCATTAGTAAATATTGTTATTACGAATATGATAATCTTTGATATATATCTAAGTGAAAATGAATTTATCTATGTTTGTCCTCTATGCGTCTCTAAAAATGTTTACGATCAATGGATCCGATTGTGATGAAACTCTGCTGATGGTGGCTGCTAGTATAATATAAACAAAATATTCCAGTAAGTATCGTTATATTTTTGAACATTATTTAAAGCGATTTAATTTTTATTGTGATCCGCAGTTTAAATATGCTTATTGCAAATAAGCGTCATATCTACTGTGGACATGAACAGTTAATCTTTACATGTTAATTTAATTATACGTCAGGTGATTGTATAAACATAATAATATAATAGAAACACTTGTAAAATTTTAGAAAGTTGTTTCGGAAAATACGAAAAAGTACACAAATAGTATACTCGTAATCAACGAAACGTCGAAAAATCACAAAATTATTGGCGCCAATTCACTTTATGTTTGTACAGTGAGTTTTTTTTCAAAATCAACAGGTTCCATTCGTGGCTAGGAAACTTGATTTTTCAAAAATCCAATGATGAAGTTTTAGTTTTCATGAAAACGGGCCGAGACTCCTTTGAGTACTTTTCGCTATTCATCATAGTTTCGAATTTGGCCCTGCACGCCCACTTGAAAAATCATTTTGCATGTATGTATGTATATATATATATATATATATATATATATAGGGGATTATAAATAGACAGCCTCACCTCTACTAGGGTAGGCTAAGCTTAAATCATCAATTACTACCCAAAAGCTAAAAGGAATAATTTGCAAGAGAAATTAACAGCATGAAATGACTTTGCCATTTGCAAAACTACCTCTCTGACCAATATTTGTACATCACATTGACAACACATTGCAGCACTGTAAAGGGTTTTATGCCAACAAAGCAGTACATTTTGATGTTATATATCATTTTAAGCAGCTTATGAAACATTGACCCAAAACTCACGAAGGCAATATTTAACTGTATAAGTTTATAATTTTAAATAAAACTATCTTTACGGATTATTCGCGGATTTATTTTGATTTTTGGTTCCCGACGTTTCGAATGCTTTACAGCATCCATAGTCACGGGAGAGACTGAGGTGTTACATGTCTCGAAGGTATAGTTGTTACAGACAGCCTACCCACAATTAACACGGTTATTTAGTATGTACAGTGTAGTTACGCTTTTATTAGAATTGAAATTTTGGAAAAAATTGCTTAGATACCTGTCAGTTATCATGTAAGTCACACAACAGCAAATAAACTGTTATAAAGAAAGAAAGCCTTTGATTTAGACTCCGTATATACTTAGAAGTAGGGAAACTACTACTATTTTAATAAGTACAAATATTAAAGATTGAGCGAAGTCGCAGGCAAAAGTTAGTTTGTTATAAAATCTTAATGTATTATGGCCATGTTAACTGACCCTATGAAATATTATTAAAGTCAAATATTGTAACATTTTGACGGTAGCAGGTAAAGATCTTTAACCTTCTCTAGGCACCGTAATTTTGTTCCAGCCATATAATCGTTGAGAGCACATGGCCCTGTGGGGAAATTGTTCTGCCAAGTTAATAAGATTATCGTTTCCGCTAAGAACCCTTTCAATAATAAGCATTTAAGAATTTATAAAACCAACTCTTAAATAATAACATATTTTACAACTAGCGATTCTT
Source organism: Brenthis daphne (assembly GCA_947093115.1). NCBI lineage: Eukaryota > Metazoa > Arthropoda > Insecta > Lepidoptera > Nymphalidae > Brenthis > Brenthis daphne. The sequence goes on along the minus strand of OX352473.1, from coordinate 30,977,005 downwards.
TAAATTGACATATCTTTTTAAGATATTATTATCAAAACAATGTTAAGTCAAGCTTACTACAATACATTAGTGAAAACGGAAGTTATGTGCTTTACATGTGTAATTGTATTTAATCATGATATTATATAATAATTAAATTGTTGCTGTACTCGTAGATTTCGTAACAACCAGGCAAACCTTTATTTTGACAATTAATTAATTAGAAATTATTAAAAAATCTTTTTTTATTATATTACTTACTAAAAATCTTATAATAAGTATTTTTAAATGTTGTATTTGTACTTAAAAATAAAACTGATTCTATTTTGCTTCTTTATAACTGTTTTCATTAAACTTAGTATAAGCTAAAACTAACTTTTATTCTCCTATATGTATATTTTAGTGTCTGATTCTCGTGTCAGCCATACTTATTTAAAACGTATGTAAGTCATTGGAATAAACATTTTGTATTGAAAAAGAAGTTAAATATAATGTTCAAAAAATTACGGGCGGATAAAATCTATACATATAATAAAATTCTAACTGAATCGAATCTGTACATTAAATATTTTTTGGAAAATCTTATTGAAATAAACATTATTATCGATACAGAGGCCGAATCTATAGTTTTTAGAATTTTTGTCTGTCTGTCTGTTACCGCATCACAGAAAAACCACTGGAAGGTTTTTGAGGAAATTTGGTATGGTGATAGGTTATCCGGGTCAACATATAGGATACTTCTTACCCTGGGAAAATTTCTCACTTCTGAGAAAAAATACAAAAAGTGCAATGTAAGAGTATACTAATATGTAAAACCTAAGAATTTGGTTTTTGGTCATCTGAACGCGTGCGTAGCCGCGGGCAATGCTAGTCTAGAATACAATTTAAGACTTAAGATTTTGACTTGCTGAGATTATCGAATTATGTACTAAATTTAAGATAACTTTGGAAAAATTGAACTATTTCATAAACTAAAGCTTTCATTTGAAAAAGGTGACGTCAATAGCAAAATGTCGGAAGAGTCTTCTTAAAATCCTGGCTTTAACAAAGCTATCGATCACAATTCATTTTTATCCAGATTATTTAGAGTATCCAAAGGGTAATTTGATTAGATCATACCTTCGTTTAAGAAGATATAAGAGAGAGTGTGAACAATAAAGGAGCAAGCTCTTTGTAAGAGTGCAAGTCCCAGGTGTACCTAGAAGCAGTCACTCCGCGTTCATCTATTTGCAAAGCTATAGATCCATTACCCACACAGCAAATCCATGGAATACTACGAAATTGTTCCCATTTTATTATCCTTTCCATATCTGACTTTTCTAACTAACCGCAACTGTTATAAAAGGCTATTTTTGTTTGTGTATATTATTTAATATTAAACATTCTCAGAACGTTTTTGTTTAGCTACTAAGGTTTGACGTATCTTGGTTTGTTAACCTTGTTCAAACCTGTTCAAAGCTCACATGAACTTAATAAAAAAGCACGAGTTTTTTTTAAATAAAATCATAGCAACAACAAATTCATTTTTAATCTATACATATAATAAAACTGTGGAGGTCGAAGGTCTGTACATAGAAAAAAAATGCTAAAAACCGAGTCAGGGGGATATATGAAGAGAAATAGAACAAATCCAGATTTTTTTTATTTTTTTGTTTCTTTGTCCGTTTGTCTGTTTGTACGGGCTAATCTCCGGAACTGTTAGACCGATTTAAATGAAATTTTGCATGGTGATACCTTATACCCGCGGTCAACATTTGAGATACTTTTCACCCCGAAAAATTAAAGAGTTCCCGTGGGATAGTTAAGAAACTATAGTAACTTATATAGATTAGTACACAACAACTTAAGCACCTAATTTAGTAAAATTTGCCATGCTAATAACTTATATTGCCGGTCAAACAACAAGTTACTTTTTCCCCAGGAAAAAATGAACGGTTCCCGTGGGATTCATCTATTCGTGCTTTTCTAGAGACGAACTAGAGCGAAGCGAGGGTGAGCCGCCAGTATATAAAAAAATAATGTAACTAAAGTAGTAATAAGTAAGCGCTTCGCTCAAACTATACCTTGCATGTCGTTTTACTTTCCTGAAATCTTAATCAGTAGTCTAGTTTTATTTAGGTTAAGTGAAAATAGTCTCAGATGGTATGGCTGATGGATGGATGGTATATTAACACGCGAATGATTCTATAAGGCTTTTACTTTTTCATCAAATATGCATAAGAATAAGGAAGAAGTACGAATTAAGTTTTTTTATTAAAATATATCTGAGAAGACCTCTTAAATTCACTCAATTTTAACACTTGTTCTTAATTGGAAAGTAAAGTTATTCAATGAACCCTTTTCTTAATTTTACTTGTTTTTTTATGTGTTAAAAATACATAACGCCTATTTTTTTGTTTGTTGTTATATTGATAAAAGTTATAACGTTATAAACCATAATTTTATAATACACGGCAAAAGCTTTTTAAAATTCAAGAAAGTATAAGTACTATATTCTTAAAAAAAACAATTAAGAGAACTATCAAAATTCAGTTTATATTTATTGTAAATAAATTTAAATATACATATATATATATATATATGTCGTGTTATCCATATACTACGAACATCATCTTAGGTGGTTACTCATCTTGTGGGCGTTATCAGGGCTCAAATAATAAAGTATTCAGTGCTCAATACACAATTTAATCAGGGAAGTCACAATGTTATAAACTTGAAACGGTAATTCTAATGATTTAGAGCTAGCGGGTTCACAGTCACCGATCATCGACTTCCAACTACAATATCAAACATAACTCTCTATACCACGATCAACCAACGTTACTAAGCCACGTATCTCCAAAGAATGTCGTGATGGCGTCTCGACCCCGCTCGAGACTAATCTGCTCTAAATTCAAAACAAGTTTAAAAATTAAATTAATGAACATAGTGACTTTAAACAATAATAAGGTTTCATAGCAGAAAATGGTAACTAAATCCTCCTCCGTCACGGCCATCCTGCTTTCACACGCCCTCGGGTGATCTTGTGGGGCACTCACCACCGCTATTTCTTCTACCACGGCCGTCCTGCTGTTCACGCGCCCTCGTGTGATATTGAAAATCGATCTATAGAAAAAGTAACATTAGCTCGGCTATTCCTGACCAAATAACTGACCATAGTGGCCAAACTTACTAAAACTAGCCATCGGTGCAGTAGATATTTAGTGCAAAAGTGTACGCTCAGACAGGCATAGACAGACACAGACAAATTCCAATGTGCCTAACACAGTGAGTATTGGGCAAATTTTTGCTTTATATGTTAACAATATACAGCGATTCACATCATTCATTCTCCCTAACTAGTTTTCTTTAAGACAAATTTGTTAATACTGAATCTTTAAAATGACTAAAACCTAAAAAACTATACACACGAAGTTATCATTGAGTACAAATTACTGAAGTTTCTCGTATGTCAATCAAGTCGGTGCCACACAGGCCAGTCGGTGCCACACAGGCCAGTCGGTGCCACACAGGCCAATCGGTGCCTCACAGGCTACTACTCCGGCGACTCTCGCCACTAAAACTACATTTGCCACACAGGCTTGTCAATGTTACATAAGCTCATCAATTCAGTCACCCTAGCTTGTGCTACGTAGGTTCATTAATGTTAAGCTGCTAGATATTATTAGAAATAACTAAAATTACAACCGTATTTAACGGTACATTTCGATATCAATGGCCTGACACATCTAAACAAAACGGAAACGTCTCACCATATAAAATTCACATTAGATTAAATGAAATATCCACAGATATCCATTTTTGGCATAGCCCAAGCATCTCTGGATACCGTCTTCTTCTAGGGCATCGTATACGTCTGATGTGATCTGGTTTAGCGTAAACTAAACTGGCTAAAGCAAGGCGTCCTCTTTACGCTACATACATGTTTTGAACACTTGAAATGAAGCACCTGAAAATTCAAATTATTTATTATTATGCCACAGTTGTTATTACCATCGGCCCGATCTAATTATGTTTAATCTTTGGACGAAATAAGGACATGTGAAATCGGTATTATAATCAAAGATTTCTATCTCAGCGTGCGTATGAGAATGTCTTCGGAGTATACACAAACATTAGTTTGTCACTGTATCACCATTAATACAGTTGACTATTTCTCATATTTCTTTTGGAACATCTTTTACCTGATGGACTGCTAGAAAATTTTTAAATTAGTATCAACTGCTAAATAAAATTTTTATAACAGAAATAAATACGCAAGTTAAAGGAATTATGTAATTTTCCCAATATAATGCGCAAATATCGTCCGTTTATTTTCCGTCGATAAATAGTTAAATCTGTTAGTCAAATCTTTAAACAAAAATATCCACTCATTATTTTCACTTTAGAAATCCTGAAATAAAGAAAATATAAAGCAAACAATTACAATACAAAACATTTTTGACACAAAAATTCTGACACGATTTATATTTTATTTCATAACTAGAAGAAGGTCCTAATAAGCATCGAACAAAAACATTTCAAAAATAATTCTCGTAATTTATCGATTAAATAAATTAACTTCATATATCATCCTGAAATAAACAAATTTTCCATTTAATTTTTCCATACATATCGTGTTCAAAAATATGTCTGCCATAATATCAAGAAAATCAAATCCAGCTAGACCCAAATTTTTGACGACGTCATGTCATTTTATAAAAATTAAATTGAGACATCTATGATTATTTTAATCTTTTGAGCATCTTGCATATCATATATCATGATTCATGATTATCAAAGCAAAAGTAAATCTTCTGAAAAAGAACCCGCATATGCATCGCCATTTTCTGCGTCCTTTTTAACATTTGACATCGCATTTCGTTTCAGTTTGAGAAAATTTTCGCAACAAAATTTTCAAATGGCCGCTGTCATTTATATTTGCCCTGTTCTTCGGGTATCATACCACTTCTGATGTCGTGTTATCCATATACTACGAACATCATCTTAGGTGGTTACTCATCTTGTGGGCGTTATCAGGGCTCAAATAATAAAGTATTCAGTGCTCAATACACAATTTAATCAGGGAAGTCACAATGTTATAAACTTGAAACGGTAATTCTAATGATTTAGAGCTAGCGGGTTCACAGTCACCGATCATCGACTTCCAACTACAATATCAAACATAACTCTCTATACCACGATCAACCAACGTTACTAAGCCACGTATCTCCAAAGAATGTCGTGATGGCGTCTCGACCCCGCTCGAGACTAATCTGCTCTAAATTCAAAACAAGTTTAAAAATTAAATTAATGAACATAGTGACTTTAAACAATAATAAGGTTTCATAGCAGAAAATGGTAACTAAATCCTCCTCCGTCATATATATATATATATATATAGACATTAATACACATCGATCTAGTTCCATGGTAAGCTACGAGGCTTGTGTTATGGATACCAGAATATAGTTGATACACTACACAAATATAATTTTAAAATATACTCATGACTGGAGTACAAACGTTTGTGCTCATCACCTCAAATGAATGTCCCCAGCGGGACTCGAACCCGCGACCGCTGGCACGGCAAGCAGGGCCACTACAAACTGAGCCAAACGTGTCGTCAAACTTGTGATTTATAAGATTTCGTACCTATTATTTATTGTTACTGTTTAGTCAAGACGACAGTGATCTAGTAGCGTTGCAAAATAACTTAGGACAACGTTGTAACACTAAGCCAATGAAACCGGAAATAAGGTGTTGGTTATGCAACACTGTCTCCAGTCTCTCATGACGTAGATGTTTGATTCTAACGCTAAGTCACATTCAAGCTTTAGGAACAATAAGTAATTCAAACCTCGCAAATGTTGCCAAGGCTATATGAAAGAACAATCACAGAACAGGAACAAAATTAATTGAAACTAGATAGTACACATTAATAAATATCTACAATAGAACTATATTAAACTTAAATAGTATTAATAAAAGAATATTATATTTAATAAATATTATTGGACAAGCCATGTCCGTGTTGTTACTGGTTGTATAATGTATGGTTACTGGTTAAATTATATGTAGTTTGTAGTAAGTATTACACGAGGTACTTTGTATTGACGTACTTATCTACCTATCTTTTAGGTATGGGCGGAAACACGGGCAAAAACAAATCTATACATATAATAAAATCGTAACTAAGCCGAATCTGTACATTGAATATTTTTTGGAAAATCTTATTGAAATAAACTTTATTTTCGATACAGAGGCCGAATCTATAGTTTTTAGAATTTTTGTCTGTCTGTCTGTCTGTCATCTTTCTGTCTGTCTGTCTGTTACCGCATCACGGAAAAACCACTAGAGGGATTTTGATGAAATTTGGTATGGCGATAGCTGGTTATCCGGGTCAACATATAGGATACATTTTACCGCTGGAAAATATCTCATTTCTGAGAAAAAATACAAAAACTGCAATGTAAGAGTATACTTATATGTCAAACCTTAGAATTAGGTTTTTCTCATTTGAATGCGGGCGGAGCAGCGGGCAATGCTAGTAATATCTAAAATATTAGCAAAGTAAATATTACTGAATTTCTAATGAATTCTTTAAGAAGGTCAAGGTAATAGGCATTGTATCATGTTGTATCTTGTAGTTTCCGGAGACTATTAATTTATTTCAAAGGTTATGATAGCTCACGTTACATGCATGCGGCGCACTCATAGTTTTAAGCTTGCATGTAGCGAGGACATAACATATATTTGGTATTCTTTCATATAAATCCATACTAATATTATAAATGTGACTATGTTTGTCTGTTACATTTTCACGCCTAAACCGCTTTCGTTGGGTTTTAGTAGGTAGTACTGGCTTTGCCGGTGAGTCCCACACTTCGTGCCTTCATTTTCCAACGGTTAAAAAAGGGGTTGAAAGTTCTATTGGATACAAATAATTTCTCAAGGTAAGGAAAAAAATCATTATGTCCCAAAATTTTGGTAAATTTGGTATGACCAATCAAGGTAAAATAGAGGATGATTTCAAGTTTTTTTGAAGTACTAACCTACTTTTCTTTACCTATTATACTAGCGACTCACCCCCGCTTCACTCGAGTTCGTCCGTAGGAAGGAGGAAGGTTTTGACGGTTATTATGTAATAAATAGAGTATCTAACCTATCTAAACCTAAGTAGTGGCCCGATAGGTTTAGATACTCTATTTATTACATAATAACCGTCAAAACCTTCCTCCTTCCTACGGACGAACTCGAGTGAAGCGGGGGTGAGTCGCTAGTATAATATATAATTATTAATAATAGTAGAAGAAATAATACAAATAATAAGTCAGCACATTCTAAATCGATGTAGGTTGTACCGTCATAAATATAGCGTGAATTGCTAACTCGGTGCGCTGTTCCCCGACAAGTTTATTTCCGGAGGAAGAGTGATGTAGTAGCCCGATATAAATCTGCAACTTAGCTCAGCGCATTCAGTGCTTTGTTTTTTATACAGTAGAACAATCTTTATTTCACTTTCTATTTTGTAAGTTTCCATTTTTTGGTTAGCTAGCTTTGCCCGTGACGATGCCTCCGTAGTTTTAAAGTAAAGGATTTAATTACAAAGATCCTACCCAATTTTATATTATTTTAGGGCTTGAATTTTCAAAACCCTTTTTTTTCTTTTTTTGTAACATCTTTATTCTATATATATATATATATATATATATATATATATATATATATAATAAAATTCTAAGCCGAATCTGTACATAAAATATTTTTTGGAAAATCTTATTGAAATAGACTTTATTATTGATACAGAGGCGCAATCTATAGCTTTTAGAATTTTGTCTATCTGTCTGTCTGTCTGTTACCGCATCACAGAAAATCCACTTGAGGGATTTTGAGAAAATTTGGTATGGTGATAGCTGGTTATCCGGGTCAACATAAAGGATACTTTTTACTGCGGGGAAATATCTCATTTTTGAGGAAAAATACAAAACCTGCAAAATGCAATGTGTAAAATATACAATACTAATATGTAAAACCAGAATTTGGTTTTTGGTCATCTGAACGTGGGCGGAGCCGCGGGCAATGCTAGTATATCTATAATTGTAAAAGAACTTAATAATATATACAAAACCAATGTACACTTAATTGTAACTATACAAGCCATGTTCGCGTGGAATTGTGGCAAGAGTGCTAGCTGTTTCGTCCCGATGAATGGCAACCCTTTCTTAGAAGTGAGAAATTTCCAGTTTATAGCATTTGTTTTCTGAGATTTCGCAATTAATCAGTGCGTAAGTAATATTATGCTTTTGTATTATTACATTATCTATGTGGTGTTTGACGATGTAAAAAAGTCTCGCAATGAACCCATATGGTGAAAATAATGTATCTATTGTTATTATTTCAAGCGTTGTGTTTTCAATTAATATCCACACATTGTTTCGATGTCACATGTGTGAAAGGCGGAGATTGGAATAAATTATCTGTCTAGTCTTAATATAAGCCATGATTTTGCTATTAATTATAAGAATAAAAGCGTGGAGCAATTTTCCTTAAGCTAATTGATATTATCATAAATATTGATTAACGAAAATTTATTATAAACTTATCTATTACATAAATTTCAATATATCTATCTAAGCAAACACGTGTGTTGTTATTTGGTTTTAGTATCTTTTTTATTTTTGTGATTACCTTTCAGATTTGTCATCGAATTCTAACTCTCAAAGAACGTATAAAGACATTTTTTATTTTATGATGAAATTGTATTACTTGCTTTCTCGTTCCATCGTAAGTATTACCTTGAAGAATTTCTAACAACCATATATGTGTCTGGAAATAATTCTACGAACCCAAAAATTATTTGTATACGTTCTGCTATATGACTATCTAAAGTGATCTGAGACTAGATAGTATTCTAAATATAATACTGCACCCTTTTCTAAGTTTGTTGATAAAAACTTTATAAAGCCAAAATAAAATACCTATTCATCATCATAATATAATTCGGTCAAGTGCGAATTAGTTGTACGTAGATAATAGAAAAAAGGACGTTAAAAATAGGAGAATAAAAATTACATAGAGTCGTTTTTACATTCATTTTATTTTCTAAGAAAAAATGCATTTTAATAATATTGCCGTAAATATTTCGCTTACATTATCCGATTATTTAAATTCCGATTGTGAATGTGTATAAAACTTATCATAATGACTTTCACCATTTAATACAGTAAAATTAATTTAAGGTAAAAATGAAACACAGTAGTGTATTTATTCCTTCCAAATAACAAATTAAGTAACGAATTATTTTGTTTATACTATAATATTATAAAGAGGTAAAGTTTGTGAGTTTGTGAGACTGTGAGTTTGTGACGTTGTAGGGGATAATCTCTGGATTTATTAGACCGATTTAGATAGAATTTGGTAAGAAGATAGTTTAATACCCTGGGAAGGCCAAAAATACTTTTTATCCTGGAAATCATCCTTTAAGAAGATGAAAATGGATATGAAAGTTTGTATGGGGAACCAAGGACGAAGCCGCGCGAAGCGAGGGTGAGTTGCTAGTCATAAATAAAAACTGGTTAATTTTCTGCGCTTTTTTTGTAGAAACTTTTGAGACGCCAATTGTGTAACTTAACTTTTCTGTATATTAAAGATGGAAACTCGTTATTATTTACTTTAGTACAGTTTATATGTATATAAGTATTTATTATATATTAGGCACATAATTATATATATTTCACGAAAATTTTAACGGCCATTTATTTTAGTTCCAAGTTACACCCCTTTAATCGGAGAGGTAAGATAGACGGACGGACGGGAGTCAACGTGGGCTTTGTGTAATAGGAATCCATCTCAATCTCGCAGACTCAAAACTGAAAAAGGGAACTATAAAAGATATAATACTGTATATTAAAGAATTTTATTCAAATATATATTTTCATTTTAAAAATTTAGTATATAATCTAATACTATTAAATTAACTTGAACAAAAAACTTTAATAATCGAGTCATACGTCTCAGTATCATAGCTCAACAAAATTTTATATTGCAAATAAATTGATTTATAAAGCTAAGTTTTCAATTTTTTGTTTATTATACTGAAAAGCTTTTTAACGGTAAGCTGTAACTAATAGTTGGATTATAACTCAGTTTCGCAATCGATGCAAATCTCTATGATATTTTCACCCATCTGCATGGCTGCCGGGCTAAAGTGCAAGATTGGAATTTATAATGTTTCATCCTGCGACACCAGTGATTTTTATGTCCGATTTTTCAGCATTTATCCATTTTAATCCAAGAATAATCTTCGCGAGCCTTATTGAATTTCATAGTGGAATTATTTTTATTTTCCGAGAAAATTTTTTTAACATTTTTTAGTTTCAATTTGTTTCAGTAACTTAAAAATCATTCAGTTGGTTGTTAAACGCTAACAAGTCTTTTGCATTCCTTAATTTGACAACAAAGAAAATATTTTGAACATTATATAAAAGATTGACGCATCTTTTAAATAATATTCGACACAAAAGTTGCCTTGCCTGTCGAATCTTAGGTCTTTAAATCAAAATATGGCGGCTCAAAGATAAGACATTGGCTTACAAGTAAATTTCATTAGCAAAACGGAGTATTTTCGAAGCTTTCGAAGTGAAATTAGAATTTTCATTTTCTAATAGCCAAGCCAAATTAAGATAAATAATAATATAATAGGTAAAACGATTTTACGTTATATTATTTTAACTTTGTTTCATGACTAAAACTGGTTAATTAAAACCTAGGTAAGTTCTAATTAAGACAATACAAATATATTATTTGTGGTGTATACCACATTGTGATTGTGATAATATTAATTAAATATAATATTGCAAAATTTTAATTAAATAGACACTTTAAATAATGTGAACCATAACTTTAACTAGAAAAGTTACCTTGTCTGGGCCTTATACATATATAAGATTCCCTCGATGATCTCATAAATCTCATAAATCACGTTTAAATTGAAAATATAACATTTATTTGGTATACACGCATTACAACTATAACTAATTTCTTAAAACTTTTAGCTACTCAAGTTTTATGTCAACGAAAGATTTTAAAAGTATATTTTTAAAGCCCATATAGATTACTTTTGATATAGAAAAACAATTTCACAAATGATGAAACGGGGAACAGGAACAAATGTTGTATGAAAATTTTGTTAATAAGCCCTTCATTAAGGTAGAAACACTTGATAGTAGATGAAAATCTGTACACATAATCTGTTTCTAGCGACTCACCCTTGCTTCGCTCGGGTTTGTCTCTAGGTGATTCTTCAAATTGATGTAATTTTTTTATTTATGAACCGATTGCAATAAAAAAACTAAATGTTAAGTGAAACTAATCGCATCCAAATCATGAAAGCCGTTTCTGAGATTAGCGCGCTCAAACGCACAGATAAACAGACAAAAACTCTAAAAATAATTATTTTGGGTCCTATTGCGTTAATAAAGGCATAAATAGTTTTTCTCAAAAATCTTCTATGCACAGACAGCGATTAGTTACAATTTTATTATATGTATAGATTTTTGGCAGCTGTAAATTCTGATGTAACATCTAAACATTTAGTGGTAAGTATTGGTATCCAAATCTGAGCATTACTATCACCAAACCAAAACTTATGTATGGTTAAAATGTAGTTTTGAGCTGTGCCGAAGTGGAATCCCCGCCCAATTACTATGGAGGCTTTACCTATTTACGTAATGTAACTACTAACGTTAGTTCTTATGCAAATAGTATATAAAAAGCTTATCAGTCAACTATTATAAATAAAAACAATTAAATAAACAGCATTCAGCAGAAATACATTAAAATATTTAAAAATTAAACATAAATTCAGAATTCTATCTAACAAATTATAAAGCATGTGTTATTCGAAGTCATCAAAACTTTGCAATTAATGGTTTTGGACCGTGTCCAAAACTAGGTTCCCTAGATTTTACGATAAAATCCTTTTAACTACTCTCATTTAGTCTATCTTATTAATTTATTTTAAAAACTAACGAATATAAAGGATTCTTTTCATCCTAACAAATTAAGAAGAAATGTTTATATGTACAATGTATTCACAATTAGTTTGTAATATAAGTTTTAAATTTTGGTTGTTTTAGTAGTATTTTTTTTTTAAATCAGGCAAATACTTAAAACTGAACAATTGCGTTATTATCATTAGGTTCTGATTATGGATTCGCCCATATGAAAAAGTATTTCTTTTCTTTCAATGCTCTAGGGCAGCACCATTTTTTGATATTTGAGAACAAAAATGTTGTGAAAATCACTAAAGATGAAAAACAACCAAAAATATCTGCACAAACTACCCCTTTTTTCACAAGTAATTCTTATCTTAAATTGATATAGAAAATAATATATTAAAATGTGCAATTACCTTATCATAACCCTATGCTTTTCATAGTTACGAGTATTAACCATTTTTTAATACCTACCACCTGTAGACATACAGGTGGTTATGTGGGACTCACCAACTAGATTAACAGTCATGGCATGGTAATGTTATCCGCATTACCGTGGTCATGGGGTTGCTCCAACGGTTCACTTTGCTACAGCAACCCGCATGGCACATCATTCACTGAAGTGGACCGCCTACCAATGCGTGTCTTGGCTTCATAGCCATTAACCCTATATCATATATTAATATTATAAAATCTAAATAAATAATGATTTTTTATATGTTTCTGATTCACTGAAATACCTAATAATAATAAGAAAATAATATTTTTTATTTTTCTGGCAGTATACCATTGTCATAAAGTTTTACTATATATTGTATATTGTTTGAGTAATTTAATATGATTATGATGATATTTTGTTTATTGGCATACAATATGGAATTGACTTATTCATATAATTTGAATGTAAATAAAAATGTAGGACCTGAAATGTATAAATCATTACCTCGACACCCTTCTATGATTTATACTCTTTTCACATGGGGGCGAGTCACAAACACCAGCCTTTGCCATTGTGTAATTTACGGCCCTTTATTCTAATATTATTTACCTGGATTAAATGACCCAATAAGCTCCAAAATTATATTTTAATTATTCTAGAAGAAATATGTATATTTATTTTGTTATAATCTGTACTATATATTATGTATCTGTGTAAATACAACTGCAGTTTTTTTTTATTATTTTTCCTTGTTTTAGTAATTATAAAAAAATGTATGTAAATTATCCTCTGCAGTCTTGTAGCCAGTACTGTATTGGTCATACTTATCACAAATTACTATTTTAGCTCTAAAGCATCTGAAATTGATATTTCAATTAATAATAATCGAAGTGGATTTGTAATTTGTAAAAAACTTATTCCTCCTATATTTTAATTCTAATTTAATCTGAGGAAGCCGACTAAATTGTTATTTTTTAATCGATATTACCCAGAATGACGATGATCTTCAAATATACATGCGTTATTTTCTTTTCAACCAACTTCAAAAAGGAGGAGGTTCTTAATTCGCAATTTTTTTTATATTTGTTACTTCAAAGCTCCATTACTTGTTAAGCGATTTGGATAATGTCTGTTTTTTTAAAGTGTATACTTCTAGATAGGATCCATTTAAATTAAAAAAAATAAATACTACCCTTAGGGGTGGAAAAATAGCTAATGAAAATTTAACCTACTTCCAATGATTATATTGACTTGAATTTCCAATGATTAATTTGACCAGCCCAATAAGTTAGAAATGGATTTTAGAGCCCAATTTTTAGTGTTCCTAATAAAAGAGAATTTTAGTTTTTCAGTCATCATTTAAAAATTGGCCTCAAACTTACTAACTTAAATGGCTTACGCAATTATTTTATTAAAATGCTCTCTTCTTTGCTACTACTATGTCTACATTAGAAATAAAAAAATAAAAACTTGAAAAAAACTGATTGGTTGTTTTTATTTACTATGGATACCTAATCAGATAGTTTTCGAAGTCGGTACCAGCCGAAACAAATCAAAGACAAATCAAAAACCGACTACAAAAATATCTGATTAGGTATCTATAGTAAGGTTGAGATGATTTAAATCGAGATTAAAATTAAGTTATTTTTATAAAAACATCGTTTATTTAAATCAATACCTTTTTTAATGCAACAAAATCAACCAAAAAGTGCCGAGGGACTTTCCGGACATAAACTACTTTAACTTAGTGTTCCTTTTAAAGAACCTGAATGGAAAAAATATGTAGGTAAACAGTAAGAACATAAACATCAAAATATGTTAAGTGACTACGGCCGCAGCAATAGCCAACCGGTTATTTGTCAATTTTAAGTTGTTGATTATCTTAATTTTTCATTGGTACTGATTTTTTGTTTGAATGTTATGTGACTCATATTGATAATTTTAGAAGAACTGCTATATTCATTCTTTTTAGGGTTCCATACCCTAAGGGTGCCAACGGAACCATATTACTAAGCCTCCGTTGTCCGTCCATCCGTCTGTCAGAGGGCTATATCTCATGAACCGTAATAGTATATTGTAATAGGTAGTTGAAACTTGAAATTTTCACAGAGTTTGTATTTCTATTGCCGCTATAACAACGAATAATTAAAAAAAATAAAAAAATACAAGAAACATTTTTTTAACGTTGGTAATAGATCATCGAAGTTAATATCTACATAATATGTAGGTACCTATAGTAAAAGTCATATTAATAAAAAGTACATGTATGATGGCACGATTCCTTTTGTGTGTGAATTCGATTCTAATTTGACCGATTTTTTTTTATTTTATAATTAAAATAAACAAAGAGATGTTTTTTTAAATAATTAACCGACTGTTTTTTTTAATAATAAATAAATCTGATTTAAATCAAATATATCTGGTTATTTTTTTTTAAATATCATGATTTTTATGAACCATAATATGGCTATCATGGGCTATTTCTGTTTTCTTAAATAGACGTTAGCTTGATCTACAAACTATCTACATATTTTATTTTATAAAAAAAACTTTTTAACAAAAAAATAAAAACCGACTTCAAAAAAAGCACTAAAAAGTAAAAAATAACTGATTGGTAGTTTTCATTTACTATACATACCTAATCAAATATTTTCGAATTCGGTGCCAGCCATACAAAACAAAGCACACCGACTCCGAAAATATTTGATTAGGTATGTATACTACTGAGTGATATTTTTTTTTTAATTTAAATGAGACCAATCTGGAACAAACATTAAAAAAACCTACAGCTGAATTGAGAACCTCCTCCTTTTTGAGGAAGTCGGTTGAAAAATTGAGAGTACATATGTTTTGGAACTATTTTTTTATTATTTTTATATAAGTATTTACAATATAACGTAATCGCCATTGATATTTATTTGAAACCATTTTTCCTCATTCCGTATAAGACTCCATGTTAATGTTATAAAATACAAGACATGTAAATAAGAAGTACAGAATTCTATATAATATTTTATTAAACACTGCTATTTAGTAAAACGGTGTCGGAACCAATACTATCTTGCACATTACATTTGATGAGGACCTGACGACCACGTCAAGCTGAGATGTTATGTTATTATAAAATGCTTATATTCCATTATTATCTTAAATACCATAAATTAAATACCATTTTTGCTTTTTGTTTGTTTGTTTGTTTGTTTGTTTGTTTGTTTGTTTGTCCTTCTTTCACATCGAAACGGAGTGACAGATTGGCATGATTTTTTATGTAAAAATAGTTGGAGAGCTGGAGAGTGACATAGGCTACTTTTTACCGCGGGAGATTATCTCATTCCCACGAGAAAACACGTTATAATACAACCCAAAAAAATATTTATGATCAGAACTACGTGAAACTTAGTATTAATATTACTCAATACAATTAAATAAATACTTGTTTACGGATATTTTGAAATTCATAAGAGGGTAAAGTACGAGATAAAATTTTATATGAAATCTACCTTTTAGAGTTTTTTTGTAGTTTTAGCGCGAGCGAAGCCGCGGGTTCTGCTAATACAATATATGACAATATACTGTAAACTGATTTGTAAAAGTAAACGGCCTGCTAATAATAATAATATATACAATATTGAATGTAAAAAGAATATTAATAATTGACTTTTCACTGAAATTCTAAGATTATGATCCTTGACTTCACTTGAATGTCGAAAAGCAACCTGTTTGTAAAGAATAGATATGTCAGAAATTCAAAACATTTTTCTTAGAAGAAATTATAAAGATATATGATATAATTTTTATTTTTAGGTTTTCCTAACTAAATGAAATGAAAAGAAATAAGGAACCCTTAAAATTTTAATATATCAGTTTCTCTGTCCTGTCCTTATCAATGTATTAATGGATACTGTTAGCACTATTCATATCCACACATAAACAGACAAACAGACATACAGACAAACAGACATTTTTTTTAATAATTATTGTTTTAGGGTCTATATTGTGCACTTACTCGTAATACGTTGCAGTCATTGTTATTAAAAAATATTTCATGTACGATAAAAGAAGGTCTCAATACTAACAAACTTTTTATTGTTTTCACCTATTTATGAGACTTTAGATATTAATAAACAATTAATATATTTATATAATAATATATATTTTATACACACACACAAAATTTTTAAGATATGAATATCTAATAGATACATATGTATTTTACGTATCGAAATACATATATTAGATTTGCTTTGCCTCCGCTGGCACCGACTTGGAAAATATCTGATTAGGTATCTATAATTCTAAATGAAAACCCCCGTTTAGTTATTTTTTTATATTTTAGTGCCTGAAAGTCGTTTGTTTTTAAGTTTTTGTTTAAAGTTACTATGGAAATCAAAGTCAATTTTGCATTCGCTATTATGTCAAAGTGGTTAACTAAAAATATCCCATATCGCAAAAACTGTTCAAAACTGCTAAAACTGCTAAAACCCTTTGATGCGAAATAATTACCTATACACAAATAAGCTAGGCGTGCAGAACCGCAGGCGAACACTGAGGAGTGTATAATGTATTTTTTTTTATTAGCTCTTATTATTTCAAGTGTTGAATAAAACAGTTTAATACAGTACCTACTATTGTTACGTAAATTATTATTGTATTATGTATCAACTTAAAATTTACTTAAATATTTGGCTTTGAATTACTATTACATATTAATATTTGTTTAAGATATATTACATGGTAAATTAAACTATTATTTCAGCTTTGTTGAATATATTGATGCTTAAAAAGACAGCGATAAAAATATTATTTCAATTGACTTCAGTTTCTTGACTTTCTATTGATAATAATAAATTGTTTATTTTTTGTTCTTTTCCTCCGATATCTTTCGCTTTTAAATATGTATCGCATTAAATTGTCGATTTAAAAAGTAGCTCGAGTCCAGTAGCAATATACGGTCAAAGGTTGTATGGAATATCTAATAGCTTGAAAAATTATTTTTATTTCATTAAGACCCCCAAGTACAGACAAGTTCACATAATTTTACTTTCGGTTTTTTATCCATGAACTAAGTAATTATTGTTTACTGGTTATTTATTAAATAACAACTCTGGAATATGGATCAATAATATGGAACCCCAACCGTAAAACTTACATTGAGGAAATCGAGAGGGTCCAGTTTAAATTTATTAAACATTTGAACTTTAGGTGCCTCTCTCTACATCAAAGCTGCCCTGCTGTATCTTCTCTTGCAAGCCGTCGTTTATTTAAAGACCAAATGTTTTTATATAGAATAATTAATAATTTTGTTGACTCCCCTTATCTTTTAAGTAATATACAATTCAGATGTCCTAGCTTCAACACTCGTCGAAGAGATTTGTTTTGCATTCCTGTCACCAGAACGAAATTCGCTCAAAATGAATTTATATATAGGTCCTGTCGTGATTACAATGTTCACTTTAACGACATTGATTTAATGAATTGTACTGTAGAAAATTTCAAAAGGAAAATTAGGAATGTACTTCTCCTAAAAGATTTATAATTTAACGCCATATCTTATATTAATGCATGTTCTGCTAACATAATTCTAGTGTTATTGTTTTGTCAAATCTCTACTCTTTTACTGTATGAATTGTTTCTTTGTGGAAACTTTATTGGTGTATATACTATTTTTATTGTTATATGTTGTTTGTGTTGTAACACTGTATGTTTCCCTAATAATAAATAAAAAAAATAAAAAAAAATAAACACCAGTGGTAACGCGAGTTGGAACTTGGACTTGGAAAACCGAGTGAAGCGGGTTCAAACCTAGTAAGTTTTCGAAAGATATATGAAGTCAGCCAACCCGCACTTGGCCAGCGTGGCTTTGGCCTATTCCCCCTCGCATAAAAAGGGAAGCCCAAGCCCTACAGTGGGACGTCAAAAAAGAGTTGAATATACACATATACATATTAATTTTTATTTAATAAATAAAAAAATAATTATCTCTTAAATAGGTATACGTGTTTGTATGTTAATGATATAATATATGACTAATATATCGAGAATTAATTTATTAATAAATCAAAATGTACATAATATTTTACCCTGACGCTGAGACAAATGATTTTTTTTCTATCCTCATCGACTTTATCGTCAATATAATATTATGTATTAGTAAGAAATATAATAGAATAATTATTTTCTAGAATAATTTGTTACTTTAAAAAAAATATTTATAAAAAATTAAAAATGTAATCACTAAACAATAAACATTATAAACTTAAATTATGCTAGAAATAATATATTATAATATCCATTGATATCTCTGGACCCCAGCAAATTACAAAGTGGGTTTCATTAAAAGTGCTTCATTTACTTTTTATTAGAATTGCAACGAATAGTATATTCGGCCATACGCTGAATACCGAATATTCGGTGGGCTTTCTGGCCGAATAGCAGAATATTGGGTAAAAGTATTCGGTCAGCGCATGGAAAGAAAACTTGTATCTACGTGTTTGTTTCTTGTTTGGCTCCAGGAAGTAGTATTTATTTAGAGCGTCTTTTCTCTGAATCTGGGATCGTCTAGAAGTAAACTACTGCCTAAAAATACAGAAAAATTTGTCTTTTTGCATCATAATCTTCCACTTCTAAATTATGATAACGCAAGTGCATAGAAACTTATTTGCTAGTTTTTTAGTTAATTTTCGTAATAAAGAAGGTGATTATGTACCTATTACTATGTTAATGATTATAAGAAAAATATATAATTATAAAATAAGCCAATGTTTTTATTTTACCAATAGGTAATATGCATGATTTTTTTAGGTATTTATACTATAGCTTAATATCATATATAATTGTAAAAAAATATCCAGCTTCAAAAAACTAAAATATAGAATAATTTTTTATACCGTTACGGATACTTTAAGCGCTCGCCATTCGCGCGCTTGTAGTGACTTCACAGTATGATATTCACAGAAGTGACGATTCAATTTGTAAGCGATAAAATCGCTAATCGGTTTGTTATGATATACTCTGACGTCATATTCGGTCTGACCAATGGCGTTGCGTTTCAGCTACTTTAAATTTCCCAATTGCTTTTGCTCTTTTCAATAATTATTATCTGAATAAAAAAAATACATAAAAAAAATTATGTTCTTCTTCTTCTGCTTCTTCCTGCTCATTTCCCAATCACTTGGGATCGGCGCAGTACATCTTCTGTTCTGCTGAAAGGATTTGGCAAAAGTTTTACGACCGGCCGTCTGCCTGACGTCAACCCTTCTTGGGAATGCTATTGTCCCTCTTTGTCTGAATGGTATAGCGGAAGTCTTGTAATTATTATGCACTTTCAATTTTGTTGTCTTTTAAAACATTTTTTATACTATTACATAAATTTTTAATGTTATTTTCGGATATATTTTAAAATAAAATTTTAATACACCATATATTTTGTTTTGATGTTGTCAATTTTTTTCTAAAAAAATATTAACATAAGCTTAATTCAAAAGCAATAAAGATTATAAAAAAAAGCTTTCTTTAAATCACACGCATATTCTCTATTATCATCTGATTACAACAAAACATGTTACTTAAGTATTGGCTATTCGGCCGAATAGGATAAAAGTAGCCGAATAAAAAATAATAGCCGAATATTCGGTGCAGGTCTTATGGTTCGTATTATGTTAAGTTACAATATATAATGTTAACAATAACACTAGGCTATTATTACTATGATATGTGAAATGTCGCTCAGTTTAATTTAACGGTTTTATTTAGTTTGTTTCCTATAGGAAGGAAATGCCAACTAACTTCACATAAATCAAATGCTTTCTGCTTAGGAAGTATTAGTTTAACATGTGTGATAAATTGCAATGGGAAACCCTAAGTGGAAGGTTGTTCCGCGTAAAGGTTACATTTATTATTATATTTAGTTGTCTTATTGACAGTTGTATTTTAGTTAGCAAAATGCAGAGCCAGAGTAGAGTCGCCCATAGAGCTGTTATTCTAGCGTGCTTCAGGTGTGTACAAAATAATCGTGTGCTTTTAAAAATAATTGTGGTTTTTACAATATTTTTTTGTTGTGATTCAATGTTATCTAGTGCTATTATATTTAACGATTGCATTATCTGTTTTATTTAAAAGTTTATTATTTTTATAACAAGTATGTTATCATACATATTATACTCAAATTTTTTACCCTAATTTAAAAAAAAATATTACCTTCTTTATTGTACAAAAAATCACTTGGTTCCATTAATGTTATCTTAATCATATGCATTATACCTGTAATTAGCATACAAAGTGTTTATTTTAGTATTCGTTGTTATTTCAAGATGTTTTAATCCGTTTAATCCGCGACACAATTTAAAGATAATGCAGGATATTGAACATATCATGATTATCTACATATAATGTGTATGAAATTATAGATTATCACCTATTTATTTACTAGATAACTTAAATATGTAAGTTCTTTACGATAGGTTTTTTTTTTCTTTGCAAGTGGGTAGTACAGATTAGTTTAATATTTAAACAATCCTTTTCAGCCTTTTGTGCCTTACAAAAGGAGTGAGCGCGTTTATAAGCAGTAATGGGTTGAGCAACTACACGTTCCCAAACGATTTTGTGTTTGGGGTCGCAACGGCTGCATATCAAATTGAGGGCGGTTGGAACGAAGATGGTGAGTTTTGTTACATTCATGTTAAACTTAAGTACGGATATTATTTGCATGTGTTCATGTTTCGGGTACATTTATTTTAATAAGTCTTATGCGACAATAATTGTAAAAGACAATTATTGTCTTTTAAATTAGGGATTTATTATTGACATAACTATTTTGTTAAGGAACGGATTGAAATAAAACAAATACTAAATGTAAGTGAAACTAACCACAATACGCCAGTAAAAACCGCACTCAAATCGGCTAAGCTAAGTTTCTGAGATAAGCGCGCACAAACGCACAGACAAACAGACAAAAAATCTAAAAATAATTGTTTTCGGTTCCATTGCGTAATATAAAAGTTTTATCAAATATCTCCCATGTACAAACAGCGATCAGTTACACTTTTATTATATGTTTTCAATCTACATAGATATTTTCTAGTTTAAATTTTTTTGTTTTTGAGCTGAAAAATAAAACAATTACAGACATGAAAAACAATTTATTGAAATATTTAATCTCTTGTAGTATTCTAAAATTAGAAATTCTATTCTATTTATTATGTTTGCTGCAATTGACGTTCTGTCTAATACCTTTATTTCCTTTTAGAATTAAAGGAAAATTTCTGAATAAATTATGGTCATCATAGTCTTAGCTATGGGATTTTTTTATAATTAAACATAATATATTAGTTATATAATCGATATACCTAAACAAAAATAATATCATATTGCCATTGGTAGTTGGAATATTTTTTTATGTTAAGGAAAATATTTTGGACAAATATGTATGTAGTAAGCATACCAACAACAAAACCCAGGCTTGGACGTTAAAAACGCGTTTATGTTTAAGGACAACATTTTTTAAAACCTGTATCCAAATGACAAAAATATTAACGTCAGAGATAATATGTATATCATTTTCATTAGGTATATATTTTTTCACATTTCTATTCGTAAACAATTGTAGAATGTTATCTTGTTCAAGCCCCAAAATCATTTTCAGTTTTTTTTATATTTTTCTCAATTCACTGATTAATATTCCAAGAGAATAATTTAATGTACATGAAAAGAAGTAACTCACTCCGTTCCATGTAATGCTTCTGCTATACATTGATCTCTTGTATAAAGAACCGCTATCGAAAAATCCATCAGTCATATCCTATTTAGAATAATGGCAATTACAAATGTACTTAATATAATGATGTTCTCCTGGCCGATTCCGGCCACGGCGGCCAATCTCATTGAGACTAGCCAACTGCGCAGGAGATATTATAGTGCACAAGTGTACGCGCAGACACAAGTGCACTCTCTATTCCTGTCACTCTCATACTCTGGTGGGACGACTGCTCGACACGACCAGTGAGAGTCAAGGCGCAGGACCGACGGCTTTACGTGTTCTCCGAGGCACAGGAGTGAAACACCGCCAACTTCCCAACTCCGGGCTGTTACTGAGACTTACTATACAGAAAGACTCAATAACTAAACTTGGCCCGACTCGAGACTCGAACCCAGGACCTCCGAGTGTGCAGCCATACATGCTAGCCACTACACCACCGAGGCAGTTACTTAATTATAATATATACAAAACAAATGTATACTTAATTATTTCTGTACAAGTCACGTCCGGGTGGAATAGTGGGAAGAATGCTAGCCGCATTCTCCCTTTGAATGCCAATGGTGATTTCTTTAGGCGAAAAACGACCCAGCTTTCCTGTCAGCAGTAAATATTAAATTAGTAAGGATTCTTTAGTTTTCGATATGACATCACATGTTGATATAGAGATATCCATAGGGTTTAGTGACAGCGTGCAAGAATAGCAGCTATGTGCTGAGAGTAATAGGGGATTCAAATATTTTTTGAAGCAAATTTAAACTCACTATCAGAACCCGCGGATTCGCTAGCGCTAAAACTCATCCCCTATTTTACCCTTTTATGGGATGAATTTCGAAAAATGCTAAAACGCGTATTTATTTAGTTGTATTAAACAGCATTAATACCAAGTTTTAAGTAATTCTGATCATAAATATTTTTTTGGCTTGTATTATAACTTGTTCTCCCGTGGAAAAGAGATAATCTCCCGCGGTAAAAAGTAGCTTTTGTCATTGTCCAGCCCTCCAATATCTCCACACAAAAAATCACGCCAATCCGTGAATCAGTTTCGACGTGAAAGAAAGACAAACAAACAAACACACTTTTACATTTATAATATTAAGTATGGAAGTATGGATATCTATTTTACCATTCTCTAGGTGAATTAAAATCATACATCTCATATTCTTGTCATATTAATTACTTTTTCAAAGTCACTTTAAAAAAATGGTATTCCACCCACAGGGATAAAACGTTTGCTCTTATACCGTGTTTATTATAACTCATAAAAATTGGCTTACAATTCACATAACTGCAGTAACAAAACTTCGCATTAAATATCTCGTTTTTATCAAGTCAATCAGGCCATAATAGTACATGGATATTAATTATGTTTACTATTTCTAAGAAAAAGATATGTGATTCAAATTATCAGACAAGTAACATTTTAGATGCTTCGTTTTTTTATATCACACTTCAATTTATAATTCCATTATAATTAAAATATTACTTATTATTATATAGTTTTTTTTTTAAATCCATCAATTAATTACTATTTTGTTTATATAAGCGCAAACACAAATATTTTTCTTAGTAAAAAAAGGTCAAAGGACGAGAAAGCAAGCTTTTGAATTCAAGCAATATAAGTAATTTATGCTTTAGAGGATAAGAAACTACTATCTACGCAAAAGTGGCTATACCGCCCTATTGTTTTTCTTATTTAGGGTGACAGGGTGTACCATGTTTATATTTATGGCGTTTTTACGTAAAACATTATTTGATACTATAAGTTTCCCCAAATATTTACATATCGGTATTTGTTCTGATTTCTTAAGAAAACAAGCATATTTATGCTTAAAACTTTTACTTTTTAGCAATGCCATATCATATTCTAAATCAGTACATTTATAATATTCACAAATGAAAAAAGCCATTTTAATTTATCATATCTTCTTCTGAGCTTTTTTATTCATGAACAAGAGAACAAGCAATTAAAAGTATTCAAATTAGTTTCTACTTTACAACGAGTTTTAACTAATGTTGAAAACTATTAGGAGCAAAGTTTTAACTTTGCATATTAAGATCCTCACAGTTGTCCAACTTAGAGGTCATTTTAGCTTAACTAGTCGCAGTTTAATTAAATTTGAAAACTCGGAATATTATACACAGCAAACTAAAAAATGTATATTCCAGTAATGATTCAATAAAAGATTGAATTTACTATATTTGATAGAATATTTATATTATCATCGATGGAATTTCTATTATAAAAAATAACAAAGAATATAACATTTTTGAATTCAATATGTTTTTTTGATCGCAGGCAAAGGCGAAAATATGTGGGACACCTATTTACATAAACATCCAAAATTTACAGTAGATCATTCGAACGCAGATGTGGCAGCAGACTCTTATCATCAATATAAGCAAGATATTATTATGGTACAATCTCTCGGAGTCAAATATTATCGACTATCAATGTCTTGGCCAAGGTAAGTCTTGTTGTAATCGGACTTAATAGTAGTCCGATTCCGAAAGTTTGTATAACACATATATAACGATTATATAACGAGTACAGGTGAAGCGAAATAAAAAAATGTTTTTTTTTCTTAGCTTGGGGGTAGAAATTGTAGCTTATAAAAAAAAACAAAATTATTGAAATAACAAAACTTAGCATTCTGAGGTAGCCCACTGATTGTTAAAATAAATAATTAATTTTAATTTTTGGTTAGATGTTTTTTTTCGCGTGATCATCTTTGAAAATATTCAAGAATTGACGAATATAGTCATTTTCTACTCAATTTTCACTGTAATGCAAAAAAGTGACATGTTATTTTTTCAACTTTTTTTAATATTCCAATAATGCAATGTTACATACATACATATGTGTGCGTGTGTGTGGGTTTGCGTGTGTGTGTGTGTTTGTGTGTGTGTGCTTATGTTTGTTACTCCTTTACTCTGAAACAGCTGGGCGCATTTGTATGATTAGTCCATATTATAGAACATAAGTTGGAGTAATACATAATATGTAGATATGGACGCATCCTAATGAAGTAAAGGTAAGTTGCTAGTTTGAAATTTATGATAGTTAGGCTTATACTACTTTTAAAACCTCTTTGAAGTTTAAACGTTGTTTTATATTGCGGAGTTAATTCCCATACAATGAGTGTAGACAATTTGTGTCGCCTTGGTTAAAACAAAAGTGGTGTTGAAAATGTCCTACGATAGTATTTTAGTCCACCACAGAAATCTTTAAAACAGAAAAAATACGAAATGAGAAGTTACTAAGGACTATCTTTCTTTTTAACATGCCAGGGCAAAGTTCCCAATGATAAATAAAATCAGCAAGTACAAGTCCACCTTAACATCGAAGATTTTGTACTATCACACTTAGCGCGAGTCTGATTTGTACTTTGTTGTAATCTAAGATTTATCAATATTCGCTTTTGTTACTGTTTTAACGCTAGGGTAAAATTAAAAAAAAAACACGATCTTGTTTTTAAAAACCTAATTAATTTATCATTATTATAAGACTAACGGCTTACTAACGTTTCGCTCGGGCTCGTCCGCTCTTCGCTCTATGAAAAACAAAAACAAATCTATCCCACGGGAACTGTACTTTTTCCGAGATAAAAAGTAACTCATGTACTATTTCAGACTATATTCTACCTGTGTGCAAGATTTCATCCAGATCCGTTCAGGCGTTCTGGCGTGATTGAGAAACAAACATCCATACATACAAACTTTACCATTTTTAAAAGCAGTAAGATAGTGGTAGTTTCCTAATTACAAATATTATTATGTCCTAAGTTCCAAGATACCTACGTAACGAGCCGTAGGTATCTTAGAACTTACATTTAGAGTGGATTGACAGACAGGATCGAATGGTATAGCCGGTATAGGTTTTATAAACTTATCTACGGAACCTTTTTAAGTAACATTTTGACAGCCGTGGCGTTTTGAACTGCTGCTAAATTTTCCAACCTATTATAAACTTTACTTTGTAATTAGAAGTTTTTTTAAAGAATACGGCCGCTTACCAATTTTGTGATCAATTTAACATTAAAACATTCAAAGTTGGGTATATTTTATGATAGTATATAATAGTATTAGTCAGACTTTTTTCGATATGTTATGCTAAAAGTATTTGCAGATTTACCTCTAAAACTGGGCCAATCCAATATTATTCGAAAAAAGAAATACAATGGCTTTTATCGTTTAAGCTACACAATACCGAGTAAAAGCCTCTTTTCCATTTACAATACAGGACTTCTTGGATTTGTAAATGTTACTTGAGTTTCCTGTCTACTCAGCCCGCATAATAATATCTTCTAATATCCTCACCCCGATTTCTGTGTTCATTTCACTGCTTACTTTAACAAAATTAATTTTCTGTTTATAGGAATACTAAACTTACTATGAACTTAGAATATTTCGATTGTTAATTTAATTTATTTTCATAATTACAAATTAATTATTAGATATATATTATTCTGATCAACAAATGTAAAAAGTTGTTATATAGAATTAAAACACCATTTCCCAGTGACTATTCATATTATTTTGGATTGCATATATATAGAAGAATACAGTTCTATATAATATACTCTTTTTCTTCTTCTTCTCCCTGCCCATTTCCCATTTTCCGATCGGCCGCCTGCCTGACGTCAAACCTCTTTGGGAATGCTGTTGTTCGCCCGCCATCGAGCAAGAGACTTAAGGTGCGATGTCCTAGATCCTTTATTCGTCTTCTACGACACCCACAGGAAGAGATGGGGTAGCCCTACTCAGTATTCGAATCCGGACGCTACACGGCTGTGTAATATACTCGTATATAAATATTATCTAAGTTGTATGTAAATTAAAATTCCTTTCTCTAGCACTGCGGTATCTAACATAAGCATATACGAAATTATCAACTTATTTCATTAGAAGATTTAGAATTAAAATAGACACTGCGTCATTGCTTTTACATTAATTATTTATATAAAAACATTATGTAATAAAATATATTTGTAATAAATACGTTCAAAGAATCGTATTTATATAAAAAAAAAAAACCTTTTAGATATTTTTTACAATATACTACCTACATCTTAATTAATAAACTGCATAAAATCATTAACAAAGTTGACCTTTACTAGTACTTGTTGTAGTTATTCATAAACCATTATGCATTTTAAAAACTGTTTATTTCCTGGATACCTCATTGAATGCATTCACGTATTGATAATATCCTTTTCTGATTAACAAATGTAAAAAGATAATATTATGTATATAGAACTAAAATACTATTTCCCAGTGACTATACATATTATCTTGGAATACCTAAATAGAATTAAAGAAATATATAATATACTCGTATGTAAATATTATTATCTAATTTGTATGCAAATTAAAACTCTTTTTTTCTACTAAAATGGTATCAATATCTAATATCTAACGAATACACATCCTTCATTAGAAACTGAGGGTCTGTTTTATATTAATTATTGATGTAGTAATTAAAAACATTTGTTAATCTGTTTATTACACATTTATTATTTTGAGCCACTTTATAATAATTTCTTATTGCCCTAACAGGTTGCTGCCACATGGAACTGACAATCACATAAATTACAAAGGTGTCAAATATTACCGTAACCTCTTCGAAGAGCTGCTAAAAGTTAACATAACTCCCGTAGTTACGCTTTTCCATTGGGATCTGCCGACACCCCTAATGGATTTAGGTGGGTGGACTAATCCAAAAATGGCGGATTATTTTGAAGATTACGCAAGAGTAGCGTTCACGCTATTTGGTGATATTGTCAAGATTTGGACAACTATGAACGAATTACATCAACATTGTTATAACGTAAGTATTATCATTTATAAGTGCTGACTGCGGCTTCGCCCTCATAGTTTATTTGTTCCGCTTTAATAAGCCGTAGTGTGATTCAAAGCGGATTGGTGGTTTCAGAGATTAGAGCATTCAAGCAAACAAACATTGTTCAGTATTAAATATAAATAAATGAATATGTTGGGGCATGTTTATATTAGTTATATATTTATTTAATATTAGCACAGATCATATAATACTATACATATTAGTTATATATTTATACAGTTAAAAGAAAAAAATTGAATCGAACATTATTCAATCGAATTTTGTTTTCAAATTAAATAAAAAGTCAACCATTACTTAAAAAATATGATATTATGTAGGTATGCATAGAAAATGATCTTCTCTTTTTAAAAGAATTATCATTTATATTTATAGCACTGTCGTGTCTTGAATCTTGAACGGTTCTTATCACATAATTACACATTTTCAACAATATAATGCCCAACGGGCACAGCAATGTCATATACTTACGTCTATTATATATTATAAATACAGAAAATTATTCTGTCTTATGTCCGACATTTTCCACATATTTTTTTTTCTCTGGTAGCATTTTTTAATTCTAATTGATTTTGATTTTATTAAATATGATATCTCTATTACTGAAAAAAACATGTGACTAGATTAACATAAGATTTACCGCTCTTAAAGTTCGATGACATGATATTTCGACAACAGGTTTACATTCTCTCCGACTCTGATTTTCTTGACACAATTAGTACTACGAAAAAAGTTAATGAACGACCCAGGAATCGAACCCAGGATCTCCGGATCTGCAGCCGTACATGCTAGGCACTAAACTACCCAGGGCAATTAAGATGTAGCTATTACATCTTATATTAGAAACTCTTTTAAATTATGCAGGCTTTACAGCTAGGAATTCCCAATCCAATATCAAGCTATCAAGTTTGTAAGCTTTAGAAGATTAATCCTTTGAGTCACTAAAATAATATCTTGCAACGTTGCTATAATTTCTAATGGAACTCTGGGGACGTCTCATCAGTACACTCGCCAGAAATAAATACAACATAACCAATAATATAATAGTGTAATTTTGTAACATAATATTTATGATTTTTTACATCTATGTATATCTAAACACATTACCTATTTAAATATTATTTCGCATTGTTCTAGGGCTACGGTGGTAACTTATTTGTACCAGCTATACGTTCACATGGTCTTGGAGAATATTTATGTGGGCATTACATGCTCTTGGGACACGCTCGAGCTTATCGTTTGTATGATAAAGAATTTCGACCGAAACAAAAAGGTATCTTTTACAGAAAGTTTTTTGTTTACAATTTTTTATGGCGTCAGAAGTTAACTATGTTAAATATTATTTAGCAAAATATGTATGGACTGTTTGTTTAAAGATTTTTTTTTATTATATTATAATATTATTTTTAGGTAAAATTGGCTTAACATTAGATTCGTATTGGGCAGAACCTAAAGATGAAAATAAAAAGGAAGATCGAGATGCAGCAGAACGGTACTTACAAATGCATGTATGTACACGTATATTATGATAAACTTATATTACACTAGCATTGCCCGCGGCTCCGCCCGCGTTCAGATGACCAAAAACCAAATTCTTAGGTTTTACATATTAGTATACTCTTACATTACAATTTTTGTATTTTTCTCAGAAATAAGATATTTTTCCGCTGTAAAAAGTATCATATATAATGACCCGGATAAGCAGCTATCACCATACCAAATTTCATCAAAATCCCCCCAGTGGTTTTTCTGTGATGCGGTAACAGACATACAGACAGACAGACAGACAGACAAAAATTCTACAAGCTATAGATTCGATCTCTGTATCGATAATAATGTCTATTTCAATAAGATTCTCCAAAAAATATTTAATGTACAGATTCGGCTTAGTTACAATTTTATTACATATGTATACATGTATACATTATATTATGTACACTTACCTGCTTACAGCTGGGGATGTATGCTCATCCAATTTACTCTGAAGAAGGAGATTATCCAGAATTTGTTCGTCAAAGAATAGATAACAACAGCCTCCATCAAGGATATCCAAGATCTCGTTTACCAGTTTTTACTCCAGAAGAAGTTAGTATTTCTTTACTATTTTAACAATATATTTATTACTAGCGACTCACCCTCGTTCCGCTCGGGTTCGTCCCTACTTATGTTTGAACGTTTAGTATAGATTTCTCAGAGATGAGATATTTTCTCACAGTAAAAAGTATCCTATATGTTGACCCGGATAACCAGCTATCATCATACGAAATTTCATCAAAATCCCTCCAGTGGTTTTTCCGTCATGCGGTCACAGACAGATAGATAGACAGACAGACAAAAATTCTAAAAACTATAGATTCGGTCTATGTATCAATAATAACGTCTATTTCAGTAACATTTTCCAAAAAATATTTAATGTAAAATTCGGCTTAGTTACAATTTTATTATATGTACTATCTTATATATAAAATTTCCATGTCACAATGTTTGTTACCGTACTCCTCCGAAACGGCTTTACCGATTTTTACCAAATTTTATATGCGTATTCAGTAGGTCTGAGAATCGGCTACTATCTATTTTCCATACCCCTAAGTGATAAGGATAAGGGTGGTCTTCCCAGACCCCACCCCAGGGACGAACCCGAGCGGAGCGAGGGTGAGTCGCTAGTATATATATAATATATAATATAAAAATATAGTTTATTATACTATATACTAATATATTAGCAATTAGGCGCTATATATTGGTCATAACATATTTAATACAACATAGGATGGATTTCTGAGTGCTATTTGCTTAATAGTAACAAATATTTTTAATGAGGTCAACCTCAATGTGGCTTGAAAATTCTTAGCAAAATTAAACAATGTCCGAACGAAAATATCAATGCACTAGTCAGCTCATGAATATTTAAAGTGAACTAAGACCACTTTAGCGAGTAAACTGCGACTCAGTAACACATCGTTGACTAAGTACTAATAATTTTTGGCAACAATCGTGGCGTTCAAGTATTTTATCGCACTGACCCTGATAACTATGGCGAAGGTCACTTCTTCTTTTTTGTATCATAAATATAGCTACCTAGCACGTGTTTTTAAAATTGAAAATTAGAATTATTCATGTAAAATTAATAGAATTATTTAATTAGATATATAATTTCCTCAATGTACGTAAATCAGCAACAGTGCAAAATCATTAGTTAGTTATCTTTATATATATCTTTTAGTATTGGAAAATCCATTTTACTTATGACCTGTTGGTATGGTGATGGTGACTTGCCGACTTAAAAAGCCAGTACTACCCACTTAAAACCCGTTGGTACCTTTTCCGTTTTAATGAGGCGCCACAACAACACTTTTACATTTAACAGTAATAGCTATGAGTTACCCTGTAAATGATCAAACTTAATCGGTTCTGAAGAAAATATAAGTGTTAGTTTTCAGGACTTACTTTATCTTTATTTAAGTGGATATTTTGTCTATAAAGCGTTTGCCTTTATCTATCATTTTGATCTTTGTGCTTCTAAGAAAGAGATAGACCACGTTTTAACTATAAGGCTTTTATTTAGGTTTATTGATGTAGATTCACAATCTTTAAATTAGTTCTGCTAGCTTCAGGCAAAGACCAAGTTTTTTAAGATATTATTTATTTTAGTTTTTTACTGTCCAATCAATATAAGAGGCTCATTAATAAAGTGGTAAATACTTTTAAACTATAAAAGATACACTAACTTCAATAATTTAAAAGCAAATAGGTATTCCACCTTGGAGATGTTTTTAAAATTTTTATGAAACCACTCTTGTCCTTAACTTATTCATTAAAAAATCAAGTCAATGGCAATCATGACCAAAGATGTTGCGTAGCATATAATATATTAAAAAAAAACGTATAACTGGATTATATTCTTCCTCCTTTTTGAAGTCAGTTCAAAAGAGGATTGCCTGAAATGAGTAGTGGATCGATTTTGAACTATATTATGTACATATAATAAATTTTGCTCGATATTCTAAAAATAAAACTACCATAAATATATATTTTTTAATTTTCTTTAGACCCACAAAAATTCTGTTTTTTTTTCTCGCGTCCATGACAAAACTGTAGCTTCATAGACAGAAAACTCCCAGAATCAAATGAATATAAATATTTCTTATTCAAGTTCAGTTCAATTAAACTTTTGTTATAGAAAGATACTAATACTGAACTTACTCATTTCATATACGAGTAAATGCGACAAAATATTTAGAAGTTTTATAATAATCTATAAATTACATTATGTGGTATTTTTAGATTGAGTTGGTGCGTGGAAGCTCAGATTTCTTCGGAATTAATCATTACACAACATATTTAATGTCGCCATCTTCTATGGAACCTAATTGGAAAGTTCCTTCCATGGATCACGATACTGGTGTAAAGGCCGAGCAAGACCCTCAGTGGCCTATCCCAGGAGCTGAATGGTTAGCGGTATGTATAAATTCATGACTTAACAATAACATAAACTTAATCATAATCTTACTAATATTATAAATGTGAAAGTTTAGATGGATGTTTGGAAGCTTATTACTCAATCTCGTTAGAACGGCTAAATGGATCTGGATAAAATTTGGCGCAGGGATAGAATATAATTTGAAATATCACATATGCTACTTTCTACCCCGAAAAATTTATAGTTTTCGTAGGATAGATTTGTTTCTGCGTTCCTAGAGACAAACCCGGGCGAAGCGAGGGTGAGCCGCTAGCTTAACATATTTTATGCTGGAAATAAATTAACGCATTGCCAACAACTGAATCTTTTTTTATTCTTGAACAATAATGATTCCTTTACATATGAAAAAGTGTGTATTATAGTTTTTTTATTGAAAATACAGAATATGTAAGTATATTGCTGGTTTAGTCAAATTGCGTCGTTAGAAAATGCTAAACAACATGCTTTGTCTTTTAATGGACCAAAAGCAGAGCTCTAAAATGCTATATTAGATTTCTTTGGGGATGAGAAAGAAAGTGATAGGAAAGATAATAGTGAAACGTTATTTTTTGAGTTATATCCGACAGATACTGTAAAAACAGATATAAATCTCATTTGTGAATCGTTTACGCGGCAGTAGACCTTATTATAGTTTTAAAGAACTAAAAAATATACCTTATATCAACTGTAACGGAAATAGGAATTAGCAAAACCTATGAAGTGAGTCCAAACTTACTTCGGCTTTGGAAAGTTGAACTATCCACCTCCTGGTTTTCATGACAATATTGTATTGTCATCCAGATTCCACCTGCGTATTTAAAAAAGTTTTAAATCGTCACAATTTAAAGTATAACCTTCTAAGTAAACTTAGACTTTAAGCACACTTCTAAGATTCGAAAATTTAATTAGATATAAAAATGAACATAATAAAAACTTAATGAGATATTTGCAACTATATGCATGACATTGAATCGATAAGTACTTATTGATGGATGTAGACTTTGCACACTAAAGCGTGATCAAAATACGCACTTGGTTTAATTTTGTTATTGACAGCTTGATATTTAAAGTCGAGCCTTGAACATTTTTGATGAAATATATTTAAATATTTCCTTTTATTTTGAAAGCAGTTTTTAAAAACTCGTTTTATCCAATAGTAGGCGAACTACAGTTAAATCGATATTAGTAATAGGCAAGTAAAGATCAGAGGCTTTAATGAAAGAAGTATTTATAGTTGTACCCTACCCGACACGTGTTATATATATACTAAATATAACTATATAATAAATAATTAAAACAACTAATCGAAATACCAATTCAATCGATACCTTTTAACATATATCTGAAAAAGTTATAGCTACACCTGGAAAATATTTTTTCAAAGCATAGTATATATAAGTTTAGGCGCAAATTTCGTTATTTAAAGTCTTCAATACTAACTACATAGTTCCATGACTTTTGTATACATAAATATTTTAATCTTTTTCAAATACATGTACACCTTGAGTATCTAACATAAAAAATCTTCTACACGAGTTATATTAATTACAATAAATATTATTAAGATAAGCGAAATATTTAATCAATTACTTGTCCGATGGTGGTACAACTTGACCATGAAAGGCCATTGACGGAGAACTTGTCTAATTCATTATTATATTATTGTTTTATAGATCATTTCATATTGTTAAATTATTATAATTTTCATAATTTTTTGCCACTTAAGTTTTTATACATCCGCAATCCAATGTCATATACATACATATTATAATGTTATATAGATATATTTGTATTGATTAAATTACGTTTTAAGGTTATTGAGTAATAATTTTCTTAAAAAAAGTTTAAGGTTTATTAATTCACACGATGACAGTTTAATTCTTATTACACTAGCGACTTATCCCTTACCTTGGCTCGGGTTCGTTCCTAGTGAAAAACAAAAACAAGTCTATCTCACGAGAATTGTACATTTTTCTGGGATAAAAAGTAATTTATATGCTATTTCGGACTATAATCTATCTTTGTGCCAATTTTCATCCACATCCATTCAGCCGTGAGCCGCATCTAGCGTGATTGAGTAACAAACATCCTTCCATCCAAACTTTCGCCTTTAAATTGCAATAAGTAGAGATCCCGGATTATATGCGTTTGCATATTTTATCTAAGATCTAGTTAAGATGCATATTATTGGTACATTTACAATATTTTTCCGAATGCAGTGCATTGACCCTGCGTTCCGAAATGCGCTAAAAGTGATAATAATTAAATAATTTAAATTAATAAATTAATAGTCACAAGTAATTAACATTCTAAAGAATCTAAAATATGATTATATTAACAAATCGTTAAGCACAATAGAAAGATATGCTTCCTTAGTCAAATATTCCTAAAATAAACAAATGAAATACCGCTTCTATGTAGACAGCTTTTAAAGATCGGTACCTATTTTTTTTATTTCAATAATACGAAAATTCCGTAATGTAATTTTTAAATTAAATGCTTAGTAACAATATTTATAATAATAAGCTACGTATATAATATATTATATATAACGCATATAGTATTTGGATATTTATTTACGTTTATAATAAAGTTAACAAAAAACATCGACGAGGGTGACGCCATTTTGCCTTAAATTAAGTTTGATGTCATGTAATTTTACTTTACCTATTATCGCCTATGAATGGATAATTTACTAATTTTGGGCTGATTTTGAAATAAAAAAATTGAAAACTTACGTTTTTTTCTCTGTTTGGGTTCCTAAACTTTAGCATTTAATTTCGCATATTATTCTGCCAATTTTCGTGCATATTTCAAGAATTTTTCATGCATATTTGCACGCATATAATAAGCTTTTTATGTTGCATATAATCCAGTCTCTAGTAGTAAGACTTGCGACTCATCTTCACTCGGGTACTCAGTCGGGTTCGTCACTAATGCAAAACAAAAACAAATCTATCTCACGAAACCAACAGATAAAAAGTAACCTATGTGCTATTCCAGACTCAAGATAATCTATCTATGTGCCAAATTTCATCCAGATCCGTTCAGCCGTTCTGGTGTGAAAGAGTAACAAACATCCATCCATCTATCCTCCCGAACTGTCACATTTATATTATTAGTATGGATGGGATAGAAATAGCAATAATGATATCGTATTTTTGCGTGTAATATTATTTTTATTTGAAAATTAATAGATATGCATTTAATAGTTAAAATAAAAATTTTTTAACAAAAAAATAAAAACCGACTTCAAACAAAAGCACTAAAAAGTAAAAAATAATTGATTGGTAGTTTTCATTTACTATACATACCTAATCAAATATATTCGAAGTCGGTGTGCTTTGCTTTATATGGCCTGGCACCTATTTCAAAAATATTTGATTAGGTATGTATTTAATAGGTAGGCTTTAATTACTTAGCCAAAGCGCACCGACAAAAAAAACATACAGTCGAATTGAGAACCTCCTCCTTTTTGAAGTCGGTTGAAAATATCGTTGGTTAAGAGGTTTTGTACTTTTAAAAGTTTAATCTAATTTTTAAAAAAATATTTATATATAAAGCTAATGAAATAAGAAACTATGATGATAATAATAAGATTATATGCTCATGATCTTGATATTATCTTTATATTGTGTAAGGTTAGAATGAGCGTTACATCCGTCTGACTTTGTAGAGCGTATGTACAATTGTATGTACGAGTATGTGTAAAATTGAGGCTGAATACTACGACCGTTGTGTATTTAATTCCTGTACGAGAGAAATATTTTATTCAACTAACATATATTTTTTCTTTGCTGAGATAACTATGTTATCAATACCTACCTTGTAATATTTAAAATTAAATTGTATAAATTGCGATTGAGAATATTTTACAGATAAAATTAAAATTAATTTTATTTTTAACTCAAGTATTAATTTTTTAAATTCAATATTTCTTCAGGTCTATCCACCAGGTTTTAGAAAACTCCTTAATTGGATAACCAAAAACTATGGAACTAAAATACCTATCATCGTAACGGAAAATGGAGTATCAGATTCAGGAGAGCTAAATGATTATGTTCGAGTTTCCTACTATAATAAATATCTCTATCAACTGCTGTTAGCAATACATGAAGATAAATGCAACATACGTGGCTACTTTGCGTGGACACTCATGGATGATTTTGAATGGATTGATGGATTCACGTAAATATCTCTTAAATATTTCTTTTGTTAATTTAATCTATACATATAATAAAATTGTAACTAAGCCGAATCTGTACATTAAATATTTTTTGGAAAATCTTATTGAAATTGACATTATTAGTGATACAGTGGCCGAATGTATAGTTTTTAGAATTTTTGTCTGTCTGTCTGTCTGTCTTTCTGTCTGTTACCGCATCACAGAAAACCACTGGAGGGATTTTGATTAAATTTGGTATGATGATAGCTGGTTATCCGGGTCAACATATAGGATATTTTTTACCGCAGGAAAATATATCATTTTTGAGAAAAAATACAAAAACTGCATTGTAAAAGTATACTAATATGTAAATGTGTACCTAAGAATTTGCTTTTTGGTCATCTGAACGCGGGCGGAGCCGCGGGCAATGCTAGTATACGAATAAAAAGTACGGGAATCGAACTCGTTGCTACTTTTTCGTAGGGATTAAAGAACAAAAAACAATAAATGTGCTAGCAAACATTCTTATACTGTATTTTTCTTGTTATGTTTGATTGTAATAGCATTAAGAAACATGCGGCAGTTATTAAAGTTATATTGCCGCTATTTGTTTAATTGATCTTACGTTAATCTTGAGCTAAGACGTAACAATTCTAAGATTATTATGAATCAGGATTTCAAAGTCAAGGTTAATCATTGAACGGATTGAAACTTGATATTTTATTATGTTTTATAACATTTTTATTTTGTATATTCTATATAGTAATATAGAATTTATGATTATTATATTATATAATGCATAATATGCATTTTTTCATACTGTTGCTAACTAACAACATTTAGTACTTTATATATATACTTTTGTATTATTTTTCAGTGTTAAATTTGGACTCTTCCACGTAGACTTCAAAAGTCCAGAGAAAACGAGAACACCTAAACTTTCAGCCCTAAATTATGGAGAAATTGTGCGTACAAAGCGAATTAATTTTAATTATATAAAAAAACCTTCATACAAATTCAATGATTTATAACAAAATGTTTAGAATTAGACCATTGTTAATTTAAACTAATTTATAAATAATTTATTATTTAATTTTAAATATAATGTTATAATAAATCTGTTTCTATTGCATTTGTCGTTATTAATAATTAATTTGCCATTAAATTAAAAAATAATATATGATAAGTTATCCAGAATTTATATAATCTTAGACAAAATGTTAGTTACCAACATTTTATGCGACTGCAGCGCCACCTACAGGGTTCAGTTGTGAATCTAAACCATCCAGGGCCCCTCGAACACAAAAAAATTATCAAAATCGGTCCAGACGTTTAGGAGTTCAGTGGCATAGACACGTACAGAAGAATTATAGCTATACATATAATAAAATAGTAACTAAGCCAAATCTGTACATTAATTTTTTTTTGGAAAAAAAAATTAAATACACATAAATTTCGACACAGAAGCCGAATCTATAGTTTTTAGAATTTTTGTCTGTCTGTTACCGCATCACAGAAAAACCACTGGAGGGATTTGGTTGGTATAATGATAGCTGGTTATCCAGGTAAAATTAAAGAATACCTTTTACCGCAGGAAAATATCTGATTTCTGAAAAAAAATGCAAAAACTGCAATGTAAGAGTATACTAATCTGTAAAACCTAAGAATTTGATGTTTGGTCATCCGAACGCGAGCGGAGCCGCGAGCAATGCTAGTATATTATAAAGATAATAATAATCCTCCTGATATGTACGACTCGCTCTAAGTCCCTTCACTTTCATTATCCAATGAGATGCTACACTGCACATTACACGCTAAATATCAGCTTTATTTAACTCCGGATGCTACTGAGAATTTGGCTTAAAAATTTTTTTAAGTCCGTACATGACATGCATATAAGATAGAAACTTAACACCGTATATACTACGATCCATGTACATATGTATGTATGTAAATACTCCCAGCATTTACTGTACTATGTATGAAAACTATAGGCATGTATGAAATAAACAATATCTCACACTAACAAATACAAATAATATTTAAACAAGAACCGAATATAACTTGCCTTGCAACCAACTTGAGACCAAGATGGATGTGACAGCAATTAGTAAGTTTCACAGTTTGACGACACGTTTGGCTTAGTTTGTAGTGAACCTACCTAATTGCTGTGCCAGCGGTCGCGGGTTCGAGTCCCGCTGGGGGCATTCATTTGTTTGATGAGCACGGATGTTTATATTCCGTCATGAGTGTTTATATAAATATGTATGTTAGTATTTAAAGTTATATGTATGTGAATTGTGTAGTGTATCAACTATCTTTTCTTTTTTTATTTTTTTTAACGTTGGGAAATGCATTTACGCACGAGGTGTGGGACACACCGGCAGAGCCAGTATTACCCACTAAAACCCAACAAAACCTTCCCGTCTTAATGGGGTGTCGCAGGATCGCTTACGCATTCAACTACGACACCCCAACGGCAGGTCTGCCGAAGCAGACCACAACAACCATGGGGTTGCTCCAAGGTTCACTCTGCGATCAGAAAAGTACCAGGAGCAACCCGCATGGTACATCGCCCACCGAAGAGGGCCACCTTCCACCGCCCACCGAAGTGGGCCACCTCCCTGTGCGTTTCTTGACTTCGTGCCCGACTGGATTGCCGGGCACTACTGAGCCCCCCCCCTCCCCCCACCCCCCACCACGACAAGGTGAACGCACGTTTGGGGGGAACTATCAAATATCTGGTATCCATGGCACAAGCCTCATAATTTACCATGGAACTAGATGGTGCCATGTGTTAAATCCCCAATATCCCAATGTATTTATTAGTATTTATTTTTATTATTAGAGTACACTCTACACGTACATATAGGTACGCGACTTTTACTATTCGCTCACTCCTAAAATGAGTATTTTATGAGTGAATGAATAGTAAATGTAAATGAGCGCTAGGTGAAGGTTAAGATTTTCTTAAGCATTTTTTATCTTTCTTTAAGATGAAAAGGTCAATGGAAGAATTTTTAGTAGCCATTCAGAATAACCACTTCTTGCTATATCCGTTTATCTTTTTCATCTTAGTTTTTCTATATATTTTAAGTCAACCACAATGTTTCTTATAAATTAATATTAAACACATAAAAAGTAAATAATGCGAGATGTAAGTTATCAACAATTTAACACAAATTTTTGTTATATCCTGTAAACAGCTTTAGTTATTCAAATTGTTTTAATTATATTTATAATGAAATTACAATTAACTTTAAGCTTGTATAAGCTTATGCATAAATAATTATTATAATGAGCAAAAAATTGCAAATATTTACATTTATTAAATAATTTAGCGGTAACAGCGAGTACCTATAACAACACATTTTATATTAAAAATTTTTCATTCGGTAAATATTTATTAAATAAATAACTTAAAAGCATCAGAGGAGTAAAGCCAAACGCTTTTCTCCTCTGATGCTTATTTAAATTCACGCAGTCAGTTAAATCATTTAGGTAACTTAAATGTTTTTTTTTTAAATTAATAATAATCGAATTGCTGTTATGAAACTAATGAATTTAAAATAAATCCCTGTTACATGTATATTAAACAAGGAAACAGAACAATCGGTTGAGACAAAATTGTACTTTTACATTTCAAGGATATCAAGCATTTATTTATGTAGCTGCTAAAACTGGGATAGGATGGGAAAATAAATACTTAACTTTTTACGTACACTGTTTTATTTTATACTAGCAACTCACTCTCGCATCGCTCGGGTTCGTCCCTAGTGAAAAACAAGAACAAATCTATCCCACGGGAACCGTATATTTTTCCGGGATAAAAAGTAATCTATGTTATAAGCCATTCCAGACAAGAATCTATCTCTGTGCCAAATTTCATCCATATCGGTCCAGCCGTTCTGGCATGATTGAGTAAGAAACATCCATCCAAACTTTCATTAATAATATTTATGGGAAATAAAAAAAAATTAATGGGATTTGTAAAATCAAATGTATTTATTATATAATGAATATAAAACTATTTCTATATAATACTATTATACTATATTTAAATTTATAAATAATATGTGTAAATGTACCTACCTAACGTAAATATGTGACAGTAGCAGAACCCGCAGATTCGCCCGCGATCAAATTACGGCAAAAATAAACTTTTTCGCTCCATATAGTTTGTTATTTGCAAAAATAAGTTCGTGTTAGATTTCGTGTTCTTAAAGATATAAGAAAAATAAATTTAATGTTAGCAATCGTAACTCAAAATATTTTCAGGTGCGAATCATTTCCAACATGATTACCACTTGTCTTAACGGTGAAGGAAAACATCGTGAGGAAACCTGTATGTCTGAGAAAACCTAGAAAGTTTTCAAAAGACATGTGAAGTCCGCTAACCCGCACTTGGCCAGCGTGGTGGACTATGGCCTGATTCCCCCCGCACTGAAGGGAGGCCTGTGCCCAGCAGTGGGACGTTAAAAAGGGCTGAATCAATACATAAATTGCCGTTCTTATTTTGCTGTAGCTTTTTGCCCGCGGCTACGTTTGCGTGGACTGAAAAAATGCTGTTTTAATTTCCATTGAATTTATATGTTGTCATATCGAATTTTTAATATTATGTCTAGAGTAAAACTCTAGATTTACTTAACTTAGTCTAAACTAAAAAAACCCACCACAAATATACCACACTGATGGATGTTCGCTCTAGTATTGGGTTCTGCTAAATGTCCCTGTGAGGAGCGACCCTCTCTTAAGTCTAAGCCTGGTACATTTAACAATTGGACCTAAGATATAATAATGGTCATTGCAAAGCAAACTTTAAAGTTTGTTTGTTTGTTTGTCTGTCTGTCTGTCTGTCTGTCTGTCTGTCTGTCTGTCTGTCTGTCTGTCTGTCTGTCTGTCTGTCTGTCTCTCTGTCTGTAGTGTTTGTTGTGTGGTCTCTTTAAGGAGGAATTACAA
This sequence comes from Brenthis daphne, assembly GCA_947093115.1. NCBI lineage: Eukaryota > Metazoa > Arthropoda > Insecta > Lepidoptera > Nymphalidae > Brenthis > Brenthis daphne. Next base: position 30,935,415 of record OX352473.1, on the reverse strand, counting down.
TAGATTTAATTTAAAGTCGTGGTCAGAAATTATCAGTGGTGTTCGAGGTGTGAATTCTGATCCCCCTAGAGCACATCCAGCAAACACAGTGGCCACTATGATGTTTAATGAATTACTTACAGTCTAACTCCGTTACATAGCTCCGGTGACTTTTTCATTACAGTTGTGCCAACTTTCAGAAGGAGGATGTAAATAGCAGGATACTCTCTCGCACTCTAGATCTATTATAGTTGTCACTGCTGTGGCCAGCACAGAAGTTTTACATAATTTTCTTTTGGGCTTAATATAATCTCCGTTCTCTACTTTATATCCACACAGTAAATATGCACTTATGGAGAACTTGACTTATGTTAGTCTGTTTAAATATATTCAACAACTCCAACTTCACCGCCCAGTTTTACCCCCTTAGGGGCTGAATTAAAAAAAACTACAATACATGTTTATTGACGACACGCTTGGCTCAGTCTGTAGTGACCCTACATGCAGTGCCAGCGGTCGCGGGTTCGAGTCCCGCTGGGGGCATTCATTTGTGTGATGAGCACGAATGTTTGTACTCAGTCATGGGTGTTTATATTTATAATATGTATGTATTTAAACTTATATATGTGTAGTGTATCAACTATCTGGTATCCATAACACAGGCCTCGTAGCTTACCATGGAACTAGATGGTGTTGTGTTAATGTCCCAACATATTTTTATTTATTTTATTTATTTATTATTTAATTGTATTGAACAGTATATTGCAATACCAAGTTTCAAGTAATTTTTATCGTAAACAATTTTTTCCTCATATAAACAGCACAACCCTCTTTTACCCTTTTAAGGGATGAATTTCGAAAACATATGATATTTTCATAAAGACAGAATTTCATACAAACTTTCATCCCTCCCACCCCCCTCCCACCCCCCTCAATTTTATTGTATTGAAAAGCATTAATACCAAGTTTTAAGTACATAATTCTGATCATAAATAATTGTTTGCCCATATAAACTATCACCCCCTTTTACCATTTTAAGGGATGAATTTCGAAAAAAATCTAATAAATATATTTTTTATTTTTCATCGTAAAGCTAAAAACCAATTTCCGTGCATTTCGCGTTAAGAATAACAGACTTTCATACAATCTATTTTCCCCTATTTTACCCCCTTAGGGGATGAATTTCGAAAAATCCTTTCTTAGCGGATGCCTACATTGTCTAAAGAATATGACCTCCAAATTTCACGTTTGTACGATCAGCGGAGTAGGCTGTACGTTGATCGGTCAGTCAGTCAGGACAAAACATTATAAGTAGATATAGATTTTTAAATACTCGTGATTATATTTTTATTATGATTTTTTGTTCCCGATATTTCGAATGTATTACAGAAACATGGTCATGGGAAAGACTAAGCTATTTGATATCTCAAAAATCATACTAATTACAAAGGCATCTACTTACAAAATTATAAAATAATTAGCATTGCACGCGGATCCAGTCGCGTTAAGGTGACAGAAAATCAAATTCGTAGGTACAGATCAATATATACCAGTTTCATTGCACATCGCAAGATTGAGAAGAAAGGCAGCCTATAATGTGACGTTATAATAAGTACCAGGTTATTTGTGTAAGTCGTTATATACATATATGTACATATAAGTGATAAGGAATCTATGTTGTAATAATACTCGTGTGCAGGCATTCCTATGATAAGCTTCAACATCTACAGTGTACATACTACATAGTATGTTGCTTGATGTATTACTCTATGTATATCGTACAGTAACTTGTGATAATTTTTATGACCTAAGTTACGAGCCAAGGGCAGACAACAAAAGGAACTTGGTTCCTTCCGGGTGTCGATTTTTTATACAATATATCTAGTATCTGAAGTCGATAAAAATACAGGCTGTCGCATTTAACCTCACGCTACCATATTCGTTTGATTGATGAACGTTTTTGAAGGAGGGCATTTAGAAGAAATAACAAGTAAATACAAAGATACATGATATATTAAAACGTAATTGTTGTTAAACGGATTACAAGCTCGTGACTGGTCGACCTCGGAAGCTGGTGCGAAACTCATGATTGTTTTAACAATCAATATTTAAGTTCGATATTAGATATTGATTTTACACCTTGAATCAGAATTGACAAAGTTTAGTGTACTTAAACACATTTGACGCATTTAAATACTAATACTTATCGCTAGATCTCGTATTTGGACTAATACAGCTCTGAACGTGATCAATAAGTATACATTGTTATATTTTTTCGGTAAATACTAAAGAAATGCTTGATGATACCGTTTATTTAAATATATGTATATGTAATGATATTTAAAAATGATCTTCTCGGAATAAAGTATGTAATTGAAATATAATTGTTGTACATATTACACAATATACATATGTATATAAGTTGTACATATTTTATAACAAATCCTTTAAACGTAGACTTCTTAAATAATTAATTTACGATTTTCTAATATATGTATACAAAAAATTATAGTTTTTTAACTATTTATAAAAAAATGTAAAAGAATATATTTCCGGTTTCTAAGTAAAGTCTAGAAATAAATTGAGATAGTTAAAAATTATACTAAAATTCTTAGTTTATTTTGTATTGCAAGTGACCCACTCTTATAAAGTCTTTAAGCTCAGATGGTTATCATAACACGCAAATCCTACTAATATTATAAACGCGAAAGTTTGTAAGAATGCATGTATGGATGTATGTTCGTTACTCTTTTACGAAAGAACGGCTGAACGGACCTGGATGAAATTTGGCACAAAGATAGATACTACTTTTATCCTGGAAAAATATACGGTTCCCGAGGGATAGATTTGTTTTTGTTTTTCTAGAGGCGAATCCCAGCGAAGCGAGGGTGAGCCGCTAGTCTTTCAATAAATATTCTCATGTATCTGATCTACTCCATATAAAAGCTTTCTATTTATTATGTTTTAAGTACATATAAAATGGCAGATAGAAAAACGTTAATTGAAAAACTTAATCTTTTTATATCAATTCATCATAATACCTTTATTTTACATTTTTATTTTACTAGCAAATATTATTTTAAGACAATTCGACCCATACGTACGTATATACATAAAGATAGGTGCATACTGTACGTATGTCATTGATCTAGTGGCTAGTAGGTACATCTAAACATCCGTAGGTCCTGAATGCATTACAATCTCATGTGTCACAAAACACGCAAAGCCGTCTCTCATCGGTCGAATCGAATTGTCTTTGTCAATTTGAGAAAGAATGAAAGTTATATAGAGTGTATTTGCATCATCTTTGCATATATTTTTTTGCATCGTCAAAAAGTGAATTGCACTAACACCCCAAACTAATTGCAATTATCTATTCATATAATAAAATTGTAACTAAGTCGAATCTGTACATTAAATATTTTTTGGAAAATCTAATTGAAATAGACATTATTATCTATACAAAAGCCGAGTCTATAGATTTTAAAATTTTAGAATTTTTGTCTGTCTGTCTGTCTGTCTGTCTGTCTGTCTGTCTGTCTGTTACCGCATAACGAGAAAACCACTGGACAGATATTGATAAACTTTGATATGATGATAGCTGGTTATCCTGGTCAACATATAGGATACTTTTTACCACGGGAAAATATCTCATTTCTGAGAAAAAATACAAAAACTGCATTGTAAAAGTATACTAATATGTAAAACCTAAGAATTTGGTTTTTGGTCATCTGAACGCGGGCGTAGCCGCGGGCAATGCTAGTTTTACTATAATTAATCACCATCAAGTATATTAAAAATAATTCTCGCTAATGAAGCTAAAAAAACTAAAGCTAATTTTAGAAACGGAAGCGTTATAGACATATAACGATTCCGTTTCTAAAATTAGCGTTGTGCCATTAATAATCATTCACTAAAGCTTGCAAAGCTTTAGTGAAAAATAAGTTAATGGCCCAAGAGAAATGGGAAATGTATTTGGGCAGTATATTTATAGGAAACTAGCATTGCCTGCGGCTCCGCCCGCGTTCAGATTACCAAAATCCAAATTCTTAGGTTTTACATATTAGAATAGGTACTCTTTCAATGCAGTTTCTGTATTTTTTCTCAGAAATGAAATATTTTCCTGCCGTAAGAAGTATCCTATATGTTGACCTGGATAACCAGCTATCACCATACCAAATTTCATCAAAATTCCTTCAGTGGTTTTTCCGTGATGCGGTATCAGACAGACAGATAGACAGACATACAGAAAGACAGACAGACAAAAATTCTAAAAACTATACATTCGGCCTCTATATCGATAATAATGTCTATTTCAATAAGATTTTCCAAAAAATATTTAATGTACAGATTCGGCTTAGTTACAATTTTATTTAATGTATGGATAGATGAATTTAGAGTGAATGAAAAAATATTTATTGCTGCGTAATCCTACAATTGGCAGTAAGTACTTAATTCTATCGGAACTTTGATCGTGAAACCTGATGCGACAGAACAAGTATAAAAATACTTAGTACATATATATATATTGGGTCAGTTTATTCTATAGAATTCGCAATTAAGAGATATGTTAAATGGTAGTTTTGAACGAAAACGTGATTATTATAAATGAAGAAAAACCCGTTTAGCTTCAGCAGAAGCTTTATTCATTACATATAAAATTTTTCTTTCTTCAATATTCAACAAAGTTTATTTTTTTATTTTTATGTAAATAGATATAAAATATTTCAAAACTGTTATATAAAAACATTGCAGTTGAATTTTTACTTAAGGATTTTCTAAGTTTTATCGGCAACGAATGATTATAAGTTTAAGTTTTTTTTCTAACAAACAAAGCGATTCTTGAAGAACCCTTAAAAGAAACCATCCAAGTATTAAAAAAAAAAGAATAGAATTACTAGTTTCATCTTACGGTGCTGATGCAAAATATTGTTGAGAGCTGCATTGAAATGATAATAAACATTTTTAGTGTTTTTTACATTAAATTTAGTAAAAAAAAAAATACTATACCTCCTTAATCGCCGTGTTTTAAAATGGGTTTCAATTTTTTTTCCTAAAAGCAAAATATAATCTGTCTATACTTAGCTTAGGCGGTGTTTTTTATGCCAGTGATTAAATTAAAAAAAAATAATTAAGTAGATTATAACTTAACCGTTCGAATTCTTGTCTTTCATGTAAAATAAATATTTTATAGCAACTAGTGACCCTGATATGTAAGATAAAATAAAAATCAGTTCCACTTAAACTTTGGCATGTACATATATATAGCTAGTTTTAAACAGCGCTAAAGTTCAGATATAAAATAAGATTTTACCCTATTTAATATTTATATTCAATTACGGACATTTATATCACAGAAACACTTCTGGTTACGGAAGTCTTTCCTACATGTTTAAAAACCTATGAGGTATCATTTTATTACAACGATATAATAAAATTGTATATGTACAATAATAAATATTAAAATCTTTTTAATATTTAAAGCAATGCAGATTAATATTAATATTGTTTTCCTAAACTGTGACCTATTTACGTTTTTATCTTATCTGCGACGTTAACCACTTGATGTGCCTAAATAAAAGTAGCCCATGTAACTCTCCGACCTTTAAACTGTGCCAAAAAATTACATCAATGTGCTGGTGCTTGCGGTTACTGCAAACCAAGTAAAAATTGGGATTGCAATATATTACAGAAAATCTCGATGCTGTATTACTTATGAGTGTGATCGAGACTAATATAAGGGTAATTAATGATTATTTATTAGATTGTCCACAATTTTTTTAATACCGCCATCTTATGGTAGGTTATGCAATTCTCTAATTTTATAGGATAGAGTGCTAGAACGGTTCAGTAGCTTAATAACATTAAAATAGAAGATTGAGAAAGATTTTCATAAAGTGTAACTTTTTCGTATCTTCACCATTATTTCAGTGTATATATCTATGGACGGACGGACGGACGGGCATGATTGACATGAAATATGAGTTACTTTAATAATAAAAAAATAACTACTTTACACAGATTCCTAATACTCTTAACAGTATTTAATCCGTCAACAACTTTGAAGCCTATTCTTTAAAATCAAAATATATCAGGCAGCCGAATTGAGAACATCATTATTTCTTTAAAATCGGTAAGAAATACAAATGTCAGTTTAATATAGCCGAAGTTCACCATAATACAAAAAAATATACTTATGTGGATTACAAATCTTTCTTTGTGAAAATAATCAAAAAAAAGAACTTTCTATGATATTATATCATTAATCTTATCCACCTTGCCAGAGTTTAAAGAAATATTTTGTGAAAGAGAACATGGAATTGACAACAAATAAATAAGAAAAATCGCTAAAGTTTGAACACATTATCTTTATAATAGAGTCATATATGATTAATATACTAGGATGAAGAATACCTATTAAAATATAACATGTATAAAAGCTCTAGGTGTTAGTCAACTATGCCTTAATACTTTTTAAATGACGATGGCCTGATGTTTACTTATGGAAATTCAAAGTTTTTCAAACATTGCTTAGTTGAACTAAGCAGGCGTTACAAGACCGACATTTGTTTAAAAACAATAATGAGGTAGTAAGATCGTGAACTTCATGGAAATCTATTTGCTGGAAAATAAATAGTAATTAAGACTAGAAGAATCTCCGCATAAACAACCAGCGGTCATAATTAGTTGACCAACAACTAGACTAACAACTTAAGTTAGAATTGTTTTTGTCCGTAGTTTCGCAATAAAGGGTTAAATTTAAATAATAAATAAATATAATATGTTGGGATTTTAACACACAGCACCATCTAGTTCCATGGTAAGCTATGAGGCTTGTGTTATGGATACCAGATAGTTGATACACATATATAACTTTAGATAAATACATATTATAAATATAAACACCCATGACTGAAGTACAAACATTCGTGCTCATGACACAAATGAATGCCCCCAGCGGGACTCGAACCCGCGATCGCTGGCACAGCAAGTAGGGTCACTACAAACTGAGCCAAACGTGTCGTCGTCAAAAATAAAATTTATTACATTTAATAAATTTTATATTGCTGAAAACTTTTTCTTCACGTTGAAGAAAAGGCTTGATAATAATTCGCTACGCTTCTAGGTTTCGGACAAAGTCATTAAGTGGAAACAAAAAGATGATTTGCATAATTAAGTAAAGCGTGAAGATCTTTATTCTGTTTTTTTCACACATTTCAAAAAAAAAAAGAAAAGGCACTTAATTCGATTGCTTGATTTTTTCGTATGTAACTTGAAAATAAATTATAATATTTTTTTAATAAGAATTTTATTGAGTATTTATAAATAAAGCTGTATGTGTAAAATATTTAAAAAGATAATACTAAAATGTTTTTTTAAATGGTTCGGTGTCTTATGTAATTAAAAAAAATATTTACAAAAATAAAAAAAAAGACGGCGTAAAAAGTGAATTAAAAAGAAGAGAACAAGTTGACAAAGGTATATAGTATTATACAGTCGGAGACATACACAGACACACACGTAGCTATTCTAAGACATGTACATTTTATTTTTGTGATATTTTTTTATTTACCTACAGCTGTTTAGTTTTGGTCAGTAAGACATTTTTATTTTATTTAACAATTTTATATCCTACACTACTTTAAAACATATATCTACATAAGTTGTATATATTACTTCTGTAATCGCCTCTTAAAAACCTGCATTTTGACTCGATTGATTCAGATGTTTTTTTTTTTCAAAATCTAAATAACACCTTTTTAATAAATGCATATTAAATTATATGCGGTACTTCGAAGAAAAACATGATTTTAAAATTATTGTCTATCTGTTTGTTCCGGCTAATCTCCAAAATGGCTGGATTGATTTTAACGGGACTTTCACAGATAGCTAAGATTATAAGGGGATTATAAGGGGATATATAGGGACGCACAATAGAAGTACATAATGTACTGTGTGAAAATTTCTCTAACTATTACGGTTCATGAGATACAGCCTTCTGACAGACAGATGGCCGGACGGACAGAGAAGGCTTAGTAATAGGGTTCCGTTGGCACCCTTCGGGTAAGAAACCCTAAAAAACTAAATCGGTTGACAAACATAGGAAGAAATTACTGAACTTTTTTGTGTTTTCCTATATATGCCCTTAGTATACATATTTCTTTACTTCTTTAATTCTTGAGATTTTCAATATAAGATTAAATTATTTTAATAAATGTATGAAACATTTTATTAATAATATTTTTTTCGTTCAAATTATTTTATTAGCATTAAATAAGATTTACACTTACATAAAAACAATAGAGTAATTGGGAATTTATTATTGCCTTATCAGATAATTAAGTGCAATAGAGTGTGCTTCATTGACGATTAATTTATTTGTTTATTAGAATTATTCTATTGTTTCCAGATAGATACTTGATCTCCTGTAGAATTAAATACTCCTTGATCGGCATATATGATTTAGGACGAGAAAAATAATTTTAAATGCAAGGAAATCATTACTTTATGCATTTAATTATCCTTTTTTTTAAATCTTCTCTTGATTTGAAAATTATTGTAATTATGAGCATGTGAGCAGCCTATAATATGCAATAACTTTTATAAAAAATATTATCCTATACATTTTGTACCTTAAAATGAACAGAAAAACAAATATTTCATTATTTTTAGAATAACTTATAAAATTTTGAGATTTCTTAGAGTGCTGATTATAAAAATTACATCTTTTAAATTAGGCCCTTATACTTTCTGCCTTGCCTTGATGCTGTTAAGTACAATTAATTGCTTAGCTAAATATTCATAAAATTGTATTTAAATATATTATTTATCATTACAAATGATAAAAAAATATACTAATAAGCATATTATATTGTTTCACTTTTAACTATGTTTGCCTTAAAACTACTGTGTCTAGACGTTGTCGGCATTTCCGTCAAGTTCACAGTCACCTACTGTTTGTCTTTCTACATCGTTCAACCTATCGCCATGAAAATTGGTATACATACATAAGTATTTGAGCAGGAACAGAGATTATTTCTTTGTTATTCATTTGCACAGGGGAAACCGTGGGCAAATTTTAATTGTCATATTATCCATAGTATCTCCCATATTTTTACTATATCCATATTTAATATTATAAATGCGAAAGTAACTCAGTCTGTCTACTACTTTTTCACATCCAAATCGCTGAACCAATTTTGATGAATTTTGGTATAGAGATAGATGGGACTTTGGATAAGGACATAAACTCGCACAAATAAAACTTTAAAAGAGTGAAATAAAAGTATAAATATATCCTACGTTTTTGATATATTAAATTTGTAGAAAATAAAGAGGATATTATGTAATAAAGATAGAGGAAAGCAAGTGTGGGAAAATTATAAATGCAAAAGGTATCCCTAGGGGCGTACCCGAGAGATTCGAGGGCAAGCCACTAGTGAACAATAAATCATTAAATACCTTATTCCATCAAAAAAATATTTGATTGAATTCTTTATGGTTTTATTTTAAATACATATATATACAGAACGCTTATAAAACCATTGAATTAACTGGGATATGAATAAAAATGTAAATAGATATTTATAATACGATCCATGAGAAGCTTACAATCTACCCATATTGGTGAATACAACTGCGTCAAATCAAAATTGGGTCAATCTTTTAATGCTTTACTGTTCTCTATTAATCTGACTGTCAGCGACGGCGCAGTAAATATTTTTAAATACTTACAATTGCAAGCAAAATATCCAGAGAATATAGTATAATCCAGAGAATATAGTAAATATCCAGAGAATATAGGATTAGGTTACACGTTCTAGTGATTGTTAATCGAAAAAGCTATTTCAGCTTCATCATAATAAAGGGATGATAGAAACAAAGAAAAATTAGTTCAAACTTATTCTAAGCAAAATCTTCAAATTTTATATATAAGAAACATATTATAGTTTACACATATTTATGAAATAACATATGTAGTTCGACAATTTGCAGATCGACGACATATATTGTCTGTTGAAGCAGACAAAAATAGTCACAATAAAAACTTAAAAAAAACCGAATTCCAGGCACTAAAATGTAAAGAAATAACTAAACGGCGGTTTTCATTTAGAATAGATATTTAATCAGATATTTTCGGAGTCGGTGCCAGCCGATGCAAAGCAAATCTATAATATACCTATTTCGATACGAAAAACACATATTTACCTATTAGATATTCATATCTTAAAATATTGTCGGCTGGCACCGAAATCGAAAATATCTGACTAGGTATCTATTCTAAATGAAAACCCCCGTTTAGTTATTTTTTTACATTTTATTGCCTGGAAGTCAGTTTTTATTATATTTTTTTTAAGTTTATATTTGTCCATTTTTAGTTTAGATGTAATAAGCAGGTAATTTGTTAGAAGAAAGTTTTTTAATAACATGTTTGATTAAGCAATTTATTTAAAAAAAATATATATTTGTTGATTTAAAAAGAAACCGCTTGACCGATTTTGATAAAATTTATATGGGACCACCTGGGAAGCCCTTTGAAACAAAAAAAAAATTTTGCAAGTCGGTTCAGGCGTCTTCGAGTAATCGGTGAACATACATAAAAAAAAAGATTCCGACGAATTGAGAACCTTCTCCTTTTTGGAAGTCGGTTAATAAGAGTTGTCCACTTTCTCTGGGCATATGTACTAATATAATATTAAGTCATTTGTAACCATAAAAACAAAATATGAGCTCAATACATAGCAAAGCAATTATACATAGCAGTTATTGTATTTTGCACACCCCTCATAAACGCAAGGTGTAAGAAATCGTATGTAATTGTCTTATACAGGACTACTGACAATGATCTGTAAAATTGATTGATTGAAAATTGGAGAATGAATATTTTATTAAATTTTATCAATTAAAGTATCTTACTCAGGGTCAGATTAAGGTTTATCTAAAATTTACATCATTGTCTTCAAAAACTATAGTAATAAGTGCATTAATTGATAATAATATAAACTTCCTCAATAAATATAAATATTACATAATCATGATTCGCGCCTGCGTTCGTTATTATCAATAAGATGAGCCTACCTATCATTGGAGGCATTCATGTGTCATTTCACTGGGAATGGCCATCGAAATACGTTATATACTGGGAATTGTAGCAATTTATTAAACCCATTTGTCTAGAATGAGGTCTCACAGCAAGCGCACTTGTGTACTTTTTAGGAATATATTTTCTTCTTCTTTTGTTGTTACTGTTAATATAGGTATTTAAAAAAATTTTATTATTTCCCGATTGAGTTGGATATAGTTTTTCGCATATACAGATCGAACAAAACTTTATGGCGTTTCTGAATCGTACCTTTCGATGCACAGAACGCCATTTAGACAATGTCAAACAGACAAATCTGCGCACTTGCTAATATCCGAGATGCCATAAAATTTGGTTCGAACTGTATCTGTATGTGTTTGTGAATTCGTTACATTCCAACGGCGGGAAGGAATTTAATCAACTAGATGTCTATCATTCTATTTAAGCCGTACGATGATAGTTAAAGTTTTGTTAATATAAACCATAATTGGCTTAAACATTATATTTAAAAAAATGTATAATAAGGGTCCAGAAAAAAGAATAATTAAGTACTTTTATGCGAATGATATATGACGTTTTATGTACTGACTGATGATCATCATTCTGAATACATCAATGATAATCAAGATAATTTTTATTAGAATATTTTATAACAACAGAATCATATTTAACTTGTTACGATTCTGCACTGATTGTAGGTGACATCCGAGTATACCTACAATCCCCTGATGATCTGCGCAATTAATTATCATATTGGATTGAATCATTTTAATAGATCCCACAACCAGTAGCGTAACTAGCCTTTTGGGCCCCAATGCAAAAAAAGAGCAGGGAGCTTCCCTTTGCTTATTATGAAAACGAATGTGGATTGCCGAGCTTTGAACGAGAAGTCGTTTGTGGCCCGCTGGGGCCCCCTTAAATCACGGACCCCATGCGACGGTATTGGTTGCCAATGCAACCATAGCTATGCTACTGCTCCAATCATCTTTTAATCGGCAAGCGGAATAAAATAACAACCATGACTATTTTATTTTAAAGAGACAGAATTTCAGAATTTCTCTCCAATTCTTTAGTTTCCTTTTTTGGCGGTCCTGATTTTTAATATTATTATCGTAACCACTATCACCTTTTATAAGTACTCGTATGTATGTAAGAGACTTTTGTATGATATGTATTGATTAAACATTAGTGGTATGTTAATAAATATTCGTACATGCTTAATTATATTTTGTCCAACCTAGTTATAAAAGGACAAAAAGCAGATAATAGAGTCATTACCTCTTCTGATAAATAAAATTAAACGCAGAATTGAAAATTGAATAAGACGTTGACAACGTGCAAATGTCTTCATAATACCCTAAAGAAGCTACCACGCATTTACATAAGTCACGTCGCTCAGTAAAGCAACGAATTGAATCCATTCCACTTACCTATTATAATATTGCTTACACGAATAGCTTTTAATTACAAATAGGTTATTAAAAGCACATTGAACTTGTAAAATAAAAACTTTTTAACAAAAAAATAAAAACCGACTTGAAACAAATGCACTAAAAAGTAAAAAATAACTGATTGGTAGTTTTCATTTACTATACATACCTAATAAAATATTTTCGAAGTCAGTGTGCTTTGCTTTGTATGGGCTGGCACCGATTTTGAAAATATTTGATTAGGTATGTATTTAATAGGTAGGCTTTAATTACTTAGCCAAAGCACACCGACTTCGAAAATATTTTATTAGGTATGTATAGTAAATGAAAACTACCAATCAGTTATTTTTTACTTTTTAGTGCTTTTGTTTGAAGTCGGTTTTTATTTTTTTGTTAAAAAGTTTTTATTTTTCCCTTTTTAGTGTAGACAGTAGTAGCAAAGTAAGGATTCTAACGTGTTAGGCTTGTCAAATCAAACAAAATAAGCCCAAACTCAAAGTATCTACTATTAGCCGTTGAAGAGTTCCACCTATCCACCTTCTGGCCTTGCCATCAGATCAGGTCAACAACACCGAACCACTGTACTATCAACGGAAATAGAAATACTTGCAAAGTTTCAAGTCAATATGACAATTAGAAGTAGGTTAAATTCATCATTAATTATTTTTCCACCCTTAGGGGTGGTATTTTTTTTTGAAATTTAAATGGGACTAATTTGGAAGTATACCCTTTCAAACAAAACAAAAATTGTCCAAATCGGTTAATAAATGACGGAGTTCTGAGGTAACAAACATTAAAAAAAAAAAAAAACATACAGTCGAATTGAGAACCTCCTCCTTTTTGAAGTCGGTTGATAACTAACAATTGTTCAGTGATATATGATATTCTCTATAAACTTTTATGTAACTCGATAACTGATTCCACGAACATATGAGTTCTTCAAGTGTATTGTGTGAAATATTTTCGCGGATTCAACGGTCGTTGTACATACTCGTAAAAGTTCATACACAGTAATAATACAGGTGTGCTCAAATATACGACTGTAATATTATTTTAATAATCCAACAATAATATTTCCATTAAATAAATCCCCATAAAAGGTAATGTTTAAACGTTTACACAACAAAATAAACAAATAATTCAGTAACTTATTTTATGTTATTTAAAACTATTCCTTTGGCCGTGCTCATATTCATTTCATACGTCAAAGAAATTATAGAGTACAAATTGTGGAATACTGTTGGACTGCATCCAGATATTTATAAACGTCGAGTTACTCGTATAACGACCAAGTTATTCAAATAATATTGTAGTCCTCTCCTAGTTTAGTCCAATTAAAAAGCTATTGTTACTGACTCAATTTAAAATTGAACTACTGACGAAGATCATTTAGTAAAAATCAAACGTAATATATTCCTAAAATACTTAATGTTTGGACCATTTGTGTATCTGCTTAAACAGGTCAGACAATATATAATGATAAATACTGTTATTACACTAGTGCGCGTTTAATTTTATGCCATTTTATTTGTACATACAATATTTTTAAAAATATCCCGTATTTAGAATTACCACGAGCGACAAAATGCTAAGCCACCGCGATCGTCTCAATAAAAAATACGAAACCTCACGATATATAATGCGGAGCAAACGTAGCACTGCTGTTGTGTATTTTCAAAGCTATTTGTATGCGTGACACGTACCGTGGGCGCGGTGCAACGTTCAACATACAGTTTTTATTTCCTGCGCTATTCAGCTTAGAAACAAATTCCACTCCCTTGTGCGAGGAGTGTATGGAAAAGCAAAATATATTCATATTATGTTTATATACAATAAAATGTATGGTTTTCGTTTATTTTAGAAACGTGTTTTTAATCTCGTGAGAATAACATTGTTATTTAAAATATCGCTTGCGGGATAAATAGATGGGACCGATTGCCAAGTATCATGATCACATACCTTTCCTTTTTCCTTAGCGTTTTAGTTTTTAGATTATTTTATTTCAAATATACAAATAATTCTAAAATGAAACTTATGTTTTATTATTCACATATAATATAATTATTTTAATAAACTACAGATACTAAAAATCACTGAAATATGATAAAATTAGCTGTCCTTCAACAGATGTGACTTAAATACATGAATATTTTAATTAAGCTATGTAAGGTACAAAGATACGAAGCTTTTGTGTAGCTTGTAGTTGTTTCTAGAGCTATTGTGCAGCAAACGTCACATCCACTTCCGGCATCCGGTACTGCGCTTCAAACTGTTACAGTAGTGGCCACTATCTACCACGTCAACCTTTCTTTTAAATGTACGATTTCTACACAATATCATCGAGAAAATATGCTACTGGTAATGTTTTAATAGTGTATATTTTTTTCTTTCAAATAAATCACTTATCTATATAAATCTATGAAAAACACAGTTTTAGTAGGTAAGTATATCAGTTTTGTAAATAAATATTATTTTTTAAAGAGCAAATGCAAGACGACGGTAGCTTCCTTACGATCCTACAATACTTTTAGGGTGATTAATTTAAACGTAAATGTTTTTGTTTTTGCCAAAGCAAAATAAAATTACATACATACTTACTATACAGCTAATAAAATTTTTATTTGGGGCTGGCTAGCTATCCGACTAAATTCAATGCCCTAATACTGTGTTCAAAGACAATTGCTAGCAACTGAATATGTTTATATCAAAGTGGGAAATATGTGGGTCGATAAGTAATCCTAATGCCCGATTTCACTAACAACCCATATGCTACCACCTATGGGATCCCTAGCTTAAAAATCCCCTAAACTAGCCCCTAAATTAAATTTCTTTTTACGATCGTCTTTAAGCCCATATTTCGAGCACCTAAATTTAGGGGGCCTTTTAATATTTAGGTGACCCCTAACTGTGGGTGAAACAGAAACTGTCCCCTAACAGGGTAATATAGCAAGAAGTACCAAACAAATTATGTTACATTATTTTTAATTTTTTTCACTAAGCATTAATAATTTTAACATAAAATCGTGTACTTAAAACATAAATTATTAAATCACGTAATCCATGTACATTGTATATTATATCAATTTTCCATTAAATATTTATACTGATTAGTTAATTTTATTATGCATAAATCTGTGTATGTTCATACATGTTGCATGCTTCGTTCTATTGTATTTTTTGGTATCAATGAACTAATGTATGATGTACTTGAAATTAATAAAGCGACAGCACGACGATAGGTGATGACATATTTTACGTGTATTTATAATCTGTGGTTTTAGCCACCAAATATTGGTTTGCATTCAAGTAGTGATTTATTTTTATGTTTCAGTCAAAAGGTTAACTATTAGATAATTTGAAAAGAAACTGACTTCCAGACACTAAAAACAAATTAAAAAAATACTGCTGAATTGAGAAGCTCCTCCTTTTTGAGAAGTCAGTTGAAAATAACTAAACGGGGGTTTTCATTTACTATTAGTAGATACCTAATCAGATATTTTCGAAGTCGGTGCCAGCTGACGATGCTATATGATATAAATATTTAATAGGTAAATATGACAAGGAATGAACTCTAAGATCGCTTACGCACTTAACTACGACGCCCCGACGGCAGGTCTGCCGAAGCAGACCACTATAACCATGGGGTTGTTCAAAAAGTCCACTCTGCTATCAGAGAAGTACCAGGAACAAACCGCGTGGTACACCACGACGCGAGTGGGTCACCTCCCAATGCGTTTCTTGGCATCTCCTACCGCAAGGAACGTTGTTTCAAAAAATATTATTAGGTATAAGTCATTATTAATTTATTATTAGCAATAATAAATTTCAATGTACAAACATAGGTTTTATAGTGCACGGGCGAAGTATTACAATTTCCATTTCTAGATCGAAGTTCTAGCACGTTTTTAGTCTTGCTAATATTCATGTTTAATATTCATCTAGCGAAGTGAGAGCTTTACACTTTTACCAAAAATCGAATATTCATTGTTACGAAGAAATTTAAGCAGAAGCAAGGAACATTTTCTTAGTTAAATTAAACACGGTGAATAAATTCTGTTAAATTTTTAACATTTCTTCTAATTCAATTCTTAGTTGATTACTTTTAGGAATGCCAGTTTGGCGATTCTCTTTTTCAATGTCACGTAGAATGAAAAAGTCACGATGGCGATTAATGAATAAAATATTACATCGTTTATATTATAAATATAAATAATAAATGTATAATAAAAAATGTAAGCTATTAAAGGTGTATATTAAAATTTATGTTTTATAAAGGAATACGCAACATTTTTCCATATTTTTTTTAAACTTATGTCATTAGTAGAACACTATGTAAGAAGTTTATTTAAAAAAACCCAACTCGCTAAACCTAACCATAACGAACTAATTTGATATAGTTTAATGAGTTTGTTTCTTCTTTAATAGACTTCTTACATAATCTTCTAATTATGATCTAAGTTTCATTACTGGTGGTAAAAAAATGATACCACTTGTTCATACAAAAGGTTGCATTGTCCTGTATGTTGAGAGTATATTTGAGAATGCTTTTAGAATTTTAAAATATTTTTCTACAGAGATATTTGTAAGTATAAAGTTTTTTATAAGTCATATAAATTCCTAATTAGGTAGTTAGAAAGAGTTAGTAACTATCAAAAAAATCAAGCTGTGTTCTGTTGAATAAATATTCACCCAAAAATATTTATTAATATATGTAATAGACAGTAGTGATTATCACTTTAATAATAATAATCGATCATATTTTATAACTTCTCATATAGAAGCTCATATTAGGTACATATTTTCGTAATACATTACACCTTGATGTTACAAAAATTGCTTCATTTTGTCATCAACTCGTTCAAAAAGATTGATCACTGCTAATTATAAGGTCCCTAGCTCCCTTACTATTCGGTTTTGCGCAAACTCACCAAATGCTCATCAATTATATAGAACCTTTGTTATCTGTTATTTGTGACAGTGGTATCCATCAATGCACTCAATATATGTACATACTCGTATATCTTTATCCAAAACATTGTCTAAAAAGATAAAATGATAGGCCACAAATACTTTTTTGGGTAATCTTTTTAATTATTAGGCGTTAAATGTATAATATTTAACGTTATTGAAGTATGTATGTCGTAAAAATATCAATAGTTTGTTTCGTCATTATACAAATGGCAACTATATGCAAACTTGCTGTTATGTAAAATAACGAAGGAAAAATTTAAAATTTGGTTCGTAAAATACGTTACGTAGTAAGGTTTTTTTGAACCCGGAAAGGGTTAAAAAAATTATCAACGGGAAGGTAAGCGCTGAGAGGTACGCTTTGCTTTAATTCCGCCTTAGGCTTCTCATTTACCAAAATTTATGTGGGAGTCACCAAGCAAGAATTTAACATACTGCAATGTCGAACGTAAATGGCTTATTTTACGACCTTTAATTTATTTTTAAATTATGTTTACAGTTCAGAAGCATCATGAGTTTGCCTACGTCATTTTAAAAACCAGCGAATATTGAATTTGACAATATTATGTCATACCTACTTATATGCTACTTGTTAGGGCGCGGATGCGGCTGTATTTATTTATAACAAATTTATATATTTTTTTTAATTTTTACATCGTTCAACATCTTGTATAACTCGTCTTCTTATCAAGTGTAACATCCATATTACTTTTTATTTTTATATATATTTTGTAGCAATATTGCTTTAAACAAGCGTATGGAATAACGTAATTTTTGTACAAGTTTTCAATGATTTTTGATATGTATTGTATTCAGCCCTTTTTAAAGTCCCACTGCTGAGCACGGGCCTCCCTTCAATACGAGGGGATCAGGCCATAGTCCACCACGCTGGCCAAGTGCGGGTTGGCGGACTTCACATGTCTTTCGAAAACTTGCTAGGTTCTCTTAGACATGCAGGTTTCCTCACGATGTTTTCCTTCACCGTAAGGCAAGTGGTAATCATGTTAGAAATGATTCGCACATGAAAATATCAGAGGTGCGAGACCCGGGATTTGACCTCGCTTCACTCGGTTTCTCAAGCGAACGCGTTACCACTGGGCTACCACTGCCATTTATGATTTTTGATATAAATATCTATTTAATATTTTGTTTTCAATTACTACAACAATTTCCTACAGTAATAAAATGCGCGCGCTTCGGACGACCCCATTCATGCTCTTCGTATTACAAGCTCTTTTCTTTTAGTCGTCACTTTATTTAATGAAATATATTAATTTAATAACTCATTTAGTACGTAGTTTCCATGTTCCCATTTAAATAAATTTACGAAATAGTCTTTGCCTTTTTGGATTTGTTTTATTTCCCGAATAAAAACCTATGTAATGTACATCTTAGCTTTAGAAAATTAGATACCTAATGTTTGCTTTAAAATCCTAATTTTCATTCTGCTTTATCTTTTCTAATATTTTATTTGGATTAAATATTCATAATTAACTTTCTTTCTTTCTATCAGAAAAAAATCACATCTCGGATCATCCCTAGTACAAATATTTTCAAGTCTCATTTTAGTATTGGGACTATTTTAGAATAATAGTAATAACATAACGAAATAATGTCTTTCTATTCCATAGAATACAGTAAATTTAATCCAAACACTCAAAACAAACAGATAATAGATTGTTATAAAAAAAAATCCAATGGTATTGTCGTTATTAAAGAATGCGGTAAAAGCCAAATAACTTTTACATTTATAATATTATTATTTAGTATAGATTGGTTCAGAAATCGGCGATATATAAGTTTTATATAGTATGTTAACAAGTCATGTCTTAAACTTAAACAAATGCATAAATGAATGCTCATTTCAAGTTTTCTAATAATAGCTAGTTTATCTAAATGGGACGAAAGTTTGTGCAAGCGAGGTGAATATAAATCGTTAGTATATATTGGGCTTTTAATTTTAAAGACAATAATATATATGTATACTATATTTATTTACTGACTTTAATTATTAAAAAAATAATAATCGATAATTAATTAATGTGCTGAAACTCGATCTACAATTATTAATTATTAGGTATATAAATATTAAATATGCCTATCACAAATTATTATCGCTCAGATTATATTAAATTGAAACAGGGTTTAATTATAACTCTTGTGTAAAGCGGATTTTCTAATTATATATGTCTTATCTATACGTACATGTAATAAAATTCTAACTAAGTCAAATCTGTACATTAAATATTTTTTGCAAAGTTTTATTGAAATAGACATTATTATCGATACAGAGGCCGAATCTATAGTTTTTAGAATTTTTGTCTGTCTGTCTGTCTGTCTGTTACCGCATCACGGAAAAACCACTGGAGGGATTTTGATGAAATTTGGTATGATGATAGCTGGTTATCCGGGTCAACATATAGGATACTTTTTATCGCGGGAAAATATACCATTTTTGAGAAAAAATACAAAAACTGCATTATAAGAATATACTAATATGTAAAACCTAAAAATTTGGTTTTGGTCATCTGAACGCGGGCGAAGCCGCGGGCAATGCTAGTATACAATATAATGAATTATTATCGAGCGAAATTAAAATATTGTCACATTATTCACATTAACTAACGAATACCTGCGATTTTTTAATACTTCCTTCTCAAACTGAAAAGATCTTCCTTTGTTTATTTATTTATACCTATTTATATTCTTTACCTCTTATCTGAAATATTGCCACAGCGTCAGCTGGCGTTTGAATTCAGATTATCAAAAATATTATTGTAGTATTTCTATTCAAATTTTGATGGCTGATAAAAATATATAGAAGGTAAAATATAGTATGAGGATATGAATAGACACTTCCAATGTATTTTTAACCAACTTCAATTTTTTTTTGTAAAGCTTTTACTTACACGAAAAGAATTTTACATAAATACTAACGTCTTCCGTTGACTTCCCTCCGCTTCGCTCGGGTGCGTCCCTGAGTTTTAAATAGATTAAAATAGTTATTGTGAGCGTTCCATTGGAGAAAGATACATAGTATCGCAGAGTTTTCTGTAGGTCTCTTTAAGGCGCTCTTTTCCAGAATCGCCGCTCCCTAGGCGCCAGCGCGCGACGACCCGTTTCATTTTATCTGTTTTTCGCCTATTGCCATAAATATAAGTTAATAAATGAAAATCTGTTTCTCCGAATACCTAAATAATGACAAGCTAAATCTATGAGTATAACTTTCATATCATATAATAATGTATTTTGTGTGTATCAGAGATTTTAAGGTATTTTTTAGACCTATCTTTGAATTTTTTTTCTATCGAGTGAACTATTGCCAATCGTGTTTTGGCCTCTCCGGGTACTTAGCTATTATCCTTAACTATGTATGAATTTTAGAACTATATGTATTATATTCGTGGTTTTATAATGGTTCAAAATATCCTAAATTCTGGAAAAGAGCGCCTTAAGACCTATAATTTACTAGCACATTGTTTTGATATATCTCTTAAGGTTTAGCCAGCGTTAGTCAAGTAAGCGTACGAAAACAGTTTTTATTATAGCATGTGTAGGCACAAATATATACACACGTCCTTTTTTCTGTTTCTATTAAGACTTATTATTAACTTTTTTTTAAATTACGCTTGTGACAGATTTCGCGAAAAGAAAAATAGTGACATTAAAAGGCGTTCAATGGAATGCATGATCTTTTTTCCTATTTTCAACCGATTTCAAAAAGGAGGAGGTTCTCAATTCGACTGTATTTTTTTTTATGTTTGTTACCTCAGAACTTCGTCATTTATTAACTGATTTGGACAATTTTTGTTTTGTTTGAAAGGGTATACTTCTAGATTGGTCCCATTTAAATTTCAAAAAAAAATACCACCCCTTGCTTTGTATGGGCTGGCACCGATTTCGAAAATATCTGATTAGGTATGTATTTAATAGGTAGACTTTAATTACTTAGCCAAAGCACACCGACTTCGAAAATATTTGATTAGGTATGTATACTAAATGAAAACTACCAATCAGTTATTTTTTACTTTTTAGTGCTTTTGTTTGAAGTCGGTTTTTATTTTTTTGTTATCAATAAATACATAGATTTAAATAATCAAATAACGCTGCAACGGCCATAGCATGTGTCTATCTCCCACACTTACAGTAACTTACGCAAGTCACTAGTATTCTATGAAACAATAAAAAAAATATAAAATTTAGGAAGCTTTATTAGGAATAAAATTAATAAATATAATGTAGAATATTTTTACTATGTAACGGGCAGCAGGACATGCAGTTTTTATTTTTGTGCCCATTCAAGCTGCAAACTTCACTCTCTTCAACGAAGTGTATAGTTAACAAAAAAAGTTTTTTACGTTAAAGCGCTTAGTAGATTTAAGTTGAATTCATGAAGTTAGTTAAACGAAAGTTAGTTCTCATTAAGTTGTTAACTTTGATTAGAGTTTGAGTAGGTAACTTTAAAAATGGCGCTGCTGTAAGATGGGAATGTTACTGACTTAAATTAGTAATTACATAGCGAACAACGGAACTTCCTCAACTTTGCCTATATCTTTTTAATTTAGTATTTCTAAAAATACGTACATATATTATTAATGTTAGAGGAACACACTGTTAAATATTTATTATTAACCTACCAGTGTGTGTATACATTTAGAATTTATCATACTCAATAGTTGTTTTTTGTATCTACGTGTATTATTTCTGCAGTCGAAAAATGTTGAGTCAGGACTAAAACTTACTACTTTATTAAAAAAAAAACAAATAAAACTTAACGGTATATAAAAGTCACATCCACTTTGTATTTAGCATACTGCGTCACTGCGTCATGATAATAGGAAAAAATAAAATAAAGCTGACTTACGAGTAAAATATAAATAAATATGAGTAAATGTTCAAAACCTACCTTGCCATTCAAAAATATAAATGGTGGCCTAATTCAACCAAACCTATTTCGTAATTAAAAATAATTAACAAGCCTTAAAACTATACTCGTGACACGATTTTGAAATATTTTAGGAGCTGCTTAATTGAGATATTATAACTAACCGCTACGGGGTCGATGTGAACTTTGAGCAGTTAACCCAATTAATGTTGTAAAAGGGGTTCTACTCGTGTGATAAGACTATCAAAATGGATTTTATGTATTTATCCTCTATATTATAAGGTACCAACGACACAAAACAATATATAAAAAAGTTTATATTACGTTATAAGTATAAACAGTTTTCTTGTACTTTCTGATGATAAAAACCTTTTTAGGCTGAGTTAATTTTATTATTACCACTCGTTGATTAATTTTTGCATGTTACTTAGTCTAATATTACCATCATCTTGTTGCTTGTATTATTGTTATATATATTTTGTTGAAATGATCAACTACTCTTTCTGTTTTCTCTAAACGTTTTTTTTTAATTATTCTTTTGTGGCGTAGAGCATCTAACTTGTTACTATACAAGTAAATAAATAGTGGAATGTACAATTTCTGGCTAAATACACATATATTCGGTACTAGCATTGCTTGCGGCTTCGCCCGCGTTCAGATGACATAAAACTAAATTCTTAGGTTTTACATATTAGTATCCTCTTGCATTGCAGTTTTTGTATTTTTTCTCAGAAATGAGATATTTTCCCATGGTAAAAATTATCCTATATGTTGACAAGGATAACCAGCTATCATCATACCAAATTTTATCAAAATCCCTCCAGTGGTTTCTTTGTGATGCGGTAACAGACAGACAGACAGACAGACAGACAAACAGACAGACAAAAATTCTAAAAACTATAGATTCGGCCTCTGTATCGATAATAATGTTTATTTCAATAAGATTTTCCAAAAAATATTTAATGTACAGATTCGGCTTATCTCTTTGTATATTCATTGTCTGCCTCGCAAGAGGAAATTGATGGAAAAATAAAAATTCTTATACTGTTTACTATGCGACTTGAACTTACATTTTCATACATTTATGTATATCTTACGACTAAACGACCAGTTAGACTAATATTATTAGAAAAATAAGACATAATCCTAAGTGAAAAGGAAAATGAAATATGAATGAATTATAACTTTATAGATACACGTTTGGGGACTCAGTCGTTAAGGGTAAAAGGGTTTATAGCGTGTCGCCATCTGCATAATAATGGACATATTTAAAGTTACTTCTCATGTCGAATATTAAACTTATTAAAATAAATAGACACGTCTCTATTTTAATTCCATTAACAAAAATGCATCAGTTTTGTGCTATAGTAATATTTATTATATATATATATTTTTTTTTTGGATGCGTAGAGCTGAAGATCGAGCTGAGTGGCGTGCCATAGAAGAGGCCTATGTCTAGCAGCGGACGAAAGCAGGCTGAATATGATGATGATGATGATAATATTTTTTTTTATAAAAAAAATATGAGAATTATATTATGATGATGATGATGAAGTCATAATTATAAAATTTATCATTTCAATACTTTTTTTTTTCATTCTTTAATTATTGTAGACTAACATCTTATCTAAGTCATCTTTACTGCGTTCAATAATCATTTTCTTTATAAAAGTATCACACACAAATTTTATGTACTTGCCAGTAATTTAATGTTCAGTTAAATAATACGTTCATAAAGAAGGCATATTAGATATTTGGATTTTAAACTACTGTATTGAATGGGTTAATCTCAGACTAAGAAATAATATGGACAGAGTGTCATAGAACTAAACATGAAGCCAAACAATAATTATTCAAAACAATGTTTAATATTATAAAACAAATTACAATAGAATATTAATTGCTATGTAAATAAATATTAATAAATAAAAATATCTTACAGATTTTATTATAACAAACAATAAGATATAAGTTAATATTATGCTATCTTTCTTTCATGGAAAAAGAGAACGAATGCTTAAAAATACAAAATAATATAATTTTATTTTCACTACTCATATTTTCTTCTCAAAGATTGTAAATTAACGACTAATACCTAGACATAAAATTTTCCATATTATTTGAAGAAAGTAAACGATATATGATCAAAATCGATGATAGTGGCATAAACAGCAAAAAAATAAAACACGCTACTATTTCTGACTTTTACTTTTCTTTTGGCGGGCTCTGTCTTTCCATATAATTCTTTAGTTTGAGAACTGAAAATTTTACGAATGATTTATATTTACTACTAGCGACTCACCCTCGCTTTGCTTGGATTCTTCGCTAGGTGCGTTTTAGCGGTTAGTGATTCCCATTCAAAATAAACATCTCTAAACTTTTCGAATTTCCAGCAGTTTTTTTGGATTTTCCCTATTTTTTAAAATTTCAAACCACCCCTAACATACCCCCAACTAAACAAAAAAAAAAGAATTATTCAAATCGGTCTAGCCGTTTTTGAGTTTTAGCGAGATTAACGATATATATATATATATATATATATATATATATATATATATATATATATCTTATTAAAAGCAACAATTGCATGTCACAATCACTACTAAGAAATAATTAGTTCGTTCAAATTAAGTCAATCTCTTGTTCAATATTATATTAATCAATCACAATTTGCATAGCTTCATCGTATTGTTACATAAAGCAGTTATGCTTCTCCAAGTAAATAGTTGAATGCATTATATATATTGCGTCACTTCATACCAATAACGTATCGTAACGTCAGAGGACTGATTTATCGGTGTATGGTTACACGGTACACGTTAAAATGAAATATAGCTGCAACTTTATAATAAAAGTGATGGTATGGATACCCCTCACGTATTTATTATACACGGCAATTGTTAACTTTATTGAATATTAAAATGTGTATTCTTTTTAGGTAAAGTATTTTTAAATTATTAGGTCATGTGGGACTCGTCGACTAGAATAGCCGGTACTACTTACTAAAACCCTACGAAACCTCCCCCAGTCTAAATGGGACATAGCAGGATCACATACGCACTCAACCAAGACGCCCCGACAGTAGGTCTACCGAAGCAGACCACAAAAACTATGGGGTTGCTCCAATGATCCACTCTTCTATCAGAGAAATACCAGGAGCAACCCGCATAGTACAACACTCACCGAAGTGGGTCACCTCCCTGTGCGCTTCTTGGCTTCGCGCCCTGCTGAACTGCCGGACGCTAATGAGCCCCCGCACCATGAGAAAATGAACGCACGTTGGGGGGCTACTATAACTACCTAGCTAATTTGCTAGCTAGTAAAAACAATCATAAAAAGACATTATAAATAATAATGTTCTCCTAACTACATTCAGTCAGCCAAGTCAAAGTCCGATAGAACCACTATTAAACACGACTGGTAAGAAATCAAACATTGGGCTTGCCAATTTTTCAGCTCCGGCCTGCTACTGAGAATTTTATAATAGAAAAATCCAATAACTATAGTACTTTCGACTTGGAAATGAACCTAGTACTTACTGATCTGTTACCATACATAACAGCCACTAAACCAACGAGGCATCATTCGGAACTTATTATTTTAATTGAAAGTATTTTATTTTCTACAAACTTCAGAATAAAACTTTTGCTCATCTTCAACTATACACAGGTATTATGTTGTGTTATAAAATTTGGATATTTACGGAATACTCGTAATTATTTTCTTTATTATTATTTTAGGAACATGTACGTCCATCTTCCTTAGAACTCCATTTTCGTAAGATGTTCATACATTTATTATTTATATTTAATCCGGTATTGTATCTATATACCTTTTTTAGAAAAAAAATTATAAGCAAAATAATTGAGCCGAAAGTCTTGTTGACGTAGTTTAATATCGCTATTTGCAAGAATATATGAAGGTATTTCATACAACCTTTCAACCCTCATTTTACCTTCTTAAGGGCTGAATATGAGAAAATGTTCTCTTAGCGGCTTAAACATTAACCTAATAGTCTTTATAATAACCAATAAGTATCTAGGTTATATTTTACTATAATTAAATCTAAATTGTGTTTATCTGAAGATAAATAATATTTTGGTCCATCCATAGGTCAATCTGTTAATTACAAAATATTACCAACTCTATTTATCTAAGCCTTTGTAACAGAACTAATAGAAGTGCATTGAGATTCAAATATCCGAATGCGTGCATCTGATAATTTATCGAACTGGCTTTTCATTTCCCGAGGCTCGACACATGGAAATTGGTCGTCCATTCTGACGTATGGAGTGAGAACTGACATTTGCTTGGTATAAAAAACAAACATTTTTTCCATACAAAAATGTAACAAAAATATTTTCATAGGCCTCATGACCGTGTTGTCAAACTGAACTAGATTAACCCCATTAAAACACTGACATGTTAAAAGAAAACGAAAATATTTTATTCACGTTAATTATTCAGACTAAAAATAGCACAATGTTTTTGTTCATTGCAATATTTAGTTAATTGTTTAAATATAAATAAATAAAAGAGAGGAATCCAACGTCACGTAAATTGCTTAAGACACCTGCAAGGCATCCATCATCATACTCCAAAAGCACTCGTAAAATTCTATTTTTATATGGTATGCTTTGAGTTTGAGGAAGATAAATAAATAACCATAAAATATCGTACTGCCTTACTACAATATCTTTAATATTAAAAATTACTTTAATATCAATAGAATTTATTGGAATAAAGGACAAATTTTATCCGCTTACACTCTATCCTAGTGACAAATACATATGTTATAAGTGTATGAAAATTATTATAAATTCAAGAGAAAATTCAAAAATAAACATATTTTTTTACTCTGCGTTAAGTTCAGTTTTAGTTTTACCGCACGCTTTTTTGATACGATTTCTCGAATAAGTGTGTGAAAAAGGGGCTAGGAGAAATTTGTCCATCTAATTCGTGCGTATTTGTAAATGTCCTGGTCAATCTCCAGAACTAAAATAGTAAATAAGTTTTAGAACGCTAGGTTTTGGGCCAGGTATTCCGTATTCGATACTGCCTTTGGCATAAAAGTTCAACAGAGTTTGATTAGTATTGCAGATCGCCTCAAAATGTTTTAAAACGGGAAAGGACAGAACGGTTATAAGTAAAGGAGGGGAATAAAGAGTCCCATTTAGAATTTTCCTTATCTCGTTCTTACACTGAAGATTCTAAAAACAATTGACATTTGATTTTTAAAATAATCCGTTTTTCTTATTTATATCAAGGAATTTATAAATTCTGATCTAAATGATGATTCTATAGAACTTCTTGAAACCATGAGAACTTTTAATGTATTTACTTACAATACAAACAAATAGTAATCATATAATTTAATAATTTCAATCATTATTATTACATCTTGAAGAATAGATTAATTGGTAATTTTCGCCAACTCGCTTAATTCTCATCAATTTGTGAATGTTGCCCCAGCACTTTTTGTAAGTGGTATTTATATACAAGATACTAGTTACTGACGCTAAGAATGCTGATATTTTACTCTAATTTTATATACACTAAGATTTGTGGGTGAATATGTTTCTTACTATTTCATGGTGTGACGACTTAAAGGATTTCAACATTTCAAAAGAGTAGTTTATATCTTGCACAACACATATTCTTTTAATAACATTGACGTACCTACCCCACCAGATATACCTTTAATTTATGAGCTACTAGCAACTCACCCTGGCTTCGCTCGACAAATCTATCCCAGGGGAACCGCACATTTTTCCGGGATAAAAAGTTAACTATGCGCTATGCCAGACTATAATCTATCTCTGTGTCAAATTTCATCCAGATTCGTTCAGCTATTCTGGCGTGGCGCATTTAAAATATTGATAATATGGCACTAGATTAAGATTTATAGTATTGTATCGTCTTGCTTATTCTTTAAAAGATTATTTGTATTTATCAGATATTTATTTATTTATCTGTGGATTAATAATGGAACTATTTTTTTTTGAACAGATAATAAAGTTATATGAGTACATGCCAATGAAAAACAAGAGGAGTTTCAGAGCTCCGTAAATTTAAACTTAGGCAATTTAACTTTTTATGGTTCCTCGATGACTTCTCTCACTCAAGTTGAAGTGAAGCTTTTAATAAGTTTACGGTGATAATTTATTTTTTGACATGACGATGGAGTATCAAACTTAGATAAAAAAATTCTTTTGATTCAACACTTCAATAACCTCAGCATACGACATTATTCATTACGACCTTTATCAAATGTACGTTACATTTAAATAACAGCTATTTACCTTTAAAGCAGTGGTAACTGAATATATTTATGCGTAATTAATTTGTATTCAAAATCAAAATATAAATTATTCTTTGAGATGTGAAAATCTCATTTACATATTTACAAAATCTTATTCAAGTCTTTGAATATCTCAAGGAAACTAAACCCCACAATCTACTCAACCAGAGAAATCGTAGACACTAACATGTAAAATACAAGGAGGCTTCCATTTAAACAGTTTTACTAAGGAAAATAACTAGATCGTTAAGTGTAGAGACTAGCGTTTTTATAACACAGAGAATAAGAAAATAATCGTTTGCACCTCTAATCGTTTTAAGATTGTTTCTAGTTAAGTACATAGGAACATACCTTAGTACTACATACAATAACAATTTTGAGATGGAATATTCACTTGAAAATTGTTTCAATTTTCTATGTTTTCTATATTAATTAGAAATTTAACAGTTCTTATTTATTATTTATATCTATCTATTAGTTATTATTTATATCTGTCTATCTATTATGTATTCAACTCATTTTAACGTCCCATGATGGGCGCGGGCCGTCCTTCAATCGTAAGGCAGTATGGATCAGGCTGTAGTCTAAATACGTTGGCCAAGCGCTGGTTGGCGGACTTCATATTATGTCTTTCGAAAACTTGCTAGGTTCTCTCAAACATGCAAGTTTCCTCACGATATTTTCCTTCTATTATTATAATTTTTAGTGGTTATCTGAAAATGATACACACATGAAAATATCAGAGGTGCGAGTTTGATATTTGATCCCGCTTCGCTCGGTTTCACAAGCGAGCGTGTTACCACTGGGCTACCACTGCCTATCTTGGATTTTAGTAGAGAGTGGCTTGACAAAATTTTCAGATTTATTTAATTTAAATTACACACACACACACACACACACAGTTGATAATTATTATTTATATATTTAATATAATTTATTTATAAATGTAAATATAAATAATATGTTATAAATTTTATATTATATAATATATGTATATACATTTAAATTTTTTTAACAGTCTACAGTAAATTGAAGATGCGGACCGAGCCGCAAGGATTAGCTAGCATTGAATAAAACCTTTCACCGATACCAGACTAAAATTACGCTACATTTGGCAGTGATTGCATCGATATATGTACCTACATATAGTACCGCTATATGAATATCTAGCATATCTCATGGATACTGCATGCAATATGCATACATATAATTACTTACATTCCATATTTTACATATTGTACATTGTGTAATTTATAAAGTTGTGATACTTGACAATTAAAATGAATAAACTTCGAAAACCTAATCTGGTAAAGTGGTTAGACTCATGCATGTCACTAATTCAACACGTCCTAGGTTATAAATAGATTTGGTGTATTTCCTATATAAAAATCTATGTCAACTAGTGATCCTGCGACGTCCCTAACCTATGCCCTTAGCATTGATAGGTAATATTACGGAATTTCACAGAATAGATGATTTTTTCCGACTTAATTCAAAAATATAATTTTACCGGTGTTTTATTTTCACAAAATGTACTTAAATTATAGCCTTCTATTTTCTTCTATTCTTCTATATATCTCTTTCTAAAATCGTATGAAAATTTTCTGATATTTGTTAGATTTCCCCAAATAAATAAACTCAGTTTATTGTAAATGAATTTAATATTCATAATAGGAACTCATACTTTAATTTCACTTTTTATCTACAATAGGTGCCTATAGTCTATATAATATACATACATGACAAAGGCCAAACATATCTAAACTTCTAAGTTTACTTTCAGAGGTAAGTAAACTCGCGTCCATCAGTGACGGCAGCAAATCCTGGGCGGGGCAGAACTCAAAGTGAATAATGACCGCGAATTGTGTTTCAGTGTAATGAAAATGAAATGTTCACCCCATTATCCTTTATTTAACCTCCAGTAGAGATAAAAAAATCTTTAAAGAGCGCATTTGTGTTCTTTTTTAAAATATTTGCTATATTTTTTCACCTTAAATTATAGTAATAATTTTTTTTAAAAAAAGAGAGATTTTTATTTGACACTTAGTGTAAATTGATTAATAAAAAAAATAAAAATAAGCATATCACCCTTCATCTTTATATATAAAATTGTGGTATACGTGTGTTTATAAAATGTTTTTTTTCGTGTACTTATGGATTCATCTGGATGAATCTTAATTACAGTAGATATCGCTGTTGTCAAGATCCGTTTTTTTTTTTAATTTTCCGACCAAACAAGATCTGTCGCAAAACAACGTCTGCTTAGTCGACCTGTTAGATAGATTACAAATGCTAGTGTGTTCTTGAATTTATCTTTTTTTTATGGAGCATTGATTCAATTAATCGAAGGGATTTTGTGCGTAGAAATAGTTTATTGGCCTCAGAGTGACATTACTGATCTGATTTTTAAAATTCTAAGAAACCACCGAGTGCTAAAGCCGATTTTTTATTTCTATAAAAATGTGTTGACTACTACGAATCGTTAAAACTTTAATATTTAACTAGACATATAGGTGGACGATTAGGCCAGAATATCTGGTTTAATATATAATAACTTTTAGCAATCTAAAATCATAAAAGGATACATAATGATAATAGCCATAAGATATGGAAACGTAATGTAAGGCAAGCGTTAAAGGCACTCAAGCATCATATCACCGAGAAAATTGCCATCGAAATACGTTACACATTGGAAATTGCGACAATTTGTTAACTTTATACGTCCTAAGGGAGCTCTCAACCAACTCACATTTTTAACAATTTATAGCAGGATGGTGTTTTTATTGCAACATACAATTGATATCGCCTTATTTATAAATGGATGCATCACATGTTTTTCGTTGGTAATGACAGAATCGTTTACTGTTTTATTATTATTATTACATAGTATTTTCGATGAAGAAATCTAGATACTTTCTTTATCCTATTTTCAAAAAATCCGCAGATAATGCTAGTTTACTAAAAGGACTGTTGTACTGTTTTGTATAGATTTTATTGACTATTTTTACAAAATGAACTGAACCCATGAAGTTTTACATAAAGTAAATTTAATATATGGTAGAAACTGTATATTTTTAACATTATTTGAATGTGAAACGCGTCACGTAAGCGTGTTTTAACGGACAGTTTTTATTCTCTGACATATTCGAACACTATATGACAACAAAAGTCCGTTATGATTAAGGCGTTCTATAAACATTTTACTATTATTCATGCACTAAGCAATTAATTTATAATAATTAATTTATTACTAAGTATTCAATTTATGTTCTCTTATTACTCAATAAAAACTTTTTGGATACTTAACACCATAGGAAGTTTTTATTTGTTAAAAATAAAACATTAGAGTGTAATGTCAGAATTAAATGCACAATTAAGTATGTATTTTAACAAATTTTATTAACAGATATTAATAAAATTTAATAAGAAATTATATTAATCAGTTTTATAAACATTTATAACTAATTTTCAACCGCAACTCTGCTTGCTTGTTGCGATGATAATACATAATAGTCTGTCTATGTTACTCTACAAGGTATCATAGCTAAATTCTCCAACCGCTTGTAAAAGTCCTGGAAAATCGATTAAGAATTCTTTTTCTATCCAATATCTCACGGGATTCCCTTTTGTTTGTCGTCATCAAAAATAACCTATAGCATGTCATATTCACCATTGAGCCTTGTTAAATCGTAGCGGAAATCGACTGGTAGGAACAGACAATTTTTAGTGATTATATATATATATATATACAAATAACCATATGAATTCAATATGGGCTATTTTTGTGTCACTGACTGACTCTTCAATTTTATTTGTCTATTATTTATAGAATAACTGTTGGTCAATTTGTTTACCCAGAGAGATCGTAAGCACACGCTTATGTTTCACATTATATTTTACTGATATTCATAACATATTATTAAAAAACTAAGTGTACATACAACACTTGTTAAGAAAATTAATGTTTTAGTTGGGTGAAAGATAAAATTAAAAACTTATTAAAAATACAATGAACTGATTAATATTTTTATTATGGACACCACGGCTTTCGAAGCCTGCACATAGAGCAACAAATGACTAAAATTAGCATTCTAACGATAATAATATATAGTGAATAGTGTAGTACGTAAATGAAGAAATACTAACATAAGTAAGATGTACGTCTTGTATGTACATACCATTATATAGATGCCCTAATTATAACGAAGATTCACGATGCTTTTAAAAGTTTAAAGTTAAAAAAGCCTGAACTTCTATCCTGACCTTATTCTCATTAAAATTTAGTTTTTTAGAAGATTAGAGCGAATGAATAAAGTAAGAGGCATACAGATAAAAGTTTTCATTAATCTTTTGTGCCGCTTTGTGTGATTTACGAATAAACTGGTTAATTTACTCTTGTATTGTGTGCTATATGTTTTTATATATATTATTTAGAATCTTTATATATATAATTCTTCTGTGAGTGTGTATGTCACTGAACTTCTCTCAAACGACTGGACCGATTTTGATGAAATTTTTTGTGTGTGTTCAAGGGGATCTGGGAATAGTTTAGATTCACAATTTTTTTAATAGAAAATAATATATTAAAAAAAGTTTGA
The DNA here is from genome assembly GCA_947093115.1 of Brenthis daphne. NCBI lineage: Eukaryota > Metazoa > Arthropoda > Insecta > Lepidoptera > Nymphalidae > Brenthis > Brenthis daphne. The sequence goes on along the minus strand of OX352473.1, from coordinate 30,902,171 downwards.
AATTTTCAAATTAAAGACGTGTAGACAGGACAACGTCTGTCGGGTCCGCTAGTTTAAGTATATTTTAATAAAATTTACTCAGTTTAGAAAAAATGGGGCAACAATATTAAGAGATGTTAGTAGCGTCCTAAAAGCCATGCATTCTCAGGATTTCCTTTTATATAGGAAGTCACAACAGAGTCGAGTGCAAACAATTGGATTTGACAGCCGTTCTTTACAAAAGATGCGCAAACGGGAGTTTGCTATAATAAATAATAAAACCAAATACTACATATGTATGGAAAGATTTCATTTATATTTAGTTTTATATGGATTAAGTAGAATTGACATTAATGCGTTGACAAAATTATTTTGCCTTACTTATACTTATTATTTATTTATTTCACGCGGTGATAATACTTTTTGAAAACTTTTACAATAAAGCCAAAAACTTTCTATAACATTGTCTGGCAAGTAATATCTTGACATATCTTATTTAAAAATTAAAATGAGAAAGCTAAATATACTTTTAAGTAACGAAAAGGGAGGTATAAGCCAAAATTATGAAAGAACTTTCATCATTAAGGGACTAAAGGGAGCTAAAATAGAGTAACACTCTGGAATTGTACCCGCCTGGGCGGGTCCTAATGAATCGTAATGGCGTCGAGTGCTCTCCCCTAAAATCATGCTACAGTGTTGCCGTGTTGTCACATGTTAGTGTGTATTCTGTAAAGTGTTGGAAAGTGCATAATTTACATATTTTTAAAGGTAGTCGGTATACCATAAGAAATCAAAGAGTTTTATACTTCTCATTATGCAGTTATATTTTTTAATTTCTTTGTCCATACTAATATTATGAAGAGGTAAAGTTTGTGGGTTTGTGAGTTTCGTGACGTTGTAGGGGATAATCTTTGGATCTGCTGCACCGATTTAGATGAAATTTGGTGAGAAGATAGTTTGAGACCCTGGAAAGGACATAGGACACTATATTTTTAACCCGGAAATCATTCCTTAATGGGGATAAAAGTTTTTATTGGGAAGCAAGCTAGGGACGAACCCGAGCGAAGCGAGGGTGAGTCGCTAATGTATTATATATTTAGTTATAATTAAAATTAGACATAAAACAATCAGGATTGCAGTTCAAAAGACATATACGGGGCACAATATGTCATTATTATATTATATACTCAGCATGCCGTATGAAAACATACATGACTAATATAAAAATTTATCCCTACCCGGAAACGTATGACGTAGTACGAATATACAAATATACATTTCACTACGCTAGGTGGTTGTCAAAAATAGTCATCGCAACACACCGCATTTTACATTTGCAGAAACAACGCGGCTGTAGGGCGATAGGGTTCAACGCCTCGGTACAACGATGCAGGCCTGTACCAGCGTCCAATGTACATAGGTATATCTGTACAGTTATATACTAACTAGTTAATACTATTTACTGAGGAGTGCGGTTAGCATAAAAATGTATATTATGTAATTCACTTACAAGTCTCTTGTTACGCAACTGCGGCGATGCCCATAGGAGGGTTATATGTTGGACCTGTGACTGGCCAGAACTAAAAAGCTGTAAATAAAAAAAATATAAAAAAAACCGGCTGCGTTTTTTTATATAAAAAAATGCCTTTATTACTATTAAATTAAATAATTATAAAATTTCTCTAATTAATACTGCTTTATAAATTTACATTTCAGTGTTTAAAAAACCCTAAAAATGCAATAATATACGCCTTTTCAATAAAACCGTGATAGCACATTAGAAACGCTTGTTTGAAAAGCCAAATAAACCAAATAAATTCAAATCCCAGGTCTTACACGTCATTTTCGTTTGCGAATCATTTACAACCACTGGTTAATTCAAACTTTTTTAATTAGTTGAATTAAGTAAAAATTAAGGGCCGATAGACAGGTTGATTTTCTACACTCTACTAAATTGCTAATAGAAGACTGATCGAGATATCATTTCCACGTAACATATATGTACTTGTTCCAGAGTTTATGTTCTGTAAGCGATCGCTTCATTTCTATCGGTTAATTAGATTCATAGACAATTTACACTTCTCTCCACTAAATAAAACTAATATGTGACTGAGTGGAAATAGTACAAGACAATTGCTAATACCTAAATCTGTATATATATCTCAATGTCGTTACTTGCAGTTGGATTATAAGTCATTTCGAATGTAATATATTTAATTTGATGTAATAACTTAGCTTCAGATTTCTAAAGGATCTTATATTCGTGAATCAAAGGCAAGTAAAGTCGCGTTCATCAGTGCCGTCGGCAAGCAGAGGCGGAGAACGAGTCAAAATGAATAATGACTGCTAATTGTGCTCCGCTGTAATGAAAACAAAATGTCCAAAGTATTATTTTTTATTTCACTTCAGGTACCTAACTTTTACTTTTTAGTGTTGTTATCATATATGTAGGTATATATATCATATATGTGTTAAAAAATAATGAAGAACCCATTTTATTGATTAAACCAATATTTTCGGTTATCGGCCGATATAGAAAAACCGGTTCATTAAATGGGCCATAAATCGTAAACGGTAAGTTTTACAAAAAAAATTTACAGAAAACTAAAGATGCAAAATCTTATTTTCTAGAAAAATAGTTTCAATAACTTTTGCCCTAAAGTGCATAGTTTCCGAGATATCGTCCAAAACATTTCTTCAAGATGGCGCCTGACGCCCCACCGGAATTTGTCAGCATTTTATGATTTTATACTCAGTAAGTGATCCTAAACCGTATAAAAATATTTGCATCGGAAATTTAGTGCAAAGTTGACAAAAAAAAAATTACTGGCCTATAGGCATAAATATTATTACTAATATACAGATAAGAAGAATAAGGATAGCTTCAATTTCAGAAATATGAAATTTGGCCAAGTATGAAGAGTCCTCTAAATCTAAATCTATAAGGGCCATTGTAATATCTTACTTGAGAGGAAAGTTAGTTCGCTAATTTGAGATTCCTCTAAGGAGCTATCGATCACATCAAAATAGACATTTAGATCCACCCACCAACAGTACCTGCTTAATTTTTTACAGCAGTATTTGTAGAAATAGGTTCTGAGATTTTCGGCGAGGTAAAAAATTATTTATATTATGAGTCTAAAGACAACAAATATTGAGTTTTAAAGCAATGATAAATATATTTAAATGAAAATCTATGAAAAAATATGAAAATTAAAAACAAAATCATGTTTATACTTATTTTATAGTTCATCTAACTTGTGCAAAAATGTGCAAATATTTAATTTTATGCGTAAAGATTATGTGATGGTACTATGTTCTATTGGCATCACAGCGTAAAGTGCGCCAAATCAAGACTAGACAGACGGAAACTAAAATATGATAATTCTAGGTGCATTTTATAAAAATGTTTTTAACGACTATTAAGTATAAAAATTTGGTTAGAGACTCATAAAATTCCTAAGGCAGGTACTATGTAGTAATGTTGTTAGTTATTGAATTAGTTGTTTAAATATTGGATGTCCCTCTTATTACAGGCCATTATGTTTTACAATATTATAATATTTGGATTTTCTGCACTAATTTTGTTTGTTAACATTTTTAAAAGGTACATATTATGTATAGTATTAGTATTATGAAATATAATATGTAGTACCTAGTTCAAGAAAATCTTGAGAAAGAAAGGAGATGCCTCCACTAAGAGCTAATATTCCTTGTCATCGCGTAGCGATGTTATTATATCAAGCTCTGAGCTGCAAGTTTACGAGCAATAAAACGTCATTCTTCACTAAATGAAATAAGCTTAAGCTGAAACGCGAATCCAGTCTCAAAATTTGAGGAATGAAGGGTAGAATATATGAACAATTTATTTTGTATTATAAATGAAAGGTTATGAAGTATAATATTTGCTTAAAAAATAAAATCAGCTGATATCTACATATTAGAATATAAATATAGTAAAAATATTAGATTAATTTAAAGTATACACGAATTTAAAAAATTCGTCTGTATTTGTTATAACGAACTTTTTAAAACTTTTATCTTTTTAATAATATTAAGATTCAAACATTTCAGCAATACGTTGTAGAAGCTGCTATAATACAATACACCAGTTATAAATATTGTCTATGAGTACGTGTGTGTATGTATGCGTATCGATATTGTTATATGTTATATGTTTTTTTATCATTCTGTGTCTAATATAATTACATAGATACGCAAGTGGGTCAATTATAACGAATTCTCTTAATCAATCAATGTCTTTGTAATTAACAGCAGAAATATGAACGATGGTACTCTTTGTTTTAATAATAAAAACTAAAAAAACGTCTCCAAAAAACACTGAAAAGCAAAAAATAACTTTTTTTTTGTTTTTATTTTTCTATTTTTAGTGTACAATAGTAGAAGCAAAATAAGAAAGTATTATAAAAATTCAGTAGGTGAAAATTAAATTATCTCCTATTTTTTCCACTTATGTTCTAACGTTCGAGGAAAGTCAGTAATTGAAATGTATTAACTTTAAAATTTATCAAACAAAGACAGTTTTAAAGAATAAAGTCAATTACTCGCGTTCGCTTACAAAACGGGTTCAATTATCACAATCTATTTTCAGCTCACGTACTTTTTACTATTTTCTATTACATTTCTGGAAACTCAATTACATGGAAACCTATTGCCGCCTTATTTATAATTAAGAATTCTTCTTTGCTTAAAAATATCAAATATTATCTTATTTTTTGAAGTTATACTTCTTTTGGCGCGTTAGGGAAAAAAATGATGAGAATGTTTTTTTACTATGCGACAGACTTACACTACAGTATGGTCTATATTCAAGATATCTATTCCGGTATTTCTATATACACTACACGTATTTTATATCGATAAAAATGAAAATTATAACAAATTTTATGTATTTTCATCTGTCCCGGAGTCTGTATGAAATCAATTCTTTAAAGTTAAATTTGACTCGCTTCTCAGTGTCCTATTGAGCTGAAATTTGGCACACATGTTTGGTTCTCGTGACTGCACAATTACCTAAATGCCGCCGTTTTTAATCCAATATGGCGGACGTCACAAAATGGCGTTTTATCATTTCTATAGTGACCCTTATTATATTGGGCATCAAATGAAAGAATCGAAACACAATAATCAAAGTGATGTCATTGTAAATCCATTTAAATTTTATGCACCCTCATGATACGAATATCAATTGAAAGGGTTTTGCTGAGAAAAATATGAATAAAATAAAAACTAAAAAGAAAGAAAAAAAGAAAAAAATAATTAATAGATAAATACAAAATAAAACAGCTTTTATTTAAATGTTCTAAAAAAAAGAAGTATAACTTCTTACGTTCTACATTTCAGTTCTTACAAGTTAGACGCTTTTTTCCATATTACGATTAAATTAATTATTTTTCATAGAATAGTTTAACAAGTAAAATTAAAAACAAAAATTTTGGTTACAGGATATCATAATAAAACATATTATTATATATTATAGCAGTTTTTTTTTTCATTTTAAGTATAGACCACTCACTTTCCTTATGAAAAAAATGAAAATAACAATAACTATGTTTAAACTACAATTTATTTTATTAGTTTTTATATTAGTAGAAAAAAGTGTTTCAAAAGTATATTTTTTAATATAATTTTACTTAATTTCTTGGTTATATAAAATATAAATTATATCAGAAGCCTGTTTAATAAGTATAAATTAACACTATTCCATTCAATTAACACATTTTGTTTTTGTTGGTTTTAACCGAATGACACTTCTATCTGACGCATAAATAATATTACCGTCGCTTTCTACAGCTACTCCGTAAATGTTTTCTATTGAAGCAAGGTTTTCTATTTTTTTACTATCACTATCTATAGAATATATACCACTAGGTGTCGAGAAAAATAAGTTGCCATTTATGTCTGACGTAATAGCATTCAAATTATAATCACCTAAGTAAAAAGTATAACCTTTAACTTTTTTGTAAATAAAAAGCCCTGTAGAATTTGAGAAATATATGTTATCATCGTTGTCAAGAGCAACCAACATTCCTCTTGTATCGACCAATTGAGAAACTCGCTGCGAATGGTTGTCTTTGTACACGTAAATATGTTCTTCTGGATAGGTTGAGTAATAGAGTTCATTTTTAAAGAACATTTGCCAAATGTTATGGGACGTTCCATCAATATGTGTAGCCATTTTGGTATTATAATCAAACTTGTAAATCCCATCGTTGCCTCCCAAATAAACTACATTAGCTTTATTGTCAACTGCATTAGCAAATCCGCCATTTATACCTTCGATAATTTGAAACTCATTTGTCTTGAGATTAATATACGCTGATTCGAATAATGTTTTTATTTCGCCGGTGGAATAGCTAAAAAATAAATTATTAGTATCATAGTCGATTGCCAATTGATATGGACTTGTAACATCGTCTTTTAATATTTCTTGCTGATGGTTTATATTATGGACGACCACTCCATTACAATTTTCATTGACAACTCGTGCCTCAATATAAGCGAAGAAAGAAAGCAGTACTATTATCTTCATCTGAAAAAAAGAAAGAGCAACTGAAACATTAATTTAATTATTTAAGTTATGAAATAAAATTTAGTATTAAATAATACATCATTTCGTACACGAATTCTTAGAAAATTGAAATAAAAATGTTGTTAGAGGAAACTCCCGAAATGAAAATATAATATTTGAACTTTACGTCTGCTGTAATGTTATGAATGTTCAAATCTGTAAGAGAGAATTAACTGCACTAACATACGCTATTGTCGCAATATCACTCTAGCCTATAGTGAGCATCAGTTAAAATTATATTTAAACCAATGTATGTAAGTCTATAAATATTAATTATTTTCATTTATCTTGTCATTGAATATTTTATCGATACCTTATGCTATTAGTCTAGTTGTTAGTTGTATATTATCATTTTAAAATTAATTTTCTATATGCCGAAATATATAAATATACATATTTAAATATAAAATTGCGTTAATAATTATTTTACTCACTATTTATTCCCGTAAAAAACCGCTCAATGCAACAGCTTGTAACGTAGCTGGCTTGTTGTCGTTTGTACATATGTATATCTTGTTTGCCTTTAGAAAGGTTATAAATGTTATCATACTCACATATTTATAACAATTAATTATTATTTACTGTGTTTATTATAAAAAAAACATAATAAAATTGTGTTTGTTTATTTGTTTTTGCGTTAGATAATTATTAAGTACATCATATTTACTGATATGAAAAAATAATAATACATCTTCTTATACGTCATATATTATATATTTTAAATAGAAATATTCACAAATAGTTTCTTATTTAATTTATATTTGGTAATACTTAAAATAAAAGTCTTACTAATCTATCAAGGTTTAAGAAAAGAAGTTTATAATGTTAAGTTTAAAAAAAGTAAGTGAAAATACGATGTAATTGATAGAAAATGTACATTATATTATTAATTCAATTAAAGTAAGGTTATTTAAAAATAATAATATTATAAAAAAAAATCATAAGTAAATAGAGCAATAACTAAACTATATGACATTACACTATTTTGACACAGCAATGAGAAAATGAAATAATTTTTCTATATATTTACATAAATATAATGAAAATGTTAAAGTAAAGGGCAGTAGGTACTAATTATTAATATTGCAGTTAGTTTCGAGTTTGATACAAAGAAGGTACGATAACCAGTCTATGATAGAGATAAATAATGAAGTGACCAAGAACGGACGGTATAGAAATGACTTTGTCCGATAATAATATAGTAATTTATAGGGTCATATTTCTCGCAGCGCGCCCAAATGGGACCTTTGTGATCATAAAGAGGTGGCCCTTCCACAGCTTAAAAGAATCAGCAAAACTAAAGTGCCAAATTATTTTATATAAGATTTTATTTTTAAATGCAAAAATAGGTTTTAATTTAGGAGTATGAAATAACTGATTTTAATAAAACAAATTGTTCAGCAGGATTTTTAGAGCCTTGATTAAAGTTTTAGACTTTGCCTTGAGAGAGCAAAAAAATTTTTGAAGAGACAATGTCAATTTTATGTACTACATTCATTTAAGGGGGATTATAGAGGAGATGTTAATCTACAATCGTTGAACAGTAGAAATTATAAAATTGTATTTAAATGAAAAAGTAACTTTAGGTCTTGAAAAACTAAACTTTAAACCATTTTAATGTCAATTCCATATTTTTTTTTAATTTTTATCCTTCAAACAGTGTAGAAGTATATCTTGTCTAAGCTCAATCAACTCCCTCTAATATCAACTCATAATAATTCAATTACAGTGTGTAATTATGGCTTTTGATTAATTATTATTAATTCAACTATTATTATTATTAATTCAATACGAGATATACAGATATAATATGCTACAGCACGGTTATGTGCCTAACATTACCGTGCTTATACTATTACATAATATTGAAATTGATTAATTGATAATAACTCCAGAGAGTGTGATCAAAATAATATAATATATATTATCAGTATGTTACAAATTAAACCAAAAGTTGAATATATAATAAAGAAACGATTATAACCGCTGCTCTATAATTTCCTGGATGTTAAATTACAGATATGACGGTAATTACCTTTGAATATATAAAGAAAGACAGATCGTTCATATATTAGTAGTAAAAAATAAAAATTAATAAATTTTAAATAATTTATTAATTCTTAATTCAAGATTATTGTTTTACAATCATTATGTGAAATATATAGAAATTTTAACAATTCATTTCTGAGGTAATCTAAAAATATACTGTTTGAATTAATTTTATGTAACATATTAAAGTCTTCTAGGCTTTAATCTGACAATACCATTTTCAGATCCATAAATAATGTTCCCATCACTCTCCACAGCGATCCCATAAATGTCATCCATTGTAAAGAGCTTTTTAATATTTTTATTTTCACTATCAATAGAGAATACTTCATTTAGTGTCGAAAAAAATTGATTACCATTGATGTCAGAGGTAATTCCGTTTAAATTATAATCTCCCAAAAACTAAATAACGCCTGTATTTTTTTCGTAAACGTAAAGACCTGATGAATTCGAAAAATATATATTATCAGCTTTGTCAACAGCGACCAACATCCCTTTTGTTCCAAGTAGCTGAGGAACGCGCTGTGACTGTCCATCTTTATACACATATACATATTCTTCTGGATAAGTTGTGTAATAAAGATTTTTCTTAAAGAACATTTGCCAAATTGATTGAGTAGTAACATTAATATGCTTAGCAGTTTTTGTTTTATAATCGAACCGGTAAATACCATTGGCACCACCTAAGTAAACAGTCTTAGTTTGTCGATCAACAGTTTGAGCAAATCCACCTTTTATTCCTTTAATTATTTCAAACTCTTTTGTTTTAAGGTTAATGCATCCTGAATGAAATTTCGTATAATTTTCACTATATGAAAAACTAAAATGTGTCATAGTCGATTGCTAGCTGATACGGACTTACCACGTTGTCCTTTAATATTTATTTGCAATTGTTATCATTATAAAGGTTTACTTTATTAAATTCATTGCCAGCCATTGTTTTAATGCTAGTAACAAATAAACTCATTATCACGTATATTATCATCTGTAACAAAATAAACTTTTAGAGTAATATTTAAAGTCTTAATGTCGCGCGTCTGCAAAACTTGTTTTTAGGAAATATACAGTGAAACGGAACGTACGTAAGTAATTTTCGATGTTTTATATGACAAATGGACTTTACCCGCCACTACTAGTAGTTACTCTTAGTAGATTTTGCCAAAATCCAGTCAATTTATCATAAAATATATTACAGTACATGTCAATATTAATATTACAAAATAAAATAACATATTTACCTTTTCCAAAATATTTCTGTAGAACATATGAAATAAAATTACTTAATATATATCTAAAGAATTTTCAACCAATAAAATACATTTAATTTCGAATCGTAAGTAAGAAATAAATGACTGCACATATTTTAAGCTCGTTAATAAATATATACCTATAGGAAAACCACGATACTATACACATGTGACTCTACGCTTAAATGAAACAAAGTATATTTTGCTTTTGTCAGCGACTTCGCGCGCACATATTCCACTCATTAGTTCGACTTATGTCTTCACCATCACAAATGTCGTTTCGACATAAAAACTTCAATACTAAGTTAAACCAACCAGCTCTACTTCTTAAATATTCTCTACATTTTTATGTAAATATATAATTATATTTTTTTATTCAACTTAAATTTGATGATGATGATGATGTTCTCCTAGCCGATTCCGGCCACGGCGGCCAATCTCAATGAGATTAGCCAACTGCGCAGGAGATATTATAGTGCTCAAGTGTACGCGCAGACACAAGTGCACTCTGTATTCCTATCACTCTCATACTCCGGTGGGACGACCACTCGACACGACCGGTGAGAGTTAAGGCGCAGGACCGACGGCTTTACGTGCTCTCCGAGGCACGGGGGTGAAACACCGCCAACTCCCCAACTCCGGGCTGTTACTGAGGCTTACTATATATATATAAACTCATTAACTAAACTTGGCCCGACCCGGGACTCGAACCCAGGACCTCCGGGTGTGCAGCCGTACATGCTAGCCACTACATCACCGAGGCAGTTGATATAATGATATACCTGTCATAGTATTTTACACGTAATTTTCATTTATCTAAACATAAAATTGATAAAAATGTCATAAAATTGCCTAAGTATATGAAAAATTCAAGGAATGCTATAGACAATATCTTGTTATTGCAATTATAACTACTAAGTATTATTCAGATAGCAGAAACGGGTATTAACCGCCAGTTGACGGTCATTACACGTAACGTCATTCATTTGTATTAAATTTTAAAAGTTAAATATTTTTTGACGGCGCGTTTGGCTCAGTTTGTAGTGACCCTACTTGCTGTGCCAGTGGTCGCGGGTTCAAATCCCGCTGGGGGCATTCATTTGTGTGATGAGTACGAATGTTTGTACTCCAGTCATGGGTGTTTATATTTATAATATGTATGTATTTAAAGTTATATATGTATGTATCGACTATCTAGTATCCATAACACAAGTCTCGTAGCTTACCATGAAACTAGACGGTGCTGTGTGTTAATATCCCAACATATTTATTTATTTTATTTATTATTTTTATTGTTTTTCACTATCTCAATGAACAATACTAATAATGAGATATTTTATAAACGACAATGTAATAACATTATTTTAATATTATCGGCTACTGAAGAAATCAATATTTACTGTGTAAATAAAAATAAAAAATGGTTAAAATCAATATGTATTCTAGATAAGTAATCCATTTCATACGTTTTGAATACCAAATTAAAACCTAACCAAAATTCAGTACATTTCATACTATCGCATCGAAATCACGTCGCTTTACTGGCCATAAATTTGAAATAGCTCTCTACCTGTGAAACCGGATTGATTCATCACCAACCATTTCAAAGGAAATCAATTCATTTTATTTTTCCGTACCTATTACAATTGCTTTGATTCTTTTGACAACACGAGTTTTTGTTTGTTCAATACGTGTACTCACTGAAATGATACTACATACCTATAATATGTATTTGATCTAATTAGTTTTATAACATGTCAAATTCAAATTAATGATGTTATAAGGCATATTGTATGTACCTATAAGTATTATTTTATGTTTTATATTATAATTTTCCCTTAACTAAAGATGGGCATGGCATAAATATGTTTCAGGATTAGGTAATATTAATATATTCGTCTGGCAATATTATAATATTGTAACTAATACTTTATTAATAGTGATATTTATCTCAGGTGTGTAATATTCTATATTATATCTTGTATATCTTGTCTTGTAGTAGGCTTGCAACTAAGTATTTAATATTGGAACTAGTATAGTAATACGAGTATAATCTGTGATATTAGTAATAAATTTTATTTGTCATCCATGGCAAGAAATGAATGCGTAGATACAATAAGATCGTAGTAGCAAGTAATTAGATAATTTTTCTTGATGTTCGCTTGACGAATCCGAGAATTCTAACTTACAATGAATCCGAACGATATTATCCGACTTATTTGGAATGGTTATTACAGAGATTATGTGAATATGAAATATAAGCATATCAGAATTTGTCAGATTACATTAGTATTTGTGAATTATCACAGATCCTTCAATATCTAAAAAATTAAATCTCTTAGCGCATACTAATATATCAGTCACACCACTTCTTTAACGATAGTTTTAAAGGATTGGCAAAAGTATCGACAGCTTTCCAGTCTAACTTTTTACTAACAGCATTTTGCACTATGCGCCCTACATAGTACACGCACTCCTTTCATAAAATATACTGACTCAATTTGGCGTAAAATTATATCCATCATAACCATTAAAGTGTCCTTTTTGATATGTTTTTCACTTTTTAAGACCATGCATTTATATTTATTCTGCAGTTTTCAGAATCAATACAAGGAACGAAATTCTATGAATGAAAAACAAAAGAGCATAATCTTTCTTTTCTATGTAAGTCACTCGAAATGTATTGAGTTTCGAAATAATGGAAACCAGAACAAAAGCAACAAAATGTGAAAGATTTTTCTATTCTATTTAATAAATGTGGAATACAAGTAGGAACTTCATAAAATTAAAGTAGCGTAGCGCGTTTGTAAAATTTGTAATTATTCATATTTATCTGAAATAATTCAATGCAGTGTAATAGTGAGTCTGAGACAATTAGAGCTTATCTCTTCGCCAAAGGTCATCGCGGCTTAAGTAAAAATACTTTACAGAAATACAAGACAAAAAATGGCTTAAGTGTGTTTTGTGTGTTTTAGAAGCACTGTAATACATTTGTATATAATGTTCTCTTGATCAATTTCAGCCACGGCGGCAAACTTTACTAGGACTAGCCATAACTGTATGTATAGGAGATATAGTACCAAAATATGACCAAAAAATATATATATATATATATATATATATATATGTGTGTGTACCCTCTATTCCTTTCACTCTAAAATTACGCAGGACCAACCAACGGATTTAAGTATTTTTGAGGCACGGGGGTGAAGTCCGGGCTGGTACTGAAAATATCTAAACAGAAAAACTCTATAACTGTAATTGGCTCGAACTGGTACTCGACCCCACGACCTTCAGACATGCAAACGTACGTGCTAGCCACTAGATCACTGATGTAGTTAATTTTATTATAATTAAAATATGTACTGTGAAAAAATAATATGTATAATAAATACACAGAATTGGGAACTTAGCTAAATTAACTTTATAATGGCCTTTGCTTTCGCTAAGAAAAAAAATAAAAAATCATTAAAAAAAATTTCTATTATATATATTTCGACTATAAAATGTTACTATGTTGTATGTATATTATAAATGTTTATACAAAAGTAAGAAATATGTTTAATTACTTTAATTCCAATCGAATTTAATTATTGCAGCTACGTTACATTGAGATTACGTTAATTCTTCGTAGGCGGATAAAGTACTGATTGGTACACCATCAACTCTATTCACACCGCAGAATTTTGGGCTTTACCATTCCATTAACGCACTCAATTATTGGGGCCTACATTCGAATGAATGTGAATGAATGAATGTTTGCAGAGCGGGAATGACTTCTGGAAAGAAAATTTGAAGAATATTTAATTTATTTTTCTTAATTCTGTAGATACACATTTTTTACCCGCGATGGCCACGGAGATTGTATATGTGTTTGGGGTGAGAGGTGTTTGTGTGTCTGTTACCATTTTTCTCGGAAACGGCTAGACCGATTTTGATTTTTTTTTTACTTTGTATAAGTCTCATTCCTGAGCATGTTCTAAGCTAAGTTTTATAATATTACCGCCAGGAGGCACTACAGTACACGTTTCTCCAAAACAGTTATTTTATTTAAATAAATGAAATGTATTGTATTTACTATAAAAATTTAAAATTTAAAAAGCCACAAATGAAACATATGTAAATAAAAATTAGAATAATTTTAAAAATATAATTTATGTTGTTTAAAGTGTTGACATTAATAAAAGTTACATATCTAGCTTATGTTTATTTGTTACTTCTGACTTACCTTCGTTTCGTTCGGGGGTGTCTTTACTCTCTGTATGTCTAATAGTAACATAATATAACATATATTATGTTACTATTAGACATACAGAGAGTAAACTGCAGCTAATTGCATATTTGTGTAGTAAATTTCATCCAAATTAGTCTAGCTATATCAGCGCGACGAAGTAACACACACATATAAACTTTCGTATTTATAATAATATTTCTTTATATATGTTAAAATTTGTATTTTCTACGCTATTTTTGCTTTAAGCATAAATTTCAAACTTTTCTCGTAAACAAAGGAGGGAACATCAAAAATATGAATTTAAGAAGAGAAAATGATTATACGAGTATATTATTAAATATATTATGTTCAAGTAAAAGGTAAGCAGTATTAATTTGAAATAAAACGAAAGACAATTCATTGGTAAATGACTTCGAGATTAGCTAACAATTCAGTGACGAATGGCTACAACGCTTCGTTTCTGCATCCCGAAATGGAGTACTTGATTTATTACTGATCCCCTTCAATAAAGACAGACAGGGCTGTCTGTAGAAAAAAACAGTCCTCAATACATTAAGCCTACAAAATAGGATTTCTTAAAAGATTGCTAAAATAAATTACTACTAGGCGTTCATTCGCGTATTGTACTTTACCAGTGATTCTGTATCCAGTATTCGTTTTTATAAATTACTAGCATTGCCCGCGGCTCCGCCCGCATTCAGATGACCAAAAACAAAATTCTTAGGTTTTACATATTAGTATACTCTTACATTGCAGTTTTTGTATTTTTTCTCAGAAATGAGACATTTTCCCGCGATAAAAAGTATCCTATATGTTGACCCGGATCAGCTATCACCATATCAAATTTCATCAAAATCAGACAGACACACGGACAAAATTTTTAAAAACTATAGATTCGGCCTCTGTATCGATAATGATGTTTATTTCAATAAGATTTTCCAAAAAATATTCAATGTACAGATTTGGCTTAGTTACATTTTTATTATAATATGTATAGATTATTATAAATTAAATAGTCAGTGTTCTAGAAGTGACATGTAGACTTCTGAAATTCATCTTAGTAGGATTAAAGCAGGTATAGCATCTATTAAATAAAATACAAAATTTAATTCAAAGGTACAAAAAATCCTTACGAAAAAAAGATCTATTCTACCATATTCCGAGTCAGGTCTGATAGACCAAGCCTGAATTTAACATAATGCACGTAATGAAAATAATGTTATTGCAATTAAATGGATCGTTGTAAAGGTGTTTTACATATCATGTTTATTTTATTTTTCATTTATTCGTATGGAAAGATATCTCGAAAATACATACCTACATCTATAAAATTTTGTATATTTGTTTGCAAGTCTTAATAGATCGTCATATGTGTATATTATGTGTATCATATGTAATATTACGTGCATACGTGTCGAATTGATAACCTTCTTTTTTTTAGTCGGTTTATAAGAAATAAAGATTGATTTGCCTTCTCATAATCTTGATAATTTCTACTATAATATAATACTACTTAAAACTTTAACTCTTCTATCTTATAAATTCCTATTAAGCATTAGCGTTTTCAAATTTACTAAGTAGAAAGTTTGTAGGTGCCTTGACTTCTATTTAAAGTATGAAATCTAAGCGAGCGCAAGCATATCTCAGAAATAACCCACGCGATAGACGAAAAGCTTTTAGAGCTGAGATGTATACGGCTCTTGTAAGAATTGTTTCATATGAGTTTTTACCATACTCATACAATTCTATTGAAATATGGGAAATACGAGAGAATTTTTTAAGTGTATCGTTGCCAGTATTTACAATTGTTATTTCGTTTTTATTTACTTTTGTTAATATTTCGAGTGATTCAGTTATTGTACTAAATCATTAAAAATATATTATTTTACTTACAGAATGTATTGCCTTGATTTATACAAAATCTATGCGACACATGTGTAGATAAAATAATGCTATTTTGCCAATGTTTTTAACAATGAATGTTACCATATTTCTCTTGTATTATGTTTTACTGACATATTTTAAGGTTTGATAACCATCCACAATTTAGCTTTTGCTGTGTATCGCGTTATTTCATAAATTAATTCATTATCATTTGAATATAGATACTGAAAAGATGGATTATATGTATATTAATTGAACGCATTTAATTTTTTTTTTCTCTAATGTCCCTTTAGAGTTCAGCAATCAGTGTATTTGGAAATATAAAATAATTTTTTAAATATTAATTAATAATGAATGGTTTTTACTTTGTGAGGAAATTATAAAATATATTAGGTACGTCCCTAGATACTCTTCGTATTTACTTATTAATGATGGAAGCTCTCAGAAGGGTCGATTTTTCATATATCTATAGCTTATAATTTTCCAAATTTAAGTAATTTAATTTGTAAGATGTATGTGATGTGTGTTAGCTGTTTTATCAAAATATCTTTTTATGACAAACTCAGTGGACGGCTGGTTTGAGTAAACATCGAAATTTTATTTGTCGCTCGGATTAAATGTTTGCTCCCAATCGACTAGCTGCACATACATAACATGAATGTTTGTTTATTCCGTTAATATATGAACAACGGTACCATTTACCACAGTACTTTTAACCATCATTTATTTTACTCAATTATGTGAATACTCAAACTTGTCTATCCTTGTAAATAATAACATAATCGTAATAAAATATATGAACTGCTTATTACAAATAATTTGTCGATCATAAGACCAACCCATTGTGCCTAACAGGCGAATATTTTGGCATCTTTAACTTACTATAAATATATATATATATATATATATATATATATATATATATATATATATATAACCTATATAATATAATTTACCAAGAAGAAGGAAAGAAATAGCAAAGTTTAATAAATAATACTTTTCTACTGTCAAATCAAAAAGTCAGCTGGATGAAGCCAGGGCCGGCTGTCAATAGTGCGTAAGAGTGCGCGGAATTTCGACTTGTACTGTAATCCGATGGAACGATAATCAATAAACCGATTATTACTAAAAAACTGTAAATAGTTTCTGACTCGAGACTCGAACCCAAGATGACTCAGTGTAGTCATATATTCTAGCCACTAAACCGAAGAGTCAGCTGTACAAATATATACAGCCTACTGCATGACAACAGTCGTCAATGGCGCATTATACATAAATATCCGACAGAGATAATAAAAATAAATGTGTAACAAGAGTAATACGCGCATTTTTATACGGCCCCTCCTATATGTTGTAGACATAGCTGCATCACAATAAATTCTATAGCAGGCACAGAAATCCAATATCAAGACTTTATACGACGGATATTTACATTCTCTGGCTCCATACTTAGCATCGTATAGGTACTGTTAAGTTATTGTGCGTAAACATTCTGTAGATTCTTGAATGGTAAAAATAACATTATTTTTCTATCTACAAATAATGTTTTGTAATATTTATTAAACTATTGTATTAGAATTGCTTATATTATGTACTTATTGAGACTCAATAATTTTATTGAGGATACTCTCATTTGGCACAAACTTCTCCCAGGAGTACACAAAAAGTTCTTCATCTTGTAAAAGCTGTTAAATTGATGGTAATGTTAGTAGTCGAATTGGTAGTGAACAATTATACAGTACAATATAAACTTTGTTTGAATGAAATGTCTTCGTAGTATAATCTATACATATAATAAAATTGTAACTAAGCCGAATCTGTATATTAAATATTTTTTGGAAAATCTTATTGAAATAAACATTACTATCAATACAGAGGCGGAATCTATAGTTTTTAGAATTTTTGTCTGTCTGTCTGTCTGTCTGTCTGTCTGTCTGTCTGTCTGTCTGTCTGTTACCGCATCACAGAAAAACCACTGGAGAGATTTAGATGAAATTTGGTATGGTGATATCTGGTTATCCGGGTCAACATATAGGATACTTTTACCGCGGAAAAATATCTCATTTCTGAGAAAAAATACAAAAACTGCAATGTAAGAGTATTTTGGTTTTTGGTCATTTGAATGCAATGCAATGCTAGTTATTTATATAACTGTATTAAGACAATTAAAATATTTATGAAATATGACCCTTGTGTTATTCTTAATATTGGTCAAACGTACGATCACGTTTTGTGCCTACAAATGTTTGGCTTATCCTTTTAGATATATAACATCCTCAATATATCCTGTTTCATATTAACATCAAGCGGAAATGTCCAATAACATTTGCATAGATAAAGAAAATTGCATTTCCCAGCAATAGTTTTTCAAAAATATTTCATTCAAAGAAGTAAATAGGGAGAAGAAATAAATCTAGTTCAGACGCAATCAAATAGTCCTCTGTCGGAAAGGGATCTCCCTTGCGTGCACTTTCGACTGAGTTATTGCTTTATTTTGAAGTTAATTGGACTTACTTCAATCTACTTGATTCATGAATACAGGTAAATTATAATGATTTCTCTAAAGTTGACCTGGAAAAATAACTTTGGATCTATTGAACAAACCATCAGTTTTAATATGCAAAAAGTTATCTGTAATATAAAATTTTATTAATTAGCGTAATATTAAATGTTGGGACAATAACACACAGCGCCATCTAGTCC
Organism: Brenthis daphne; assembly: GCA_947093115.1. Classification (NCBI taxonomy): domain Eukaryota; kingdom Metazoa; phylum Arthropoda; class Insecta; order Lepidoptera; family Nymphalidae; genus Brenthis; species Brenthis daphne. The sequence goes on along the minus strand of OX352473.1, from coordinate 30,883,483 downwards.
CATGCTAGTGGAGGATTGTGTTATGGAAATCAGATAGTTGATACACTAATATAACTTTAAATACATACGTATTATAAATATAAACACCCATGACTGGAGTACAAAAATTCGTTCTCATCACACAAATGAATGCCAGCGGGACTCGAACCCGCGACCGCTGGCACTAAAAATATACTACGTTCTCTATATTTTGTACGAGTATATGTTGCATTCTAGATTATTTTGTTATAATTATAATAAGCAATTACTTATAACATAAAAAGGCTATTGTGTATTACATATTCATTTTGTAAAGAATCTTATGTTTTATTCATAAGTACGGGAGCTAAAGCGTTCTTTCCGCAATAAAGTTGAGAACATTCGTTGCAATTCATTAAAAATATTTTTTCAGTTCTAATTGCTACTCTTTATGAAGACGTTATTCAGTTAATGGGTCATCACATTGCAGATAAATACTCAAAGTATTGTAAAATACTAATGTACTTTATGAAATGGTTTTCAATTCAATACCGTATGGCCGAAAAAATAAGCCTTGAAAATCGGTCAATATGAATCAAAAACTGAGAGAATCACTCATATCCTTAGTGTTAGATAGTAGATACATACCTACTATGACTTGTGATCCATTGAAATTTTCATTTTTTTAAATTTCATAAGTGTTTCTAATTCTACAAAAATTAAAAAGCCAGATATAAAAACTTAACGAGATAATAAACGCAATCTGCAAATTAGGTTGGAATATCATCAAGACTTTCGATATCTAAGTGCTTGCCTGCTGCTTGAAAATGTAATTTAAAATGAAATGAGATTGTACAACTAGATTTTTATATTTTAATATGCCTGAATTTCATAGTAACAAGCTTTTTCCTCTGGATTCGTGTTCAGAATATTTTGTACAAAGCTCTCCCATATTAACTTTCCACCGAGCCTGTCACAATCTTACGTTTAAAATGAAAACTTATATTATCGACCTATAAGTTCATGCAGAACTTTATTTACATTTTTATAATTTTGGGCACAGGTTTTTAAGCAACTTCTGAGTTAACTACTGTGCAGCTGAATCCACGAACATAATACACATTAGTTGTGCATTATTATGATAACGAATACAGCTGTAGAGTTCAATCATTTTAATCAGTTCAAACTTCTTGTAGAATAAATTTATTTAGTTCAACTTTAAAATTCATAACATACAAATACATAATATCTGCAGCAATATTAACAATAAACGATGTTTGATTTATATTTTGACAAGGTGTATAATTCATATTAGTTAAATAATAAATATTACGGCTTATAGGAATTATTTTCGTGCTAACCGATTAAGATATAATCTTACTAAGTACTTATTTTGTACTGTGCATCCATCAAAAAAGTACTAGATACACAATCCCATACAAAAGTTTTCTTAAAACTGTCGCAAATTGTGTTTTAGCTATTATTCTAGTTGAAATAAACATACAACAATGTAAATTGAGCCTTAAATGCAATGATTAAAGTTGTTTTCACAAAAAAAAAAACAATTAAAAGCGCGTTCATATATTCAAATGAGCGCTCATTCGGTGAGGACATTTTTTATCGTTGATCGTGTATGTAGAACTTTTTTGATCGATTGACAATTTATTTTTCATATTAAACTAACCAAATTTTGTACTTATTTTCTTATAATAACTAATAATTTTTTTATTTGCTAACTGCTTATTGCACTTAATAATGACAAAATTATCGAACAGCTTATGTAATGCATGTATAAGTGTTTTCTGCCTTACCCACAATTTAAATGAAGAACTATCTTATTTCCTTTATTGCATATTAATCACAAAAAAAAATACAAATTTTGAACTTTTTATTAAAAGATAATTATTTTATTTTAACAGCGACACTACTAATATGTTATTAAGCTTATATTGCATTCCAAAAAACATTTGACAGTAAAAAATTGATAAAAAGTTCCATGACACCTACATTTACATATTAATTACTTATTCAAAAGAGTCGGTTCTGTTTTCAAAGTCATTTTTATTTGACCTATAATTAAATCCAATATTGTTGTCACTCTAAAGTTAGCTCTGAATTTTTCACAATTATTCAAAAATACCGGGTACAAATATTCTAAGACAGCATGATCCAAAGTAGGAAATAGATGGTGCAAAGCGTGATGGCCAAAGTTAGTCAACACTCTAAAATAATTCGTGTTGATTTCTCGTCGATCCATTACAGCTTCCAGCTCATGTATACCCCAATCAGGGTTAGGGTCACTGAAATCGAAAAATATTTAAATGTATTAGTTATTCAAATATTTTTCTTTTTGTTTGTAGGTTAGAGAAAAATAATATATTTTTACTTTTAAGCTTACGCTAGCACTTTTCTTAAAGATCAAACCGTAAAACAACAATTCCAACAAAAAAAAAGTTTTTACAAATTAGGTAACTGTTTTCGGTTGTAGGATGGATGTTATTTAAAAAGTTTCTTGCCTACAGGTATAAATTTATCATATTATCTTTAACGAACTCATAATAAAAAATCTCAATGTCGTATTTTTTGACGGCTGTTTGAAGAGAAATGACAAGATGTTTTGAAAAACCACTTTTTTCAAGGGAAATTTTACAAAATATGTTACTATACTATGTATTATACTTAATATGTATGCACATAATTCGTTGGCTCACTATTACAAGGTGTTAATTTTAATGAAGTTTAGTATTTTTTACATAGAACTTCGTTATTTTGTTATCGTAAAAAAAACAACATAGAACTATGTAAAATTGAATATTTTATAATAAAAGTGCCCCTATCTAGTGGTTTGTTTTTGCAAAACTGTAGCTAATGACACATAGAACCTTGTAGCATTAATAACTAAATAAGTGCTAAAATTGTAACATAGAACCTTGTAATAGTGAGCCAACGAATTATGTTATATTATGTTACACTATAATTTTACTTGATGTCATCTTCGCCCAAATTATGTTTTCAAGCTAAAGTCTCGTTAAAAGCGGTTCCGTTAAGGTAAGGTTTATTTTTTAATTTTATTGGTTTATTTATAATGGTTGGTGTGGTTTGGTATTTATATTTTTTTCTTTCTTACCTGACTTGATCACCATCTTTAAAAATTTTAGGGTGGTGATGTGCAGCATTTGATCCGATCATAAAGAAAATAAAGCTTGCAGTACTTATAATCCAGAGCCAGGTAATGAAAACGTCGTAAAAACTGGCACCAGTAACGAGATACATCCACAGAGGTAACAAAAATCCCACGGCATCGTGCCACCGATAATGTTTTTTAAAGAAGTCTTTACGTAAAAAGACCGACGTTGATCTAAGGAAAAATATTTATGTAAATGTAAATTAATTTTATTTTTTCAAGCAACTCAACTGTAAGTAGCAATTTTTTACTATAAAAATTATTTAAAAAAAACAATATATAATTCAGCACATCATCAACAGTTATATATTTTTCTTATTTATTTATACATTTACCTTTTCAAAAAGTTTAGAAAATATATAAAAGGAAATGTAATAACTTCAATTAAAACTGAAAAATTAGCATAAAATGGTCGATCTCTCCTTGGCAACCAAGATATCATTGGGTCAAAAGCACTTATTTCTAAATCCATTAAAGTATTTGGATACAGATGATGAGAAAGAGCGTGAGATACTCTGAAATCTCTGAAAAAAGTAACAAAATACATAAAAGAATATATTCACAATGAATTAAAAATAAATAACAGTAACAATTAGTGTAATTCACGAGTTCAAAATGATGAAAATTTTAATGAGAATTTAAATGATTCAAATGAAAGCTTGAAAAATTTTAAATAAGCAAAATATTTAAATTTTTAAACTTGCATGGTGTGATATGTTAAGTGTAATATATAAGAAGGGCTCCGACAAGCGAAAAATTTATAGACTAATAATATTTTAACATTTCTTGTTGTCTTCAAGACAATGAAGGTCCCACAAAATTTTGTAAATTAACAATCGCCTGACTTCTCGAAAAATTAACTTAAAAACTTTTTTCCAGCTGGACTCAATTCTTTGAAGAATTTGTAATACAATATAATTTATTCAAATTTTTAAATTAATATTTATTTTATAAGAAAAATATTTTACATGACTTACTCGCTTATGAGCCGGCGCGCGCACAGCTCATCGGCCGCTTGGAGCTCTATTTTCAGCGTTAAATTAAAATTATAAATAATGAAGGTAGATACCGAAGCTTATAATTTTTAAATTGGAAATCACCTACATTATAAGTATCTTTTTTGTAAGTTTCTTAATAATAATAATTTCGGAATTATTAGCGAAAAACTAAATACCTTCTTTTTTCATCTTTAATAGTATATAACTTTTGCAATTTCTTACTTGCTGAAAAATGGCTTAAACACTTTTTTCTAGACGTCAATATGGATCCAATAAGCTATCGCAAATATATTTAGAACCTTTATCACTAATTTTCACCATTTTCAATTTGTGATCTAAAGTAAACAATTTAATACATACCTATAAGACCATAAGCTGAAATTAAAAAGATACATTCTCCAATTATCTTTTCTATGAATGTAGTTATGTGACGCTATAACCACATAAGCCAATGACAGAGATGCTACAAAATAGGACGCCATTACAGCCCAGTAATTATTAGACCAACATGTTATTGCCGATGTTACGAGTAAAGTTATCAGTAGACCATCTGTGATCATATCACTAAATTTTTCTGTATCTTTTGGTACTTTCTTTAGTTCTTCTCTTACTTCTCTTTTTAATGTGCGAAAAAAACCATCTTCCTTAAATGTAAATGGTGAATTTCTTGGAGATTTGGCATCTCTTACATAGAATTTTTCTAACATTGATTCCGCAATAGTGTCGATATGGTGGCATTCAAAGGCTTCTGTTACATCCGTGCCCTAAAAAAGAAACTTTGCTGAATTTTACGTAATACAAGTTAACTACATATACATATGTTAGAAACAAAATTATACAAAAATACATACTTATCCAATGTGAGTATTACTTCATTTATATGACATTCATTTTGACTAAATTATAGTTTGCATTTTTAGCTTAAATCTTTGTTTTTAAGACATGCATAGACAAAAAAAGTAAAAACTATGTCGATGTCACAGTAATTCTAAAATAGTGTCAGACTCTACTGTTGAATGTATTCAAAAACAGTGTTTTTATATAAATTTTCATTTTCTATTCCATTTTTTAAATTAGGTACATTAAATTAGTTTACTAATTCATTTTGGTTCAAAAAAGTTCATAAAATTTCTTATCTCTTAAATTTTTTATTTTTCTCTCATATTTCGGGATTTTCCTACTTTCCCGGAAGTGAAAAGAATTATAAATGCGAACGTATCGCATTTTAAGTTATATTTTATTTTACACAATATCGTTAAGAAATAATATTAAAACTAGCTTATTTTTGCTATCGATAAAATAAATATTGTGATTTAAAAAGTAACGGCAAATATATTTTACTTTACTCACAATAAGTTACGTAAGTTAAAACATAACACGAACTTAATATGTGGTGGTATTCAACCCATGGTGCTCAAATCAGACTCGAACTTCTCCGATTTAAAGTTCATTCTTGTTCATAATCTAACGTTCTATAAATTAATTATATTATAAAAAATAAAGTGATAATAAAAGTAGTTTTTATTTGATAAATTCTTCGGCTTGAATATCAAGAAAAAGATGATTTATCAAATCTTATTATTTAAATTAGTAAAAACACATAAAATAGACATACAAACATTAAATATGTTATAAATTTTTAAATGACAATAAATAACACGACTTTACTAACCAACAACAGAACACTATGTTATCATGATAACAAGGGTTAAAGGATCGAGCTGTAAAGATAAGTCGTAACAGACAGACAGAAGCAAAAAAAAAGAAATAAATATCAATGGAGTATTTTATATTAATTTATTATTATTTTAAATTACTCTACTTGTAAAATTACTAAAATTAAAAAATAAGTTATTAAAAAACTTTTTAACAAAAAAATAAAAACCGACTTCAAACAAAAGCACTAAAAAGTAAAAAATAACTGATTGGTAGTTTTCATTTACTATACATACCTAATCAAATATTTTCGAAGTCGGTGTGCTTTGCTTTATATTAGCTGGCACCGATTTCGAAAATATTTGATTAGGTATGTATTTAATAGGTAGGCTTTAATTACTTAGCCAAAGCACACCGACTTCGAAAATATTTGATTAGGTATGTATAGTAAATGAAAACTACCAATCAGTTATTTTTTACTTTTTAGTGCTTTTGTTTGAAGTCGGTTTTTATTTTTTTGTTAAAAAGTTTTTATTTTTCCCTTTTTAGTGTAGACAGTAGTAGCAAAGTAAGAATTCTAACGTATTAGGCTTGTCAAATCAAACAAAACAAGCCCAAACTCAAAGTATCTACTATTAGCCGTTGAAGAGTTCCACCTATCCACCTTCTGGCCTTACATGGCCTTACATGGCTCTGGAAATAGAAACACTTGCAAAGTTTCAAGTCAATATGACAATTAGAAGTAGGTTAAATTCATCATTAGCTATTTTTCCACCCTTAGGGGTGATATTTTTTTTTTAAACTTAAAAGGGACCAATCTGGAAGTATACTCTTTCAAACAACACAAAAATTGTCCAAATCGGTTAATAAATGACGGAGTTCTGAGGTAACAAACATAAAAAAAAACATACAGTCGAATTGAGAACCTCCTCCTTTTTGAAGTCGGTTGAAAATGTATGGTGTTCTTTAAGGAAAAAATCATAGCAAACGAAACTTTAATTAGCCATTAAGAATTACTTGTGATATTACTTCTTGCCTAAATAAAGTTACATCGAAAGAGGAGATACACGATATCTGCTTAAATGGCACAAATTAATAATATCCTTGTAGATATCTGAAATTTAGAGTGATAAAGAGTGGTAGTAAAACTAAGTACTAAAACAAAGTGGCATCCCTATTTCATCATGTCTATGCTATTCATTACAATATAAATAATCATAAATTGATCTTGTTAATTATATTATTATTTTGCATATTGCACACTAACAATCACATAATGGAACAAAACTCAAGGATCAAACGAAATTCAAAAATATTTTTAATTAAATGTTTAATAATGAAACTAAACGCAACCTTTAGCTATATAATAAAAGTTAGTTTTAAAATATATCCTGACTAGCTGAAATTTAATATATAACGAGCAACCGAAGCAAACACAAATAAACATAGAGGTGGCAACTTGAAACTAGTTTTCAGAAGCGAATTTGTAAAATGCAGCCAACTTAGAGTACCAATTTATTTTTCAAATTGAAATACTACGTTTTGTTAGGTTACCAATGTTTGTCTTCTAGATTTTATCCGTTAACTTTAAAGCAGTAAAATAAATAAATAAATATATATATATATATATATATATATTATATATATATATATATAAGTAAGCTTTGATTGAAGAAGTTTAAGTATACACTTAAATAAAAATATATAAAAGTTCTTCAATCAAATCTTACTATGATTACAAATAAATAGATTTTTACAATATTAACTTTTAAGTGCTTTTATAGCCATGCTTTTTGTTAAATGAATTAAACATACAATCATATTGTTTTGAATTCAACTGTAAAAAAAAATTATTACTAGGTACGTAGTGAAATGGTTATTTACACAGATGATTACTATTTCATCTTTAACACTTCCAGGTAAATTTCTAAGAAATTAATTAAATTTCTAAGAAAGCTATTGTTAACTGTAACGCCGGCGTGTCCGCGGTCGTGGAGCGATTTACTATTTTCGAATGTTACCAGCTTCAATTAAGGTTGTAATGTTTGACACTGAACACAGTATAGAAAAAGTATTATTATGTATTTTAAATAATCAGCTAAATACTTAATCAATACATGAATGGATGTTTTCTGTTTTTAACATAAGCTTTTCAATCACGCAAAATGATGTTCGTGATGTTTTTTACCGTTGATATTTCTGAAAGAGTACCATTAATTACATGATAGGTTGCAAGTGCTCTTCGATGGTTTGAGGTTAATTAATCTGAACATAACAGGTTACCAATTAAGTAAGTAATTAGATACAAAATACGTATTATTTACAATATGTTACACCTGAGCAGATCCAGAGTGTATCACTAGTATAGAATAAAAATAAATATATGTATATAACTTTTTTACATATTTAATACATGAAACTAAATACGACATGATATTTAATACATGAAACTAAATACGACAAATTGACAGAACTTTTACCAACAATTCTTTTTTTTTTGTCCTCTTTGAAGCCTTTGAAATGTTTGAAATATTTGTTTAGTATTGTTTAGGTTTGTCTAGTATCCCGTAACAATGGAAGTATTTTTCTCTTTCAATAGAACTTCAGTATGTCATGTTTTTTTTTTATTAATTTCCCCTTTAACTAGGTATAAATTAAATGTCATTTTTTTTATTTTTTGTAAGTAATGAAATTAGATTATTAATATACTTATAGGTTTCTTTGGCCTCTCAAAACAAAACATAAATGTTGGTTAGAGATTGTTTTCAGTAGAACGATCATAAAAAAATATAACATAATATGAAATTTTATGAAAACTAATATATAATTTATCATCTAAGATATTGTTATGAATATAGTAAAAGTACCTTTGTCAGTTCCAGCCACTCCGATCCACCCGGATGTCTTTGAATAAAATGTTCGAGGTCGTATAATCTATCATGCACTCGCCATAAGCCTTCTGCCCCATCGTCTAAAGCTTTCCCCTGAAGCCATTGTACGGGATCTCTGAATCCTCCGTCCCTTAGAGATGGATATTTCAACTGGGGGAAACTGACATGAGTTTTCTTTTCTATAGCTCGTTGGTGAGCTAATTCTAAATAATCTGTTTCTTTTGGTGCCATGTTCACCGAACAGAACGTACAGTGGAGAATCGAAACGTCTACAAATTGTTAAGTTATGATTGCTTCTTATATAAACTCAAAATATCGTTATCTATACACCGTTATGAACTTAGTAGTCAACGTCATATCATATAAAAATATAAATATAACAATCGCAATTATAAAACTGCCACCTTTGAACTAATAATTGTTATCCTTGTGCTATTTTTCTTTATATTTTTAGCTTAAGATTGTTTTTTTTTAATTATATATGAAGTTTTAGTATTTACTACAATTTTAAAGCTTCATTATCTTATTATATTTATTTTGTTACGAAAAAAAATATTGGTATATATGTTTTTTTTTTATTTTCAATGTATGTTTATGCACTACAATGTTCACTTATCAACGTTAGTTTTAAATTTATATCGATATTATATTTTGAATTTTATATACACCAAAAAACAATATTGATTATCACAATGTTTGTACGTTAGTCTGCTTGAAGATTTTTATCCAGAAAATGTAAAGAGTATCCAGACGAACCTCTGAGAAAGGAGAAAATAAATGAATATAGCATTCTTCAATTTTCATGACAATCACTTAGTAATGAAGTTATTATTATTAATTCCGGTCTTTCTTTTTTCTTAGAGATTGAGAGAGTTTTACCACGAAAAAAATATAGGTTTAAGTTTTTTTTATTCTATGCAAGCAATTACATCGATTATATATAATTATAGATAGCTAGTTTATTACTCAATACTTCCTTAAGTTTACATACGAATACAAATACAAAAATTAGATATTTTAAATAGAACTATCTTTTCGAATTTTGTTGCGGTTTTATTTTATGAACCCGTCCAGTCCTGGGTGAAATTTCTGTCAAAGTCATGTTATTATTTTAATTTCACTGATTACTTAATCTTAAGTGACCATTAAATAATCATTAAACTTGGATAGATACAACACGCAATATCTAAAAACATCACATCACAACTGTAAGAACACAAGCACACCGAGAATACCCCAAATTTTCTTAAACAAGACCAGAATATTATACAATATAATAGTTTTATCATACAACTAGTCAATTTATATGAATGCGTGTATGACTATGTAGTGTATGTGTATGTGTGTGTGTGTGTGAATGTGTAGTGTATGTGTGTGTGTGAATGTCAATGATAAATATATAAAAATAAGATTTTTTAATACATATTTGCTACCTTTCTATCTTAAGATAAAATAAAATGTTTTAACCGACTTCAAAACATTTAAAAGTAGCGCTGAAGCTTAATAAATAACTGAAAGGAATTATTTATTTGATCAGATATTTTTGTAGTGTGGCTAAGTAAACATAAATTACCAATCTATTTAGATACATATATCCAAATTACAATAAACACATATTACATATATTTTATTATAATTTTGTTAGGATACATATTTAAATAGATTTACTTAATATTGCATCGGCTCCTCTAAAATATATTTTTAAAAACCTATTGCTACAGAAAACCCCTGTTCAATAATTCCTTGCTTTTAGTCTCCCGTAACGTAAAAATATGCTTAATAAATGGAAAAAAGAAAAAAAATATCATTAAATATCAGTGACCAGCCCTGGCTTTGTCCAGTTGTACAATAAATTAGGGGTATACCTGTTGTATTTAAATATAAAGACAAATTAATTATCCTTCATGTTATCTTTTCCATATTAATCTAATATGTTAGTAGGTTAAAGTTGCTCTTTACATCATATGTACTTGTATATGAATACATTAGGACTTATTATGTATTTAAAACTAACGACTAACTCTCGCTTCGCTCGGGATCACCTTTAGAAAAGCAAAAATCAAACCGATCCCACGGGAACCGTACATTTTTTCGGGATAAATCTATCTCTGTGCCAAATTTCATCCAGATCTGTTCAGCTATTCTGGCGTGTAAGAGTAACAAACGTATAGATACGTACAAAAATTTTCACATATTTTATAATATTATTAATTAATAATTAATATTAATTAAAATACGGATTATGCGTAAAAGTATAAAATTATTCAATTACTTTACGTTCCATGCACCATGATAACCTTACTTAATATTATAAATGCAAAACATACCTAGAGAGACGACGATAAAAAAATAAACATGAAATGTTGAAAAGAAATCTTCAATACTATTTAAGTTTTTTCTGTATTATATATATATATATATATATATATATATATATATATATAATATAGGATCAATAGGATAATATATATATATATATATATATATATATATATATATATATATATATATATATATATATCCTATTGATCCTATTGATTGTACAAGTCATATCTCGGTTTATTCTTCCTCTAAATCGCAATGCAATTGGCTTTGGGCGAATAACGCTTCTAGCTTCTCTTCACGCTCTTTTTATTGGTAGAGGCGATAAGACGATATATACTTAATTTCTTTTAAGAAGTTTTAGCACTTCAACTACGAGAAGTTTTTACTGTAAAGAGTGTAAAAGAAATGATTGTGACCAAAGGAAGTGATAACTAGATTCAACTTTCTGTTGAGGCCCCCATATTGAATACCATTTCTCTAATATAAGACGAGCCAATATATCGAACCACTAATGTACATACCGTATATCAAGAACCAACCAGTAAGAACTGAGTCAAACCATCAATTCTCGTGCCAACATCCCGACACACAGTTAGCTTAATAATAATATTAATGTGTAATGTAATGGTCGCATTTAAGATGCCTTAGAGCCTTTTTAATAATGTCGTTAAGTGAGCCGTGATGCTATGTATAGCTAAATTACTTTTACGTCCATAGTAGGAAATTTTGTTTTCCATAGAGATTTCCACGATGCAAATGACCACGCGTCTTTGGATCGTGGACTGTATCGCTAGTCTCAGGCTAGTAGCGTAGAATGATATGGAAACCATCACTATCAAGGATTGGAGGATGTGTGAAAAAATTCAAGAAACTTTGATTAAGTCTCATTTATCAAAGGTACTCGATCTAAAGAGATAAGAACATTCTTAAAATTACAGGTATAAGCAGAACTTCCTCCTCACCCTTTGCAAAAGTTATGAGTGGCATATACTTCTGCTGAGCAACCTCATTTTCGTAACTATAGACATTTAAGTAATTTATTTATCACGCTTAAATAAATTCGTAAAATTGAAGCGTTTTTTTATTTTGTTTTTTTTTTTTTATTGAACACAATATTTTCATACTGCGTTTAATGTATTTAATAAAGAATGGCCCTAATGCTGTAAAAAGTTATTTTATAATAGCTACGCAAACAAAGAAAATCACTCTAAAGGCATAAAAAAGTCAGATGAATCAAAAGCAATGGGAAATGAAAAAATTAACAATTAATTATAATGGTAATTGTGTTTTTTAAATTTATAAGAAAAAGAACAGTCGAAAAGACAACGACCCTTTATCAGTGTTAATTTAGAATGCGGACGCGAGGAAGGTAAACCCTTATAATTTCATTATTTCCGTCAACGATTTTATATTGTATATATATATATATATATATATATATATATATATATATATATATATATATATATGACTTTTAATGCACGAGGTGGAAAATTATTAAAAAAATCTGGTAAAAATAATTCCAAAAGTTTTTTGAACTTGTCAGAAACAACAAAAAAAATATTGTTGGGTAATATTTTAGATGTGGTTACGGTTTACGGTTACAAGTTTTGTTAGTTTGCGATCGAAAAATTAACTTTGTTAATAAAATACTATTAAATTAATACTTATTGAGGTTACCGATAAATGAATTTTGTATATCTATAGGAACATATATTATTTTACTGTTAAATTGCAAGTCGGACTAGAATTTATTCAATGTGGAATTACTACTATATTTGTACGTCAGGTTTTAGCGTACCTACACCGTGCTAAAAGCTCTGTAAAATATAGATATAATCCACACTGAAAGGCCTTACAAATATCGTTATAAACGAAGCTTAAAAGTAGAGATTTTATTTTAAAATAATATTTACTTTCAGCTACTAATATATTGAACAAATATATTGGAAATTTGCAAATGCTTAAATAATAATGCTTTTATCTATATATTAAGTTGTCTATATTACATTTTATTTTATTTGTTCAAGAAAATATCAACATTATGTATCTAAAATATTTTACTAGAATAAGACAAGCATTCATTTGAATTCTTAGTTGCTACGAGTTTTCTTGTACTTAACCCTTTTTTATCAACCCACTGCTGGGCTTCCTCTCAATGAGGGAGAGGGGACAGGAAGGAGACTCAACATGTTTACCGAGAACTAGATGGGTTTTCTCAGTTATACAGGTTTCTTTACGATGTAATCCTTCACTTAAGGCAAGTGGTAACCATGTTGAAAATGATTCTCACTTGACAATATCAAAGGTGCAAGACCCGGGATTTAAACCCGCTTCACTTACATTCCCAAGGAAGTACTTTGCTACCACTTCCTTTTTCTATGAGTTTTTTGAAATATATATTTATTTATCCTGCTAGTATAATAAAATTTATTTCATCACGGTTGTTTCATATTTACAAAATGTTTTTCATATTGATGCGACAAACACCCAAAGCTTTGAGGAATGTCTTTGGTGTCAACAATATGCCCGCACATTTATCGTGAATGCGGGAGTTTGGATATATTACTCCAGTTTAAAAAATCTTTTCAATCCGTATATTTGTTGTTATTTTACCGTCATACTTTTAAAAACAAAAACTAGTATAAAATATAACAATAAAGAAAATAACATAATAATCATAATGTATATATACCTAATATGTATGCGGATTTTCTCGTTCTTCCATTTCTATATTTAGTTCGCAACCACTAACTCGACATTAAAAAGGGAACTCAAACTTTGAATTTATTTGAAACCGTTAAAAAAACTTATATATACGTATTATATTACCGACTTCAAGACAGTAAGAAGTACTTAAGAATAATTTATATGAATGGAGTTTTTTTTTTGATATTTCTTTTAATTAAAACCTAATGTTTATAATATATAAATGGATTCATCAATTTTTATACGCCTTGTGCGCCGAAATAAGTCCAAATTCTCCATAGTCAGAATAGCACAATGGTACCAATCAAACACTACACACACTTGTAACGTTTCAAGTTTTTTTTTATATAAACTGAATTTGTTTTTATGCTTATTTTTCTGAGTTACTTGAAAACGGTAGCTTTCTTGAATTTTTAGCTTTTTGCTTGAATAGGTCAAGCTTTTCAAAAAAATTGATAAAATTTAAAAAATAATATCTATGCGTCAAACGTAGTACCTACCTACCACTTTTTTTTAATTTAGTCAAACGTACACTCGGCCATGAGCATATGTACACTCATCAAACGACGAGTACAGACGAGCACAAAATTCTAGAAATTCTTCTTTATTTACTGGCGCTATTACATTCCAAACATCTCTTTATAAGCTTGAAGAATAATTACAAAGTAAATATAAAATTTACTATACGTAATTATACTCAATAATTAACTTTCTTTACTTTTTTCACCAGCACGATATTTTACTTGTTAGATAGACTGAGATAATTAAAATTCCCCAATAGATATAAATATCAAAATTTTAATATAAAATGAAAATAATAAAAACTATATGATATATAATTGGTAATTATTTTGCCCTTTGTTGAAGATAACTGAACGTTAATAGGTTTTATCTTTATATTGCCAAAAAGTATTTTAACGATTTTAATAAAATAGGTAAAAGTGCTTACGTAAATAAATAAGCATTTAGCTAATGTACTATATAATTATGTTACTTGAAGGTCTTTTGTATAAGATCTCTAACTACCTACAAACTGAAATATATGTTAATCTACGAATCTAGGAGAGGATATATGATGATACCTACATACATATATACCTATATGTATTTATAGAATTCCTGCAATTCAATTTTGCAATTATAATATATTTAGAGATTCCATAGTAAATTTTTATTACATTATAAAGTTATCAAAATAATAAGTATTTTAAATAAAACTATCTTTTCGGATTTTTTCGCGGATTTATTTGGATTTTTGGTTCCCAACGTTTCGAATGCTTTACAGCATTCATGGTCACGGGAGAGACTGAGGTGTTACATGTCTCGAAGGTATAGTTGTTACAGACAGCCTACCCACAATTAACAAAATGAAAATTGCAATTGTCAAATATTCGCGTAAATCTAAGAAAGTATTAAAATAATAAGTAATTAATTTATTAAATATTAGAATATTAATACAAAAAAATATTTATTACTCTACAGTTTCTATTTTATCAATTTATTATTTAAATGAATTATTTATTTAATATTCCTTAACATTTTTTAAAACGAACAAAATCAATGTACAGGTATTAATCCTTGTAAAAATTTTCCACATTTATCTAATTATTTTACTATGTTAAGATAACACTTATTATAGTATTACGCCTCACAGCTATTTACAAACTATAAAAGACCTATTTGTACTGTGTTAAAGGTCATGTATACATATCTAGTGTAATATAGTTCATTTTGTTAGAACTAACTGATGAATACACATTATTATATCGGTTATAATATAGAGATAACTGAAAATTGTACGTAGATCTCAATTAAGTTGGCTTAGCATAATGGCTCCAAAAGAATCAGACTGGGTTCAAGAGGCTCAAGAGCGAGTTACCCATAAAATTACTCATGCTAGTTTTCCGCAATTAAAATATCCTTCTTTAAGAGATGAAGGTTTTAGAGATCCCATACAATGGCTCACTGGTAAAGCCATTGATGATGGCGCAGAAGGATTATGGCGTATTCATGACAAGTTATACGATTTCACAAGTTTTATAAAAAACCATCCCGGTGGCGAAGAATGGTTAGAGTTAACTAAGGTATGTAGATTTAACTAGCTTTTCTCTATGACTTCTCTCACTTTCATTTTCCCACCGAGCCAATAACAGCTAATTATTATTTTGAGATTATAAGACGGTACCTATAGTCTTATAAACAACTAGTTAATATAATACTCTATTTATATAGGAGCTCATATAGCGGAATAAACCATTTAAAAGAGTACCACATGTAAGATTAAAATTTATATAGAAATATCAAATACTTACAATTTTTGAATGATGCACAAAGAATAATCAGGCAAAATATAAACAGCCTCTAATTCAGTACGTACATAATCCCTTCACGACCCGGCATTACAGTTAACAATAGATTTTTTAGAAATTTAATTCATTTCTTAGAAATTTACCAGGAGGTGTTTAGATTTGATTTATGCACTCCAAACATCTTTCAATCACAAAATTTAAAATTGTAATTGGGTGATAATTCATTTTGCGTGATATTATTTTGAGAAACATGTTTTTAAATGTTGTTAAATGTATAGTTTTATAAAGCTAATGATTTATGTATATTCTTAAGAAAGTATGATATTGAGCCTTCAAAATTACATCTTTGATGTTCTTATTTTATATCATTTTAGGGAACTGATATAACAGAAGCATTTGAGTCCCACCATATAAATCCATCTACAGAGAAAATCCTAAGTAAATTTTACATCAGGGATGCGAAAACTCCACGAAATTCTCCGTTTACATTCCATCCAAACGGTTTTTATAAAACATTGAAAAGGGCAGTTTACGAAGAGCTAAAGAAAATTCCAAAAGACGCGTCTATCACTGCTGACAGAATAACAGATGGACTATTGGCGACAGTTTTATGTAGTTGCTCCTTAGCTTGTTGGTTTGAAAATTATTGGATATCAGCACTTTGGTACTTTATTGCTTCTATATCTCTGGCATTTCTAACTGTAACATGCCACAACTTTATACATAGAAAAACAAACTGGAGAATGTATCTTTTCAATATGTCCATGTGGTCCTATAGGTAATAAAATAATATTATTATAATGCATAGCTTAATCATTAATAATAAACTGCCTCGGTGGTGTAGTGGCTAGCATGTACGGCTGCACACCCGGAGGTCCTGGGTTCAAGTCCCGGGTCAGGCCAAGTTTAGTTATTGAATCTTTCTGTATAGTAAGTCTCTGTAACAGCCCGGAGTTGGGAAGTTGGCGGTGTTTCACCCCCGTGCCTCGGAGGGCACGTAAAGTCGTCGGTCCTGCGCCTTAACTCTCACTGGTCGTATCGAGCAGTCGTCCCACCGGAGTATAAGAGTGACAGGAATAGAGAGTGCACTTGTGTCTGCACGTACACTTGTGCACTATAATATCTCCTTCGCAGTTGGCTAGTCTCAATGAGATTGGCTGCCGTGATCGGAATAGGCCAGGAGAACATCATCATCATCAATCATTAATAAGTTAAAATACTTAATTAGTCATACGGTTCACCGTTACCTACCACGTACCTTCAGGAAACCCCCGTGAAGAAACATAACTACGAGTAGTTATGAAAGATATGTGAAGTCTGTCAACTTGCATTTGCCCAGTGTGATGGGCTATGGCCTAACAATCCTCTTATTAAAGAAGGGCCAGCGCTTAGAAGGGAGCCTTAAATTGATAGAATTATCATTATTAAAAAATATTTCTTTAGATTACTTTGTTATACATATAATATGTATGTAAGATCAATAAATTATGTATCTTACATTTACTATTATTATAATGTTTTTATAGAGATTTCAGAGTTTCTCATATACTTTCACATCATCTATATACAAATACTCTAATGGACTTGGAACTTAGCTCCTTAGAACCAATCCTAGTCTTTAACCCGAGGAGAGACAAGCCATTGCACGCGAGATTTGGATTTATTACTGAGATGTTTTACTTTCCCTTCACGTTTTTATTTACTTTTATTAAAAGGTAATTAAATGTTTTATTATCTTACGCTATGAATATATATATATATATATATATATATATATATATATATATATATATATATATATATATATATATATTTTTTTTAATTTTAATAGGAAAATGATAGTCGGTCACATAAATTGCAATAACATGATTGCTTTTACGTTACCTATCCATTATTACACTGTTACTTGTTTCTACTGCTGAAAATATACAAGAAAATATTTATCAAAGGTACTATTTAAAAAAATATGTAAAATTTTAAATAATGCAGAAAATAATATACCTAATTAAAAAAAATGTAAACTCAAGCAAATCGCATCTCGGTAGATTTCTATATTTTGAAAAGCTGTTTGTGTAATTTTATTGATATTTTTTATCATTTTTTTATAGTCCTCAATTCGTTGATAAAATATAATAAATGTTCATATTGATGTAGCGATGCGCATTCGCTCCAAACCTACAAAAACTTATCTGTACTAAAAACCTATGTCCTTTTAACCTGAATCCTCTATCATCCAGTAAGTCTTATTAAAATTGGTTTAGCTGTTTCAGTGATAAACAAACAAATAAGCAGGCATTTTTAACAGTTATTTGGGCATAAAACCATTCAAATAGCTATAAGAAGTATAGCTATTTTGAGATCACTAAAAACATATTGGTAACGTGATTATCTAATACTACAAACTCATATTATCAACTATATTATATAGATATATTTTCTCTTAATTGGCAATTAGTACATACATCTAAATAAAACATTAACCTTAGAGACTAATGTGGCTACTGTACGTATTTATCTTATTCTTGGTTATGTAACGGAGAGTAAAATCTATCTATCTATACCTACATATAACAAAATTTTAAGTCGAATCTGTACATTAAATATTTTTTGGAAAATCTTATTGAAATAGTCATTATTATTGATACAGAGGCCGAATCTATAGTTTTTAATATTTTGTCTGTCTGTCTGGGAAAACATCACGAGAAAATTACTGGACAGATTTTGATTAAATTTGGTATGATGATAGTCGGTTATCTTGGTCAACATATAGGATACTTTTTACTACAGGAAAATATATCATCTCTGAGAAATCTATACTAACCGTTAAAACGTACCAAGGGACGAACCCGAGCGGAGCGAGAATGAGTCGCTAGTAAATATTAATCTAGTAAAATATTAATCGTAGTAAATATTAATCAATTTGAAACACAAATAAACAAAAATAATATTTTTGGCATGTCAGTAAAAACTAAAGTAAAATTCACTATTTCAGATTTCTAAGCATATTTATCCGCAAAGGGTTTTTCAAGGCGCATTACCGTTGGCACGACGCCACTGGCTTTCTGCTACCGATTTGTATGTGGTTGACAAGTGGCAGCTCTTTCGTCCATGTTCTTTACACATGGTTCCGAATCAATTGTACTGCTAGCCTAATATTTTTCCTCATCGCAGTGAATGCTGCTCATCACCATCCTGATGCTTTTAAAGATGGTGATCAACCAAGGTGATTTTTTATTTTAATTAGCTTTACCAGAGTAAGTATTTTTCTATATAAACACATATCTCTGACTATTATAAAGAGGCAGAGTTTGTTGTTTGTTTGTTTGTTTGTTTGTTTGTTTGAACGCGCTGATCTCAGGAACTAATAATATGATTTGAATTTTTTTGCATTACATAGCTCGTTTATTGAGGAAAACTATAGGCTATATATCATATAATATATAGTCTACCTATTCCATACTAACCGTTACAATGTACCTAGGGACGAACCCGAGCGAAGCGTTGATTTAAATATAAAAATTATTACAATTAAATAACGGTGGTCCATGCCATTGTAACTAGCAAGCGACCAATGGCAATGAATTAGCAATTAAAGAAATGTACTATATAGTTACCGGTATATTTAACTTATTTAATAAACTAAGCCCTTGAAAGATGATTTTTTTAAGTTAAAATGTTTGTGGTAAATAAATTACTTTGTAAAATAAAATCGAAGTGGTTTATAAAAAAAATTGTAAATTTTTTACAGGAATTTAACTCCGGACTGGGGAGAACATCAAGTTGAAGCCTTACTCGACCGAAAGGATGTGAATGGCAACATATTTGCTGTTATGACTCTATTCGGCGACCATGCATTACATCATATGTTCCCGACACTGGATCACTCTATCCTAAAATATCTTCATCCAATTTTCATACAGTTATGTGAAAAATATCAGGCAAACTACAGAGTATCAACGCAATTCGAATTAGTTCTCGGTCAAATAAGAGAAAATTTGCGAACCGAATTCAAAACAATAAATTAATAGATATTTTTTTAAGAAAAAAATCCATTTCCCTTACGATCCTATTTAATGTTCGACATTAAATATATTTGTACGTCCAGGTTAAGCAAAATGAAAGGTATTCGGTTGAGACAATAAAAGTGAAACCTAATGGATGAGCGGATCGTTTTTCTTCTCCCTTCATTTATATAACCAGAGAAAGGATTCGTGGCTAAATCTGAGCTAACAGAGAAGGCTTTTAATTTTATTAATGCCCTTTCCGATAAACCCTAATTACATTTAATGAGAAATATATTGCGTGTAAATAATTACGTAACAAAATATGGTATTATCTACATTCTTGTACAACCATTTACAACTCCAGCCTGGTGATGTGACGGTATGATTTTTAACTTTAGCATATATTTTGAAATCTCTGTGTAAAGTAAATGTTTACATATACCCTGGTTTACATATGGACCTTCTATTATTATGTACATAAAAACCACTTAAAATATATTATGTAAGTATATAAAATAAAACCCTGCTTTTGCTGGTAAAAATGTGATTACGTTCTCGTATTTCTGTTATACTACTAAATTAAAAGTAAAATTTCCAATAGATAAATATATATATATATATATATATATATATATATATATACGTTGCTAATTTTCATTATCGTGCCATAAATGCTTTTGAAGGTTCCGCGAAATAGGCATTACCCCCAGTTATCTTTAGATCGTAGCAATTTGTTTTCCGCAAATTGCCTATTCATCCTCACATAAACGTGAGTTATAGAACTCCTTAAATAAACATCACCACCAATAACATGATATTAAACTCGTGACATAAATACATTTTAGATTGATTTTTGTTGTTATTGAAAGATATTACATTGTGTACGAAAATTTACTAATAATATAAATATAAAACTAAGACAGTACTTTGTATGAGGGATTACTTATCTTTACAAAAAAAATCTTTTAGACACTTTAAACTGTGAGTTGAAAATCTTCGAAAAACCCGATTTCCAGGCACTAAAATGTAAAAAATTAACTAAACGGGGGTTTTAATGTAGAATAGATACCTAAACAGATATTTTCGAAGTCGGTGCCAGCCGATGGAAAGCAAATCTAATAGGTATATTTCGATACGTAAAATACCTACGTCACAAATTGATGTATAATATTTTAACTATAATTAGAATTCATACCTAATCATATTTACCTATTAGATATTCATATCTTAAAATATTGTCGCCTTTTGGAAGTCGGTACTTCTACTTTACCACGTTACTTCAATAACAGAAATAACACTACACATCAATTAATACTTTTTTAACAAAAAAAATCTACGTATCTATATATACAATAAAATTGTAACTGAGATCTGTACATTAAATATATTTTTTGAAAATCTTATTGAAATAGTCGTTATTATCTATACGGAGGCCGAATCTATAATTTTTACAATTTTTGTCAGTCTGCCTAGGAATGCATCACGAGAAAACTACTAGACAAATTTTGATAAAATTTAGTATGATTGTAGCTGGTTATCTTGGTCAACACATAGAATAATTTTTACTGCGAAAAAATATCTCATCTCTGAGAAATCTATACCAACCCTTAAAACATACGTAACGTAGGAGCGAACCCGAGTGGAGCGAAGCTGAGTCACTAGTCTTAAATAAAAATCGAGTTCGTCCCTAGTGAGAAACAAAAACAAATATATCCCACGACAACCTTATTTTTTCCAAGATAAAAAATAATAGTAGATATACATATATAGAGACTATAATCTATCTCTGTGCCAAATTATACTCAGATCCGTTCAGCCGTTCTGGCGTCACAGAGTAACAAACATCCATCCAGACTTTCACATTTATAATATTTACTACATATATATGGAATGAAAAAATATTTATTACACATTATTTGACTTTGTAATATAAAGATGAACTCTTAAATTATCTATAAAAGCTCGGGTTTTTCTGTTATAAATTAATGAATTACCACCTACCCATTTCATAAACTCGTGGCAACAACTATCGGTGATTTTCTAAATAGTAAATATATTAGAAAAACTTATTATACTAATAATTATTATCCAGCTGATTTTACTTATAAAATTTCATTTTATTTTTTTCAAAGTCTTTATAATTATTATTTTCTGGCTTATTGTTGTAGTAAAAAGTAAGTAACAAAGTCAAAAGAATGTTTAATTTTGACGCGATATAATATGTTGATACTTGATATCTATATGTTGATCATCATTATACCAAATTTCATTTAAATCGGTATGATGCGGTACAGATACGCAGATAGGCATACCAAATTCTTAAAACTGTTATTTGGGCCTCCGTATCGATAAAAATGGCTATTACAAT
Organism: Brenthis daphne; assembly: GCA_947093115.1. Taxonomy (NCBI): domain Eukaryota; kingdom Metazoa; phylum Arthropoda; class Insecta; order Lepidoptera; family Nymphalidae; genus Brenthis; species Brenthis daphne. The sequence goes on along the minus strand of OX352473.1, from coordinate 30,861,081 downwards.
ATGGTTTTCCGAAAAAAATATTCAATGTACACAATCAAGTCAGTTACAATTTTCTTATTTGTATAGATTATACTATACATCCATATCCATACTAGTCAATACTAATATTATAAATGGGAAAGTGTGTTTATTCGTTTTTTTGCTTGTCCTTCTATCACGTCGAAACAGACTGACTGATTGGCGTGATTTATGTGTGGAGATAGTAGGAAGGATGGAGAGTAACATAGGCTACTTTTACCGCGGTTAACTTCTTCCCACGGGAATATACCTTATATATATATATATATATATATATATATATATATATATATATAGTTTAATTATGTGGGAATAATATAAGCTCATCCCAAGCAAAATTAAAATGCCTAATTATATTGTAATTGACGAGCTCTCGTTGTTGTGCCAAACATAATGACATTTCGTCTCTTACAACGTACGTGTAGGTATATAGTCAATTTTGTGAAGAGGTGAAATTTCTATAATGCCACGACAAGTTCGGGCGGGTGCTTACTTTGAATGGGAGTAATTCTCAAACTCGTGCGTAGGCAAATTGTTTAGAATTAATACGTTCCGCGAAGTTTCTACTAGAAACGTTAGAAATTTGAAAATTTTCTCATTTTAATAAAGCCAACTTTACAATTAAGAGGCTTTAATGATCACCTTTGCCGTTTCACAACTCGTTACTTAGAAGATTAGACTTCTATCATCTTATAGATCATAGAAGATTTATAAATACATGTATAACTAACGACTTATGGTCACTTCGATCAGGTTCGTCCTTTTTTGCGCGAAATCTTTTTCTAAAACTAAAAATAACCTAAATTACTCATAACATCAACTACCTGCAAGTGAAAGATGAGTCCCTTCAAAATCGGTCCCGCCGCTTCAGAGATTAGCCAGAACAAAGAGCCAGATAAAATTTTTAAAAATTAATTTTTCCTAATCAGTACCGCATATACTTTCATATGTATTTAGTAAAACGCTGTTATTTTGACATTACAAACAGACACTTAAATTTTATTTATCTGTATAGATAAAAAATATTATCGGTCAGCTGAAATTATAATTAATGCGAAACTTTGTATGTGTATTTGCGTGTATATTGACTCTGAAACGGCTAGACAGATTTGGATGAAATTTATAAAACAAATAGGCTATGACCTGGATAAATACATAAGATACTGTTAGGCACCTAGAAGAGCACTCAAAACTACCTTTAAATTGCTAGTGTTTAATAAATATACACAAATGACAATACACTTACTTCAAACACTTTTGGCATAAACAAAATACATAATCCTTTTATCTATATTCTATTCTAAATAAAAAAAAACGTAAATAAAAGATTGTACTTTGCACAGCTAATGGAATGGAATAAAAAATCACTTAAACTTGTTCAGTATCAGTCGAAGTCCATTAGAGACATTCGATAGCCATAACCTAATATTCCATTGGCGTTCTGCTTTGATACTCGAGTAATCTAGTTAGCTGGGTAAAGATTAAATTTGATAAGGAAAAACCAATAAATCCAAGCGACTCACCCTCGCTTAGCTCGGGTTCGTCCCTGTATATATATAATGTCTATATATAGTTTTAAAAAAATGTATAGAAGTCTGCCAGATTTGCTGACATTTATAGTTAATGCTCTGCTCCCGTGAGTAGTAGCATGGTGTTATATACTAGCTAATAATAGCCTTGCTCAATAAACAATATATCTAATGCAAAAATATTTTTTCAATCCGGCTTAATAGTTCCTGAGGCTAACGCGTTCAAACAAACAAATAAACAAACAAGCAAGCAAGCAAGCAAACAAACAAACAAAAAAAAATGTCTCTTTATAATATTAGTCTATACTAATACTAGTGACTCACCGGTTCGTCCCTAGCTTGATTCCCCATACATACTTTCATCCCCATTTTCACCCCCTTAAAAAATAATTTCCGGGATAAAAAGTATCCTATGTCCTTCCCAGGGTATCAAACTATCTTTGCACCAAATTTCATGTAAGCCAGTTCAGTAGATCCAGAGATTATCCCCTACAACGTCACAAGCTCACAATATCACAAACTTTACCTCTTTATAATATAATATAAAAATTTCTATACTAATATTATAAAGAGGTAAAGTTTGTGAGTTTGCGAGTTGTGGGCTTGGGACGAGTTAGTCGCTAGTATAAATATATACTTTTGGTACCTATATTTTACTACTAACAGTAGCCTAGGTATTATTCCAGGTATTAGTCTATATGTGTACCTACTAAATACCTACTAAATGCTATGCAATACGTCCAGTCATTTAAGAGTGAAGGAGTAACAATCTTTCTAACACATAATACAAACCTTCGATTTTTTAATACTAATTTGAATGTCCACACAAACCTTTATGATCTAAGAGAAATTGAGTTAGAAGTAAATATTATTTTGTATACAATATTCTAAATATACATTTTAACATAAATCCTAATATATGTAAATAAAAGAATCGTAAGCTTACATTTATAGAAACCATTGCATGCTACATTAAAGTAAACCACAGTGTATATGGGTACGTTCGAGTCACGTTGGTTTTATAGGATTACGAAAATATATGAGAGGTTTTATTTCGATTCTCCCTTGTATGTCTTTTACTGAGTACACAAAAGCGAAGGCGAGAAAGCTATTCCTAATACATAAGAGCCCTTTGTGATCTGACACGTACCATGATTCACGCCTATTAAGGAGTTGTATTGAATTTGGATCTTTAAATTTGGCTTTCGGAACTACTTACCCTTCGCTCCTAACTAATATAATATATCTTAGTAAAGTTAATTATAACAAAAGAAAATTTCTTTGAGATTAAAATATTTGCAAATGTTAACTATTTTTATGTATACATATAATAAGATTATAACTAAGACGAATCTGTAAATTAAATATTTTTTGGAAAATCTTATTGTAAATAAGATCAATTGAAAATTGAAATTGGAGGGATTTTGATGAAATTTGGTATGAAGGTAGCTGGTTATCCGAGTCAACATAAATAGCATACTTTTTACCGTGGGAAAATATCTCATTTCTTAGAAATAAAAACTTTTTAACAAAATAATAAAAACCGACTTCAAACAAAAGCACTAAAAAGTAAAAAATAACTGATTGGTAGTTTTCATTTACTATACATACCTAATCAAATATTTTCGAAGTCGGTGTGCTTTGGACAAGTAATTAAAGCCTACCTATTAAATACATACCTAATCAATTATTTTCGAAATCGGTGCCAGCCCATACAAAGCAAAGCACACCGACTTCGAAAATATTTGATTAGGTATGTATAGTAAATGAAAACTACCAATCAGTTATTTTTTACTTTTTAGTGCTTTTGTTTGAAGTCGGTTTTTATTATTTTGTTAAAAAGTTTTTATTTTTCCCTTTTTAGTGTAGACAGTAGTGGCAAAGTAAGAATTCTAACGTGTTAGGCTTGTCAAATCAAACAAAATAAGCCCAAACTCAAAGTATCTACTATTAGCCGTTGAAGAGTTCCACCTATCCACCTTCTGGCCTTACCATCAGATCAGGTCAACAATACCGAACCACTGTACTATCAACGGAAATGGAAACACTTGCAAAGTTTCAAGTTAATATGACCATTAGAAGTAGGTTAAATTCATCATTAGCTATTTTTCCACCCTTAGGAGTGGTATTTTTTATTTAAATTTAAATGGGACCAATCTGGAAGTATACACTTTCAAACAAAACAAAAATTGTCAAAATCGGTTAATAAATGACGAAGTTCTGAGGTAACAAACATAAAAAAAAAAACGAAAAAAAAATCCAGTCGAATTGAGAACCTCCTCCTTTTTGAAGTCGGTTGAAAATACAAAAGCTGCAATTTAAGAGTATACTAATATGTAAAACTTAAAAATTTGGTTTTTGTTATCTGCACGCGGGCGGAGCCGCGGACAATGCTTGTTCTTAAATAATTTTAGCATTTTGGGAGTGCATTTGCGTTACAACTGCAAATATTATGAGAAATACGATTATGCAGATTCCGGTCGATGCTAGTAAATAGCGTTGCGCTTTGCTCGATTAGAAAATCGCTACAAGAGTAGGCGTGTATTCTTACTCACATTATTATTTTTTATATCTTTTACTTGCAAATAATGTATTAAACAAAAGTAAAATATTGGGTAAATCATAGAATGAGAACATGTCACTTAAAGAGAGTTAAAATATTTTGAGAGAAAGAGCGCGTAGGACACCACTAGCTTCGATTAAAATTAAAGGGATTCAATCTCCTTACGTACCAATTGCAGATGTAGCCCCACTACCAAGAGCTGGAATCATCTCAAGATTAAAATATTGGGTAAATCATAGAATGAGAACATGTCACTTAAAGAGAGTTAAAATATTTTGAGAGAAAGAGCGCGTAGGACACCACTAGCTTCGATTAAAATTAAAGGGATTCAATCTCCTTACGTACCAATTGCAGATGTAGCCCCACTACCAAGAGCTGGAATCATCTCAAGATCGAAGCGCAAAAGGGCAAATACAGACATTTTAAGTGGATCTCCGTACAAGTTGGCTCTTGAGGAGGATTTTACCTCAAAATAAGTCCCAAAGGAGACACCAATATATATATAAATGGAAATGCCCACCATGTAGTGAAGCATGAGTGGCCCTCTAAATGAAGACTGGATGGATGTTCCAACTGCGAGGAGTCGTGACATGAAGCCTGTACGAGCTATGAAGTTGAAAATGTCTTTATATTTATCTACTACAAGTACGTCGTGTGGGCACTAATCATGAGATATAGCTCTTATAAAAGTACGCAATTATCACTTCTGTTATTTTTTTATTTTTCCAAAAATATGGCATATTTTTTTAACATTTCATGTTGTTTTATGAATGATGTGGTTATTAAGTACAGAATAAAAGTTAAGCTGATTATTTAGAGTTATTTAATTTAATTTTTGAACCGTTTGAAGCTAAAGTGCGTATTCCTAGACCAGTCTGCCCCTAAATGATCGCTGTGAAACAGATCAACGAGGCAGTTACATAGGTTGATGATATCGTAAGTGCTGGTAGTAAAGTGATAAAATGTGTTGTTAGGGTGATATTATTGCGGGTTTTGTTCATTTTTTCTTTAAATATGATTGAAGCTCACAATCTGTATATTTTTTTGCACTTTTGGGCACTACTTTCAGTGGCAAGGGTGGGAAAATAACCAATTTTAGATTCTTGTTTTTAATCGTGCAACAAGTTTAGATTCCTAATACTAAAACGTTACTTTTTAACATTTTAATACTTCGTTTGAAAACATTTGATTTACTTTACTGTTTAAAAAAAATAGAAAATAAACAAGGAATTTCAACTATATAAAATTTAAGGCCGTCACTGACTTTAAAAATATCTAATCACAATAATAGTCTAGATACCTATCTATCGTAAATGAAAAGTATTGTTCAATTATTTTTTACTGTCATGTGGAAGTCAGATTACATTTTTTGTAATATATTTATTAATCTTCTTATGCGATCCCTAAAATTGGAATCCTTCTATTTACGGAGTCATTTGTATTCAGCCCTTTTTAACGTTCCGCTACTGGGCATGGGCGTCCCTTCAATACGAAGGTATGAGGCCATAGTCCACCACGCTGGCTGAGTGCGGGTTGGCGGACTTCACATGCCTTTCGAAAACTTGCTAGGTTCTTTTAGAGATGCAAGTTTCCTCATGGGGATTTCCTTCACATAAAACAAAATAATACGGAGTCATTTAAGTCTACATAAATATACCAGCACTTTTACTATTGTAATGATGTGAAAAAATAGACGTAAAAAATGACAGACAGACAGACACACGATCATCACATAATTTTCGGGAACCTTTAAAATTTTATTCTCTAACATTAAATATAACAAATTCAAAAAGGTATTGTTTTGCTATAGGTATAGATTATACATATGTGTATATCTTTATTTTATATTTTGTTATAAGTTGTAAAATAAACGAGTTTGCGTAATTAATCTTTTTGTAAATATACTCACGACGCAGAAGATATGTTAGACTAATCCTGTCTTTAGAAGTACCAAATTGTGAACGCGAACGTGGCTGTTTAAGCAGAAATTCGTCTACTTTGAAATTCAAATACCTTAATACTTGATGATATCGAATAAAATTTCATAAGTACAAAATACGTACAAACTTAGTATCACATTCCTTTTGTAACTAATTAATTATAGTTAGTCTGTAGATTGTTTCAATAGGGATTTCGAATTCGTTTGCTTTGTTATCTTGCTTGTGAAATGGGAAGTTAGTTCTTACATAGGGAAATACTTTGTGTTAGTATTATAAACTTGATTTTGTAGAAGACAATTGACAGCCGTGTACAATCGTGGACAGCGGACAGGTATAATTATCTTACTTCGTCTATTTGGAAGTCTGTATTCTGAAACCAGAGAATAATTTAATCCTACCATATTAAGCATTGTATATCAAAATCTGTGTAAAAATAAAAGAAAATTATAAAAACTTCTAAGATCTCGTTGCTTTATATATACTAAGATTTTAGTTTAAATATTGACTTCATTACTACTGTGTAAAATGAAAGCCAAGTAGTATCATCATAATTTATGCTAATGTTTGCAAATATTATAATTATATTAAGCAGATTTCCAAATTATAGCTCACGAGTAGGCAAATGTTGAAGAGCAAGTAATATTCATGTCAATTGGCACCGAAAACTTTTATACTAATTCTAAAAATCAATTTATGTTACCCATTCATTTTTATATAGAGACATAATAAATACAACATTTATTTATTCAATTCAATTGTTTTTTGTTTAATGGCTTCTAGAAATGCCGTATTGGTAACATTCATTATTATTTTTTATATAAATTACCTTTTTATTTTTCATGACAAAAGAATATGAGTAACAAAGTTTAAAAAATACAGTTTATGTACGAAAAATTAATCTTTATAAATTAAGGATCAAGGATAAATAATTTTAAATCAATAAAAGATATATTTAATGTGACTTTTTTTAGAATTATATGTAAGTAGAGTTATAGACGTGTTCTCTTTGCATGGAGGAACCCTATTATAAAAGAAATTATAAAATATCTAAGTAAGTATCATTCCAATTTGTACTTATCAAAATAATGTAGAAATTCGTCCGTATAGGAGAAAAAAAAAGTATTTTCGCCTATTCCTGTTTATATATTACATAGTACCTGGGAACCTTTATACTTAAGTAAAAATCTTTAGTGATAAATTACCAATTTATCAAAAATATTTACGATAGTTTAGGAATCTCTGCTCAGTGATAGAATCAGGTGGGTATAGTATTAAAAATTATGTCACAATATCTCCTGACAATTCTTTCTGTTTTTTTTTTAAAAACGTTTGTGTGTATGTCTTCCTTGCTGTAAGGGTTGCTTGCTAAAAGGGTAGTTTCATACAAAATTTCATCCCCTATTTTACCCCCTTATAGAATGAATTTGGAAAAATGCTAAAACACATATTTATTTAATTTTATTAAAGAACAATAATACAAAGTTTCAAGTAATTCGGATTATAAATATTTTTTTTCGATTGTATTATAACGTGTATTCCCGTGGGAATTAGATGGTCTCCCGCGTGAAAAAATAGTCTATGTCACTCTCCAACCCTCCAACTATCTCCACACCAAAAATCCAACAATCCGTCGCTCCGTTTCGACGTGAAAGAAGGACAAACAAACAAACACACTTTCACATTTATAATATTAGTATGGACTTTATTAGTAGTTAGTATAACCTTGGGTTAATATTTGAATTTAAATATAAGATAGATTTTAAATATAAGAGATTTTTTTTAATTAGGCTTACATATTATGTATATCGACGGTTAAAAGGTAATAAGGTATAAGCGACAAAAACGAAATTGTTCAGGAGAGCTGTTTAAAGTTTGAAATTGCAGAAAAATGGACATAACTTTTTTATTTATTGTCATATCGTAAAAAAGGAAACAGTTCTAGAATCAAGAGAACTAAAGGCAATAATGGTCACTTTCATTTATATGATTCGATGTTGTTTTATGTTGATTTTTGCCGCTTATACCAATTGATCTTATTTTTCTTATGAGGTAATTCGGCGTAAGTTACATGTGCACATAAAAAAACGAAGAGTATAGACGCCTTAGCTACATTTGATATCCTCATACCAAGAGGTAATAGGGCATAAGTCACATGACAGTAGAATAACTTAAATGGGTAAAGAAGGACAAGTGACGATTCACATAATTATGCCAGAACGTAATGAAACATAAGATACAGTGCCTAGCAAAAACATTGTGAGGATGTTAGACATTAGTTACACTGTAAGTGAATTGAAGAATAAGGTAAAGTGGTACTTCCACACATCAAGATTTCTATACCAAGAGGAAAACGAGAACATCCAACTTACGGCATTATCTGGGCAAATGGTAACGTGGATTAAACGTCACGTCTTAAAATAATAGAATCACAACCAACATGATTCTCCTTTAAAATTCGATCCTGCGACGCCCCATTGAGACGTTTCTAGCCGGTGAGTCCCACATAACCGCATGTATGTATTGAAATGGTATTCGTAAATGCATTTCCCAGCATTAAAAAAGGTTAGTAAGTATATAATCTAATAATATAATAAAATAATTTAAATATATCTGGTAAGTATGTAGATACGTGAAGGTAGGCTATAAAGGCGAGTTTCTTCGAATACTATTCTTTGTAGATATATTAATAAAATAAAATAAAAAAGCCTTTTATTTCCTGCTTACAGTCTTATAGGTTAATTTTAGGTAGTAGGATATATATATATATATATATATATATATATATATATATATATATATATAATTGCAGGAACCCCTCTCAGGTGAAGGCCTCTTCCAAAGCTTGCCATTTCTCTCTATCCTGAGCTATAAGGTGCCATTTACTTCCGGCTATTTTCTTTATGTCGTCTTCCCAGCGGGTATAAGGCCTTCCCCTATAGCGTTTACCGGTTGGGCCCTTCCATATCGTAACCGTTTTGGTCCATCGCTGGTCTTTTAATCGTATCACATGCCTAGCCCATTTCCATTTCAGTCTTTGAGCGTGACTTAAAGCATCTATTGTCTTTAAGCTCGCTCTTATCTTGGTGTGTCTTATTTTTTGTAGTTTTTTCCATTCATTATGCTACGCTCGATACCCTCTGGCAGGTAATTATTCTATTCCGGGTTTTGTTTGTAAATTTCCATGTTTGACATGCATATGTCAAGCATGGGATAAGACATGAGTCCATAACCTTCTTCTTCAATGTTAAGGGCATGTTACTTTTAAATACTTCTTTATAACTCCAGTACTTATTCCAAGTACGTTTAATTCTTCTTTCCACCTCTAGTTCGTTGTTATTTCTGTTAAATCCAACTTGTTTGCCGAGATAAATGTATTCATCTATGTATTCTAAAGGTTCATCGTCTATTGTAATGGTTGATTTTGTGTGATTTGTCATAATTTTTGTTTTACTTAAATTTATTTGTAGGCCTACTTCTCTGCTAGCCATATGTAGAGTCTCGATCATATATTGTAATTGAGTGGTAGTTTCTGAAAATAATATTAGATCGTCCGCAAATTTTGGGTGGCTTAAGTATTTACCATTTATAAACAAGCCTTGATTTTTCCAATTAAGTTTCCTTATAACTGATTCTATTATCGCTATGAAAATTCTAGGAGATAGAGGGTCTTCTTGTCTTACTCCTCTTTCTACCGTAAAGCTTGGGCCAGTACTTTCTAACTTCACTCTGCTAGAGCTATTGCTATAAATATTTTTTTAAATGTCTATGTATTTTTTCTCTACATTTTGAGCTTGCAAAGTCACCCATATGTTCTCGTGTAGGACAGTATCGAAGGCTTTTTGGTAATCAATGAATGCGATGTGCAGTGGTCTTTGTTGTTTTGTTGCTGTGGTATTTCTCTATTATCATCTCTACGGTGTGTATATGGTCTATTGTTAAGTATCCTTTTCCGAAACCGGCTTGTTCAATGGGTTGGTTTTGCTCTAGCGATAAACTTATTCTTTTGTTTATTATTGTAGAAAAGAGTTTATATAAGGTTGGCAGTAAGCTAATAGGTCTGTAGTTACCGATATCTTTTGGATTTCCTTTCTTGTAGATCAGGATAATAATAGATTCTGACCATTGCGATGGTGTTTCAGAGGTTTCTATTATCGCATTGAAAAGATTTATTAATGGTGTGATAAGTATGCCGTGTGCTACCTTTATGGCATCGTTAGTAATATTGTCAGAACCAGGACTTTTATCGCGTTTTAATTTTTGTATCGCCTCCATAACTTCTTTGCAATATATTAGCTCTATACGTTTTTCCGGTAATTCTGGCTCTACCGATTTGCCCTGACTTAAATTTGCACTAGTATTTGTGTAGAATATTTCCTCGCGATTGTACGTGGTTTCTCCTTGTTTGTTAAGACCTTCAATCCACGTTTTATGTGTTTTTAATGCTCTATACCCTTTTTTCAAGCTTCCTTTTTGTTCTAGATGTGTTATAATGGTTTTCAATCTATGATTGTTGTAATATATTTTTATATTTTTACTAGTGAGCTTATAAAGCGCTTTAAGCTTATTTTTAATGGATCTAGATTTATTTTTTATTCCTTGTATTTCTTGTTTTCTTTTTATAATGTTTTTTGTGTAATCTGATAGGATGCTGTGGTTTTTCATTGAATTTACTGACTTTTTTTCACACTGTAGACTATTTTTAATATAATTTATTAGTTTGTCATAGTAACCTTGTACTGACTCGGTCGGATTTATATTTTGTAGAGTCGCAATATGATTCTTTAATTTCTCTTTGAATATTGATATTTCTTCCTCGCTCTTGAGCGTACTATGCTGGTCGTTTTTGTATTTGGCTCTACTTTTGATTGGTTTTGTTAGTGATATTACAGCTCTGAGTGCTCTATGGTCCGAAGGGTAGTTTACATTTAGTGTTTCAATATTTTGAAATATTTGTGGTCTGTTAGACATCATGAAATCTATCTCATTTTTGTACTGCCCATTGGGTGAACGCCACATTCATCTTTTCTTTGGTTTTTTCTTATAAAATGTGTTAATAATTGCTAAATTATTTTCCAAAGCAAAGTCTAATAGTCTTTGTCCTCTCGCGTTTCTGTCTCCGAATCCATATTGTTTCATTACTAGTTTTTCGTCGTTACGACGCTCACCTATTTTGGCATTAAAATCCCCCATCAGAATGAAATCTTTATGTGATATTTCCATTGCTTTATAGATGTTTTCGTAAAAGATATCTATTTCCTCCTCTTCTGCGGCTTCTGTAGGGGCATAGACTTATATAATAGTTAGTTTCTTTTCTGATATGTTAACATTTAATATCGCTACTCTTTCTGAGATGCCGATATAACTTTCTACGTTTTGTTTCAGGCGTTTATTTATTATAAAACCCACACCATGTTTGCTCAGTGTTTGCCCTGTATGGCAGAGAATAAATTTATCATATTCTGATATTACGTTACCAAGGCGTCGTACTTCTGATAAGCCAATGATATCGTATTTTATGTAGATATATTACGAGTATGTAAATAAGCAAGCTAGGTTCCAGAGATTGGGAAGGTAGCAGACGAAAGTATTTAGGGGAGGACGTAGGTAGTAGGTACTCGTAAGCTATGATAATGTAGGTTATTAAGCTTATTGTAACTACGCTTATTGATAACATAGCTAAGGTTTAGAATACCCATGGCTTATTTGATAGGTACCTCTGCCTTAGGTCTACGATATGTCAGGTAAAATTAGTATAGATAGGCTGAACTACTAGATTACTTATTACTGCCTACTTTACTATTTTATATTATGCTCTGACTTAATTCTGGATGTGATGAAACAAAAATACTTAGGTTTTTTCACTATTTATTAAAAAAAACAGTTTTGTCAAAATAGTTTTCACTATGTTAGATACATAGTAACAAAAATAAACTTAATGAAATAACATAAGGTATCATTATTATAAAAATGTTGTAAAAGATACTTCCAAGTCACTGCACGCGGCCGACTGATTTTGGAATAAGCGACTCGCTTAATAGGTACTTGAGTACTACAAAGTCATTAATATTGGCGTAAGCACCAATTAACAAATAATCATTGTAAAGTAATACGGCGTACGCGACAACGTAGTATTAAAATAGTAAATGGTAAATGGATATACCCGACACCTTAATATAAAATTTCATATTAGTAATTACGTATAAGCGACAACTATATCGTAAACTTGTAAATGGCAGTAAGGTATAACCGACAGTTTAATATCAAATAAGATTTAGTAATTGCGTATAAGCGACAACTGTATTTTAAACTTGAAAATGGTAGTAAGGCTTAACCGACGCTTAATGTTTTTGACGAAAAAGGTAAAGAGGCATTACTTCCAACTTTCAAAACCGGTGCTAATTGTAAAGAGTCTTAAGCGCCCGGAATCTCTATGCCAGTAAGAAGTAAAAATACCTTACCGACTTTAAACCAAAATTGATACCATTTTTACAGGGGTACAAGTGCCTTTAGGGTAAATAAGGCCTAAAACTCGGTCGGTTCGACCAAAATGACACTTCGAAAATGCAGTTTTTTGCTTGGGCATAAGTGACGAAAAAGCCATCGTAGAGACATGGGAGTAAGCGCATTCGAAAAAGCTAAAAATTTTAAGTAGGATGACATTCATAACTCATTTGCGACCAAATTGTCGCTTATTCCCTATTACCTTTTAACCGTCGATATGGTTTAAAACAGCAAACGCATTATTCATTATGCGCACAAACCTGTCCAAGGTGAAGAAGGTCCAAGGCGAATAAGATCGAGCAAACGAGAAATACCACTCACTCATTCACTAATTAATCACGAATTCTAGAAACCTACTTCATCTATAAAGCTGGGCAGATAGGTAGGTACTTTATATGAACAAGCCGTCGCCTAAGAAGGACTTTTGCAAGAGAACCGAATTAAGAAAGGCTTTTTCCGGTTTAATTGGAAGTCCTATGTGTTCGCTGAATGAGAGACGTACCTAAATGTGAGATAATCTGTTTACAAATAAATCAGGTGGCGGGCGAAGCCGCGGGCAATGCTAGTTTTATACAGGATCATTTTTAATTTACTGAAAACCTTTTGGGCATACATTATTTACAACATAACAACATCTGTAAGGAAAAAAAATATATCTTAAATTTAACAAAAATAAAAATATTTTTATTGCACCTTCTTAACGGTAATAGTCCAGCATTAGCAAAAGAAAGTGCGTGTCCGGTGGAGGGGGAGGGGTGGAGGGGTGTAGGAAGCCGCGCTTACTCATTTAAACTTAGCCAGATGCTAGAACTCTAAAGTTTAGAAGGTGCAAATAAAATATTTTTATTTTTGTATTAAAATAAAAATTTAAGAAATTTTATTTTTTCTTGTTACAGATGTTGTTCTTATGATGTATATAGTATATTCCTAAAAGGTTTTCAGTAAATTAAAAATGACCCTGTATATGTAAATTGATAAATAAATAATAACCAAACAAAAACATGAATCCCTGGATTCATGTTTTTGTTTGGTTATTATTTATTTATCGAATTCAGTGCAGTCTTGAATTTGGTAGAATTTATAATGTTCCAGAATTTGCACAGACTTGGCAAAGGATCTCAAATATCGCATATGGAACGGGCTCTGGTGTGTTATAATGAAAACTGAAAATACACTGCTATTGAATATCGTAATAGCAAATGCAAATATTAAAATAATTCATTTATTCACGAGTTCTATTGAATGTAATAGATGAAGCATATATGTGTGTAATGTACGTAAATTTGAATGTTCACATTATAAGAATTGTTAAATTTTTGTTTTATATTTTAATTTAGTTGCAATAATAATAAAATGACAAATTCTTTTACTAAAGCCTTAAAATTTGTAAAGGAAATAATAATTTAATCAAAATAAGCGTCAAAATAGCACACTGTTTTCTAAATAAACAACTATTTAAAATAATTTACTTTAGAAAACCTTACATACAGATTTACTGCCTTACTAAAGTGAAATATACGATGGATGACATATGAGGACATTACTGAATGTTCTAGAATATTTTCGAGTTTACTAGAATCTTATGGATCTTTATAAATATACATACATACATATGTTAGGTTATATATTTATAAGGATTCATAAGATTTATCATAAACTCCAAAATATTCTAACGACCACTCTAAAATATAATAATACAAACAACCGCATTTTCTAAAGTAATTCTAAACTTAGAGTAATATTATGTAGTTTCTGTAATATTATTATTGTGTATTACTATAATAAAAAAGAGATTTTAATTCCATTAAAACTTGAGGCATTATATTGACATTGAAAGTGAAACTAACACAAAAGTACTTAAAAAACAATTTGTACAATTAAATGTAGTTACTAAAATTAATAAACCACTATTATCACTTATTTTTGTTCGATTCATCACTAATATTTTCATTACATTAGCGTAATAGTATTGAATATCGGTTTTATTTATGTTACAACACCAAATGGCCATAAACATTTAAATACATCGATGTTTTCCATCAGTACGTATATTTGAAAGATTTATTTGCTAAAGGGTAATTTATCAAAATGGTTTGATGTTTTCAAATCACTACGCAGACAAGCTTTTACCATCAATGTCACGCATTGCCTTATAATATATTCATTTTATAAATTCGATATAAATGTAATATATATTACGACGATGAATGAACAAAACGTGCCGGAGGATAGGAAGATATTACCTAAATATTTTATTCGTATAGGCGAAATTTATAAAATAAGGATTTATATCATTTGCGAAAATATAAAATACGTATTTCGCAATTTATAAAGGACTAGCATTGTCCGCGGCTCCGCCCGCGTTCAGATGACCAAAAACCAAATTCATAGGTCTTACATATTAGTATACTCTTACATTGCAGTTTTTCTATTTTTTCTCAGAAATGAGATATTTTTCCGCGGTAAAAAGTAGCCTATATTTTGACCCGGATAACCAGCTATCAACATATCAAATTTCATCAAAATCCCTCCAGTGGTGTTTCCGTGATGCGGTAACAGACAGACAGACAGATAGACAGACAGAAAAAAATTCTAAAAACTATAGAATCGGCCTCTGTATCGATAATTAATGTTTATTTCAATAAGATTTTCCAAAAAATATTTAATGTACAGATTCGGCTTAGTTACAATTTTATTATATGTATAGATTATTATTTGTTTTTACTGGAAAGAATAAAACGTTAAAATAATCAATTAAAACGTTTACTTTTTATCACAGCGAAACACCGTGAGTGTTTTTGGATTGAAAGTACATCACTAGATAAATACCCATAGAGAATGATGAAATAATATAATTTATTCACGTTACGTCCATAGAATTAATTAACAATGACATCAGTAGGGAACAAAAAAAGAACACTTAGTATGCATTTCTCTTTTTAATGTCCCATTTTCATAATATATTACCTCATATATTCTACTTCCCTACTCAAATTGCTCGGTATTTAAGTAGGCACGATTCTATCGTAAAAGCTAATTGTTAGCAACAAATTCTTCAAAAAATCATCAACTTTTGTTTCTACCTTATCCATACCAAATCTATACATATAATAAAATTGTAACTAAGTCGAATCTGTACATTAAATATCTTTTGTAAAATCTAATTGAAATAGACATTATTATCGATACAGAGGCCGAATCTATAGATTTTAGAATTTTTGTCTGGTCTGTCTGTCTGTTACCGCATTACGAGAAAACCACTCAGCAGATTTAGATGAAATTTGGTATGATGATAGCTGGTTATCCGGGTCATCATATATACGGATAGGATAGGATAGGATACTGTTTACCGTGGGAAAATATCTCATTTCTGAGAAAAAAAATAAAAACTGCATTGTAAGAGTATAACCTAATTTGATTTTTGGTCATCTGAACGCGGGCGGAGCCGCGGGCAATGCTAGTTATGAATATTTCAAAAAGTTGCCAAGAGTTTCATTTATTTTCATATATATTCTTTATTGACTATCTCCAATGAGATTGTTTAGTAGGCTATAATTCAATCGCTAATATTGCCAACTCATCAAACATCCACAGCAAGAGCAATAAAATATTGGCAGCAAATATACACTTTCCTTTGATGTTCACCACTTAAAACGCTATCACACTTCTCAACAAGTAATTATAACTTTTATTAAAAATTCAAATAAGTTAAACAAACTTTTTTCACCATTTTCACACATGTTGAGTTCACAAAAGCTGCCAACTTTCACTCCATAACTTTATAGTCGTTAAATAAAAAATTAAGACTGGTAGTCGTTTAGTAATTATTACTTCAGATTAAGCCTTTAAAAATATAAAACAATGAAAAAGGCTGAATTTAAACTTTCCATGAATCCTCTTTCAGACATAAAAAAGACATTATAAGTCTACTCTATTACTATAATTAAGATTGTGAAATAAAAAAAAATATCTTTTAAATGTATCGATTACAGAGATTACTAATAATCTTATACTCTATTTATTGTACAAATTATTATTTACTTATCTAAGTTCTATTAAGTTTTATATATACGAATTTTGAAGGTATAATATCATATATAATCCTGTTCTTAATTAAATTATACGAGAGTTGCATTTAATGCAATAGCTAGACCGGGGGACTTAATTGTCCGTGTCTAATGCACTTTTAGTGTGAACTAAATTACTTGCACCTTACTGATTATGTGAAAAGTTCTAAGAACGTGTTTATATGACAAGGTACTCGTATCTTAATAATTAAGATTGACAATATTAGGACTTGAGTAACACTTTTACAAAAATTATATGATATACCTACATTTTTATCTAAACTTAATAAAATATACCAAAGTATTACCAATATTGAAATGAATATATACACGAGAGAGACCTTGTCTGTCTCTCACATGGCCATCATTGTTGTAAAGCATTCGAAATCGGGAACCAAAAATCAAAATAAATCCACGAAAAAATCCGAAAAGATAGTTTTATTTAAAATGTCAAATATTCGAGTATATATAAGAAAGTATCTTGAAATATATACCTAATAAAAGATAAACTTTGTTTTTTTAGTAATTAAAGGAGTAAGATCAACATGGTCGTTAGTTATTATTTTTGTAATATGAATGATTTAAGTAAACAACGAAAAATAATGATTTTTTTATTTAGAATGGCCAACGATTAGTTATATTTCCACTTTTTTTATATAGCTTTTTCTAAAAAATTTAATCTCAAGAATCTTAAAAACTTAAGAATAGTATTTTAGGTGAACAAGTTATACGAGTATTACCTCGGTCTTATTTTTTTTTACATATAAACTTCCGAGTGTTTCGCCACAAGCACATATAAAATAATAAGAATGTCCTCCTGAACAATTTCTGCCATGATAACAATTCAACACGACCCTTAAGACCCTAAGATACGGGAGTGAAACTTCACCATCTTCCTAACTCCGGGCTGCAACTGAGTGTTTTATATTGACAAGAAAACCTAATAACCATACTTGGCCTAACCCGAGACTCGAAGCCAGGACCTCTGAATCTGCAGCTGTGCATGATAACTACTAGAGCACTGCGACAAAAATAAAACGCCGTAATGTTCAATGAAAATTAATCTCCAACCCAAATAATAGAATGAAATTCTCGACCTTTCACTATAATATCTGCTCGTTCTTAAAGTCACGATTATTGACATTTACTCAATAAATATGAAAGGCAAACTTCGTATTTTCTGTATTAATCTACAATGCGGTCGATAATAAACCATTTCTATATCCAATAAAAGTTCAATTAACGTCTTTGAAGCGTGTAATGAAATATAAAAATGGAACCATCGGTGGTCACCGTAAAATCCGCCACTATAAATATTTTACGATACTGTACATTAGATACTGGCTATATGACGCGAAAGACTAATTTCTTCGACACCATAATATGAATCAAATGAGATCAAGCGCTTATTCATATAAATTATATGATTAATAAAAACTTTTTAACAAAAAATAAAAACCGACTTCAAACAAAAGCACTAAAAAGTAAAAAATAACTGATTGGTAGTTTTCATTTACTATACATACCTAATCAAATATTTTCGAAGTCGGTGTGCTTTGCTTTGTATGGGCTGGCACCGATTTCGAAAATATTTGATTAGGTATGTATTTAATAGGTAGGCTTTAATTACTTAGCCAAAGCACACCGACTTCGAAAATATTTGATTAGGTATGTATAGTAAATGAAAACTACCAATCAATTATTTTTTACTTTTTAGTGCTTTTGTTTGAAGTCGGTTTTTATTTTTTGTTAAAAAGTTTTTATTTTTCCCTTTTTAGTGTAGACAGTAGTAGCAAAGTAAGAATTCTAACGTGTTTGGCTTATGAAATCAAACAAAATAAGCCCAAACTCAAAGTATCTACTATTAGCCGTTGAAGAGTTCCACCTATCCACCTTCTGGCCTTGCCAGCAGATCAGGTCAACAATATTATTATGTGCAGAGTGCTTTATACATTATAAAATAATAATCTTCACTTTATGATATCATTTTATTGAAGCAAAACTCTTATAACTATTACAACTTTATTGTAATCAACCATCATGGAAAAGTAAGAACATATATGGACCCAGAGTAATACAATAACGTAGACCACAGAGTAATATATAAACTTAAACCACAGACTATCACAACACCACCCCTCGATTTTATATCTATGAAATCGTTACTACATATTTATTATAAAAATTAACAACTAAGACAACAATTATTTTTTTAATAATATTTTTTTTTAAGATAACAATCAATTTTTTAATAATATTTTTTTTTTATAATCTTACACAATATTTAATGAATTTCTTATAAAAGTAATTCTTTCACATGACATTATTTTAGTAAACAAATCTGACAAATTATTCTCCGTAGAAACATAAGAAATATCCAAAATCTTTTTATTAACCAAATCTTTTATGAAATGCATCTTAATATCAATGTGTTTAGCTCGCTTAGAGTTTTCATAAGACTGAGTTAATTCAATAGCACCTCTATTGTCCATTAACAAAGTACACTTTATATCACTAACATTTTTCACACACTTAAAGTCCATATAAAGTCCTTTTATATATAATAAATCACAAGCACTTGTAGCTGCAGCAATATATTCGGCCTCTGCCGTTGATAAGGCAACACAATTTTGTTTTCGTGTCAACCAAGCAACTACATTGTTATTGTACAAAGTCACTGAACCGGTTACACTTTTTCGATCCACATTACAACCAGCCCAATCAGCATCTGAGTAGCAAATAATGGAATTTTCTTTACTTTTGTTAAACTGTAGTCCAATATTTATAGTATTTTTTAAATATCTGAGGACTCTCTTGGCTTGTGTCCATAATGTCTTTGTTGGTTTATCTAAAAATTGGCTTAAATATGATGTTGCGAATGCTATGTCCGGTCTTGTTGATGTTGATACAAACATTAAAGAACCAATCAATTATCTAAAAGGAACATCTATAATTTCTTCATCTTTGTTATATTCGAAACCTTTTCCCATTGGTGTGTTAGCACCTTTACAGTCACTCATTTTAAATTTGTTTAACATTTTATTTATTTGTTTTCTTTGTGTTAATTTTAAATATTTTAAGTCTTTATTTCTTTCCATCTCCACCCCTAGAAATAAACTAGGTTCCCCAAAATCTTTAATTCCAAATTCTTTTTTTAATTCAATTATTACATTTTCCACATATTTAGATTCTCCAGTTATTAAAATGTCATCTACAAATATAACTAGCCATACTTTTATATCTTTTCTTATGTACAAACAAAAATCATTTTGTGATCTTTTGAATCCTTTTTGCTTTATATACAAGTCAAATCTTTTATTCCAACACTTTGGACTCTCACGTAAACCATATAATCCTCTATTCAGTTTAAGCACTTTATTGTTATTTATATTAATTCCTTTCGGAGGTTTTATGTATACCTCAGATTCCAGTTTTCCATTCAAAAATGCTGTTGGAACATCTAATTGTTTAATTGTCCAGTCATTTTGAATTGCTTCTGCTAACACTGTTCTAACTGTAGATAATCTAGCAACTGGTGCATAATGCTTTCCAAAGTTATTTTCTTCTTTTAATTGATAGCCTCTTGCGACTAATCTTGCTTTTTTTGTACCATTATCTTTAATTTTAAATATCCAACGAGTATCAATTATCTGTTTATCTTTTGGTATGTTTGTCTCAGTCCAGGTGTTCATTTTCTCTAATGATTTAATTTCTGTTTGTATTGCTTCATCCCATCCATTTTCAATTGCTTCTTCATATGTTTTAGGTTCGTCTTCTTCACTTACAAAACAGTATGCTTCATATAGCTCATAATCATTTAATTTGGTTGGTTTCTTTATATTTCTACCACTTTTTGTAATTAGCTCTTCACTTCTATCATTTGTGTCTTGATTTTCATTAGTCTTTACTATTTCTTTTTGCTTCTGTTTATTTCTATTTTCCTCTATAGTATCTTCTTCATCTTGGTATAGACTTTTATAAAAATAGTTTGTTTTATCTTCATTTTCACTATATCTTGTATCACTTTCATCGAATCTTACATCTCTCGAGGTGAATACTCTATCCATCTTCGGATCCCATAATCTGTATCCTGTTCTTGCATATCCAACCATTCTCATTTCACTAGCCCGATCATCAAATTTATCATTTTTAGGTATATTCATCATCCAAGCTTTAGATCCAAAAATTCTTAAACGTTTCAAGTCTATATCTCTTCCAAATCGTTCAGCAGGTATATTAAAATTAATAGCCTTTGAGGGTGTAGTATTTATAAGATATGCTGCACAGAGTGTAGCTTCACCCCATAAATGTTTCGGTAGGTTTGATTCATTCAACATAATTCTAGTTTTATCGTATAACGTTCGATTCATTCTCTCAGCTGTGCCATTCATCTGAGGACTGTACGGATAAGTATACTCTATTCTGATACCTTTCTTTCTACATATATCTTTGAAATATGTTGAGGTAAATTCACCACCATTATCACATCTTATTCTTTTAATTCTCTTTTCTTTTTCAGTTTCAAATCTTCTTATATAATCCAGTAACTTATTTTCTGCCTCGCTTTTATTTCTCAATAGGTAGACAACAGTATAATGTGAATAGTCATCAATTATGGTTTGTATGTATCTATAACCTTCTTTAGTTAGAGTTCGTACTGGTCCTGCAATATATGTATGAATAAGTTCACCAATTTGACAAGATTTTGGTTTAGTCACAGTTTTAAATGGTAAACGGGTACTCTTGCCTTTCATACATGCATTACACACTTCTTTACTATAAGGTAACTTCATTATGCTTAGATATTTTCTATTTGGATGTCCTAATCTTTCATGCCATAAATTCTCTTGTTTTGTTATATTGCAAATTTCTCCAATATTTATATTCATTTTTAATGTACATAATTTTCCTGATATTTCACCATAAAATGTTTTTTCTCCTTTAATTATTTTTAATGTATTATCCTTGAATATTAACATATAGCCTTTATTCATCAATTGTTTTACAGACAACAAATTATTACATAATCCAGGTACAATTAAGGCTTCTACATTCAATGTAACTCCTTGACAATGAGCCGTTAAACTTCCTTTTTTAGTAGCAGTTAAATAAGAGCCATTTGCTATTTTAATTTTAATTTCACACTTTAAATTTTCAATTTTTGTCATATATTGCATAAATTTATCTTGCATCAGGTTCTCTGTTGCTCCTGAATCAATGATATACTGTATAGTTCCTTCACCTTCTATAAAATTAGCTTTGCATTCATATGTACTCGCATGCATATCATAGTTTAGGCTTTGTTCATCATATCCTTGTGTCTCACCTACATTTGCATTCTGATATCTTTCACCATAATGATTTGCTTTACCTCTGTAATTATTTCCTCTGCCTCTATAATTATTTCCTCTACCTCTATAATTATTTTCTCTACCATTATCTTGCCGTCCATTATACTTTCCTCCTCCAGAAAAGCACTGAAATTTTTTGTGCCCTTTGCGGCCACACTTTTAACGGGTTTGTGCACTAAAATCAACAGCATTATCTGTATCATTACTCTCTTTTATTTCTTTCTTGGTTTCTTCAATTTTTTCTTTCATTTTAATTTCAGCGTCCAGCAGACGAGTTTTTATAAATTCTATGGTTAATTCTTTGTCACAACTCATTGTTTCCAACGCTGTTATTACATTTTCATAGTCTTGTGGCATGCCAAGCAATAAATGACAGATTTTCTCACTTTCATCCATGTTTTCTATTTGACTTACTATGTTGTCAAATGCCAAGAAGTGATCCTGCAATTTTCCTGAATTAAATTTAAGTTGCATTAACTTTTTCCTTAAATTTAGTTTACTGAAAACGGTTTTTCTTTCGAAGAATTGATCTAAACATTGTATCATTGAGATAGCACATTCTGCTTTTCTTATTATTTGTATGTACTTCTCTTCAACGCATTGCACGATAATAGACCGTGCCTTGGCATCATCCCTTTTAAAGTTTTCACTTTTTATACCCTTCAAAACATACAATACTCCCTTTTCCTCCAACAGTAATTCTACTCTGAACTTCCAATTTCCATAATTCGTTTTTTCCGTGAGTTGTGGCAAACCTTGAATGACTCGTGCGTATTCCGACGCCATTTTTGCAGTCGTTTGTAAAATATATTCGTGTTATATTTCAACGAATTCTACGATGCAGCCCATAACCTATTATTATGTGCAGAGTGCTTTATACATTATAAAATAATAATCTTCACTTTATGATATCATTTTATTGAAGCAAAACTCTTATAACTATTACAACTTTATTGTAATCAACCACCATGGAAAAGTAAGAACATATATGGACACAGAGTAATACAATAACGTAGACCACAGAGTAATATATAAACTTAAACCACAGACTATCACAACAAACAACACCGAACCACTGTACTATCAACGGAAATAGAAATACTTGCAAAGTTTCAAGTCAATATGACAATTAGAAGTAGGTTAAATTCATCATTAGTTGTTTTTCCACCCTTAGGGGTGGTATTTTTTTTTGAAATTTAAATGGGACCAATCTGGAAGTATACCCTTTCAAACAAAACAAAAATTGTCCAAATCGGTTAATAAATGAGGGAGTTCTGAGGTAACAAACATAAAAAAAAAAAAAACATACAGTCGAATTGAGAACCTCCTCCTTTTTGAAGTCGGTTGAAAAGGTGGATATTTATGTATGTATGTATATTAGACTGATTCAAAAAAACCGACTATTTTTTTTTTTTAATATTGAAAATATTGTCAGAATGACGAAAAAAAAATCCTGTGAAAGTTAGAGCTCTTAATATTAATATTAAGAGGTGCCGAGTGGAAAATTTCGATTTCCCATTTGATTAACGTGGGAATTTTTTTTTTCTTACTTTGGAATTCTGTAGCTCTTTAACAAGTCATCGGATTGGTTGAGTCAGAACATATTCTTGTAGAGAATTGAACGCTCTACAAAAAAGGTCTCTTATGATTTTTTGATATATTTACTTTTTCAAAAGTTATTCAACCCTAAAGATGAATTGATTCAAAATTTTTACATTTTTCTAATTTTCCGACGCAACCATCAACTTTATGAGAAAATTTAATAGGACTTTTTTGTAAAACATTCAATTTCCTATAACTTATCTCTCAAAACGACTTCATTGAGAAAGATGTTAATTCTTGGGCTAGTGATGGAAGTTTTAAAGAGAGTGTGCGATTTTTTACAAAATTAACAGTCGTGAATGACGTGGCGGAGCGTGGTGTAGCATTAATTGAACAATACAATAAGTGTTTCACTAAAAATGAAGATCAACTACAATACTTATTGCTAATTATTAGTGAATACAGAAAAAAAGTGCCCAATTGTAATAGAAATTTTTTAGTTTAACGATATAAATTGCTTTAATTATAATAAACATTCAATTTTTAGGTTAAAACTTTATTTGTTTAACATGATAATTAATTTTAAGAATAAAAATGACAACTTTTTAAAAAAAATTTTAGTTTTTTGCAAATAACTTACGATCTGTAAAAAAAATTTTAATTTTTTGAGAGATAAGTTATAGGAAATTGAATGTTTTACAAAAAAGTCCTATTAAATTTTCTCATAAAGTTGATGGTTGCGTCGGAAAATTAGAAAAATGTAAAAATTTTGAATCAATTCATCTTTAGGGTTGAATAACTTTTGAAAAAGTAAATATATCAAAAAATCATAAGAGACCTTTTTTGTAGAGCGTTCAATTCTCTACAAGAATATGTTCTGACTCAACCAATCCGATGACTTGTTAAAGAGCTACAGAATTCCAAAGTAAGAAAAAAAAATTTCCCACGTTAATCAAATGGGAAATCGAAATTTTCCACTCGGCACCTCTTAATATTAATATTAAGAGCTCTAACTTTCACAGGATTTTTTTTTCGTCATTCTGACAATATTTTCAATATTAAAAAAAAAAATAGTCGGTTTTTTTGAATCAGTCTAATGTATATCTAATACAAAGTAATCAATGTTTATTAAAACTATGTATTGAAATTATGCTTATAAACATTTTTTGTCAATTTGTTTGTACAGTAGGTGTTAATAATGTTAAGAATATTAATTTATTTATCGATTTACAAGCAAGAATACTCATTTTTCTCAGTCGATTGTCGGTTTAAAAGGTTCTATAACCAAAAGATGAAACGAAATGCTTATGATTTCGTGTGTCCTTATGCCCCTGTGTCACAGCCATTTTACTCGAATACCATTGGAACTATAATGCCGAAATTTGGTTGGAGTCATATTATGAACCACTAGACATTTTTTTTAATCAAAATATAAATTTAACTAAAAAATGGTTGCGGGACTTTAAATATATAACTGAGTGATGAAAAAGAGAACTTTAGTTCACATGAGCGTTTGAACGGAACCCTCATTGTGCGAATAAGACGGACGTTTTATATGATTTTTAAACACCACAACTAGCAAGCCTATTTAGGGGGATTGCCTAACATATAACAGCAGGCGCAATTAAATTTTATATTTTAAAAGAAAATTATGTGGTAAAAATAATAAAAATTAGGTTGTAAACAATACAATCTGATCATTATTTACAAGTCAAATAATTTGCTAATAAATAAAGTATAAACCCATTAAGGCTACATAGCCGTTTAGCTGTGTTAAGCTTAGGAACGTGATTAAGTAGCGAGAAGAGGATATAATAAATCTGATGCTATCATCATAAAACTATAGTACAGATAAAATGACAATAACGTGGAAATGAATTGTACTTTACTCACTACTAAAAAAGATCGCACCTTTTTGATTGGATGTAATACACAAATATTTTTGTTCATTAATTTTTTACAAGGGGCATAAAATTATTATTTTTCTAACCGACTTCAAAAACGAGAAATAGGTTTTAGGTTTAAGGACTTATTTTTTTATTAATTGTTTATACTTTCAAGGAATAATCAGGGTCAGTATAAATTGTAAGAATTTGAAATAAAAAATTGCCGCATCAAAATATTTGCTTTTAAAATGATTTTTCCTAATGGCTATTTATAAAATTAACTTACTCGTAAATAATATAAGAACTACATCATTGAGGATAGAGAAATAGCGAAAACGAAGAGGTGATCAAATAAAATTCACTTAATAAAAATCTCTCAGTAAAACGTCTAACTAAAATAAAGTAAAATTAAAGCCTGTGTAATATATTATTACTTACATCAAGTAGGTCAAGTGTTATGAAAATGTGAGAGTCGCCGTTTTTAAAATGTAACAAAATGGACTACCTCCTTAGTAAACTGAAACTTACTGAGGTAATCTTTGGGATGAATTAATATTCTGTAACGTAAGAAATATGGAAATTTTTAACTGGTTCGCCGAGGTTTACGATCTACTGAGATTTTACTGTGGCTTATGTGAAGTAAAAAATATTTTAGGGCTTTTAATATGCTACACAGAATAGAGACGACAGCCGGCTAAAAATGGATAAAAATATTCTATAATCTATGTTACTATCATAAAAACACCAATTTTAAAATTTACTTAAATATTTTTCTTAATTAAAAGTAACTAAACGCAATGGCCATTAAGTTAATTATTATCAACTAGCGATTCACCCTCGCTTCGCTCGGGTTCGTCCCTAGCTTGCTTCTCCATACAAACTTTCATCCCCATTTTCATTCCCTTAAGGGGTGATTTCCGGGATAAAAATTCTATGTCCTTCCCAGGGTCTCAAACTATCTATTTACCAAATTTCATCTAAATCGGTTCAGTAGATCCAGAGATTACCCCCTACAACCTCACAAACTCACAAACTTTACCTCTTTATAATATTAGTATAGATTAGTATAGGTATAACTAAAAAATCTATTATTTGTTTTCAAATATTTAATCTTTAGCGAGTAATAGGTAATTAATAATCAATAAAAGTGATGTTACGTTATAAAATATTAAAATCCAATTATAAACCTGTCGTGATTAAAATTAAATTATCTATATACGAGTAGATAAATAAAATTGAAGTGCCTGTTTGTAATGTCAAAATAACAACGTTTTACTAAATGCATATGAAAATTTCATACGGTACTTATAAGAATAAAAACTTTTTAACAAAAAAATAAAAACCGACTTCAAACAAAAGCACTAAAAAGTGAAAAATAACTGATTGGTAGTTTTCATTTACTATACATACCTAATCAAATATTTTCGAAGTCAGTGTGCTTTGCTTTGTATGGGCTGGCACCGATTTCGAAAATATTTGATTAGGTATGTATTTAATAGGTAGGCTTTAATTACTTAGCCAAAGCACACCGACTTCGAAAATATTTGATTAGGTATGTATAGTAAATGAAAACTACCAATCAGTTATTTTTCACTTTTTAGTGCTTTTGTTTGAAGTCGGTTTTTATTTTTTTGTTAAAAAGTTTTTATTTTTCCCTTTTTAGTGTAGACAGTAGTAGCAAAGTAAGGATTCTAACGTGTTAGGCTTGTCAAATCAAACAAAGTAAGCCCCGACTCAAAGTATCTACTATTAGCCGTTGAAGAGTTCCACCTATCCACCTTCTGGCCTTGCCATCAGATCAGGTCAACAACACCGAACCACTGTACTATTAACGAAAATAGAAATATTTGCAAAGTTTCAAGTCAATATGACAATTAGAAGTAGGTTAAATTCATTATTAGTTGTTTTTCCACCCTTAGGGGTGGTATTTTTTTTTGAAATTTAAATGGGACCAATCTGGAAGTATACCCTTTCAAACAAAACAAAAATTGTCCAAATCGGTTAATAAATGACGGAGTTCTGAGGTAACAAACATAAAAAAAAAAAAAAAAAAAAAAAAAACATACAGTCGAATTGAGAACCTCCTCCTTTTTGAAGTCGGTTGAAAAACACATTTTTTTAATTTTTGTCTGTCTGTTTATTTAGGATAATCTCTGAAACGGCTGAACTGATTTTGACGGGGCTTTCACTGGAAGATAGCCGATGTTATAGGGAGTAACATAGACTACTTTTATTTTAGAAAAAGGATTAGGGTTTCACTCAAAAAAATTAAAATGTACCGTACGTTTTATAATACGACGTATCGCTCTTTTATTTTTCTTATTATCTATTTTCTTAAAATATTAAAAGTCAATATTAATTCAGATAAAAACTAAATAAGCCTACAATACTTTAAATTTTAATAACACAAAAGATTTTGATAAACATTATTGAGCATACTATATTAATATAAAACATTTTAATATATTTAATCTCAAAATTTTCAGTAGGTACTAAGTTAATGATTTTCATAAGCACCAAGTAAGAAACTTGATTATAAACGTTGCTCAGCTCAAACAGCAGGCGCAATCTTATTTAAAAATGTTGTACAAAAAATTTGTTCACTTCTATTACTGTATTTTTCACTATCGCAGGACGAGGTAAAGAGAACAACAAAAGTGCACTTAATTTTTACTAACTTCAAGCGGATTTACGACGCGGCTTCTTCAGCGAAAATTGCTTTCTTTTATGACATTTTCAGACCTCTCCTTTCATAGCTGCTTTAAAAATATAATATTCTTTCAATATGTTACCGTAAAAATAATATAGGACATAACCACGCTTTAAGTCCACTGAATGCATCACGTATGAAATATCACGACGTATAAAAAATAATTGGACGCTCTAGTCGCTATATTGACTTTGTTTTAACAATTTTCGTAAACAGAATCTCGAGCTGAAAGCTACAAAATATTTTATTTCATAACATTTGATTTATTTACAAAATTGTAACTTCTATTTTATTTATTTATACTTTATTGTACACCACAATCATAAAGTAAATACAAGCACATTATCAAAAAAAAAAAAAGAAACAGAAACAAAAGTGTGCACAAAAGGCGGTCTTATCGCTAATTAGCGATTTCTTCCAGACAACCTTTGGGTTAGGAAATATGGAAGACTACACAGGGTGGGTGGTGTAAATATTAAATATTATATACAATACATACCACAATACAACCTAATACTTAGAAATACTACATAAATATCTATGTATATAATATATATCTATAAATTATACTAATACATATTTAAATTAAAATTAATAAAAATCTTGTACAATGTCGACTTCTCATTTAGAAATATGATCTAAAAAATGATTTTTTACAGATTTTTTAAATACTTGTAATGATTTGGAACGTTTTATGTGAACAGGCAAACTATTCCAGAGTTTGGTTGCTTGTACAGAGTAGGAGTACTCGAAGAATTTACTTAAATGTACAGGTATTCTTAGCATCAAATTCTCTGAAGATCTTAACCTATTCGTATGAGATCCTAGAAATTCAAACTTCTCCTTTAAATAAGGCGGGTATGTTGGATTAAATAACACACAGTACAGAAGAGAGAGAATGTGTAGATTCCGGCGACATCGGATTGGGAGCCACTTGAGTTTTGTTCGATATTCAGATATGTGGTCATATTTACGCAAATTAAATATGAAAACGAATTGCAAGATTTTGGAGTCGCTCGAGTTTATTTAGATGGTCCTCAGTCAGATTAAGATAGCTTGCGTCTGCATAATCGAGAATCGGAAGGAGCAGAGAATTTGCTAACATAATTTTGGTAGGAATGGGCAGTATAGAACGAAGACGCCGCAAATAACCCAGTTTAAAGAATAATTTCCTACTCACTTCTTTCATTTGTACTGACCAAGATAGAGTTTGGTCTAAGTGAACGCCAAGATCTTTAACTGTAGAACAATAAGGTATAACAGCCCCATCATACTCTATCGCAGGTAAATTCAAGCCTTCATGCCTTGCAATCAGACATGGGCTACCGATAATTATCACTTGTGACTTTCCAGGATTAACGTTAAGGCCGTATAGCTTGCTCCAGTTATAAATTGCTTGTAGATCTCTATTTATCGTAATGATGGTAGTGCTCAAATTTTCGAGTGTTGAATGGCGGTAAATCTGAATATCGTCTGCATACATGTGATAGGAAGATGAAATGTGTTGAGTAATAGAGTTAATAAAAATTGCGAAGAGTAAAGGAGATAATACGCCACCTTGAGGTACCCCAGCCTGGACGTCACACCATGAGGATACATTCTCCTCAATACGAACGCGCTGACGTCTGCCTTTGAGGTAACTCCGAAACCAATCTACCACGGATGGAGATATGTTAATGGAACACAGCAATCTCAACAAAATATCATAGTCTACTGTGTTAAAAGCATTGCTGAAATCAAGAAGTGTCAGGATCGTGAGTTGTTTATTATCCATAGCTAAACGAATGTCGTCGGTAACTTTGATTAGCGCTGAGGTCGTACTATGACCAGGTCGGAAACCGGATTGGAAAGGGCTCAGGATAGAGTGCTGATTAATAAATAGGGTAAGTTGTTGGTAGATTAGTTTTTCTAGGACTTTGGACAGGAATGGCAATATAGAAATAGGACGAAAGTCAGCAGTACATGAAGGATTAACTTTTTTAGGGAGAGGGATAATCTGGGCGTTTTTCCATGCATCAGGGAATTTTCCGACGGAAATGGAATGATTAACCCGGCGTCATGGGGGTTGGGTCTGTGAGACCCGTCACATTTTCTATTACTTGTAGTTAAATTAGTATCAGTGCGACGTTGCCGTTCTTCTCAGTAGCTGGATCTGTTGAGTTGTTCTATGCGTCGCAGGTAACAAATTAGTCGTGCGACAGCCGCAGCGGGAGTTACACGTGCACAAATCTAAAAAAGGTATGTGAGACCCATCCCCGCAGTTAGTGTAACAATTTCGCGCCATTTTGTATACGTATCATTTTAATTTTTTACCGTAGATTTATGCTTTTATTTCCGTTTTTTTTGTTGTTGTTTATAATTTAAGTTGCTACGAGTAATATATAATGTATTTTATTTGTGTTTTTGTAGGTACTTAGTAAAAAATGGACCGAGAAGAGAAAGAAAGACAGCGTATACTGTCGATTTTACAAGAGTCTGACTCTGAGTCTGTGTTGTCAGACCAGGAGTGTATTGAGGAAGATCATTTGAGTGAGCGTAGTCATCCCAGTGATACAGAGCAAGAAATCTCAGAGTCTGACGATGTTGACATTACGCTATCTACGCTGTCGCATAGAAATCGTTCGCCACAGTTGGAAGAACATTCTACATTTGGATCGACTTCGAGCTTTTATCGTGGCAAAGATAGTACGATTTGGTATAAGACGCCTTTTCGACAAAATGTCAGAACCAGAACGGAAAACATAATTCATCAGTTGCCAGGTGTAGTGACAGAAGCAAAATCAGCGATGTCTGAAGTGGAATGCTGGAATCTTTTTATTACTGAGGATATGCTACAAATCATACTTATGCATACAAATTCACGCATTGAACCTAAAATAGCTTCGTGTACTAATTTATCTAAGTACACCCATGTTAAAAAATGCACTATGATTGAATTGAAAGCTTTTATAGGCCTTCTTTATCTTGCTGGTCTTTACCGATCAGGCAGACAAAATTTGAGCGATTTATGGGCTACTGATGGGACGGGTGTCGATATTTTTCGGCTTGTAATGTCTTTACAGAGATTTTATTTTATTCAAAGTTCTTTGACCTTTGATGACATTTCTACACGTCAGCAAAGAATTCAATTAGATAATTTATCTGCAATTAGAGATCTTTTCGAAGCTTTTGTAGAAAACTGTAAGAAAATCTACATACCAAGTGATTGTCTAACAATTGACGAAATGCTTGTAGCTTTCCGAGGTAGGTGTAAATTTCGGCAGTATATACCATCTAAACCTGCTAAGTACGGCATAAAAATTATTGCTTTAGTCGACGCAAACAATTATTATATCAAGAACCTAGAGATATATCCTGGAAAGCAGCCTGAAGGACCTTTTTCTATAAGTAACAAACCATTTGATGTTGTTGACCGGATTGTACAGCCTATTACCAGAACAAACCGAAATGTCACATTTGATAACTGGTTCACTAGTTATGAACTGGTGCAGTATTTGCTCACGGAACATAAGTTGACATCAGTTGGTACCCTGCGAAAAAATAAAAGACAAGTTCCAGCGGAATTCACTAAAACTCGCGGAGTTGAAGTTTTTTCATCCCGATTTGGTTTTCAAAAGGATATCACACTAGTTGCTCATGTGCCTAAAAAAAATAAAATAGTGTTGCTTATGTCTAGCCAACACCACAATGATGCCATTGATGAAACAACAGGAGAGCAACGCAAACCTGAAATAAATACGTATTACAACAGAACGAAATGTGGTGTGGATGTAGTTGACGAGCTATGTGCTACATACGACGTAAGTCGTAATTCTAAAAGGTGGCCATTGACGATTTTTTATGCTTCATTAAACATAGCCGCGATTAATGGCCTAATAATAAATAAAATTAATAATTGTTCAAAAACAAAACGAAGGCGATTTATAAAAAACCTGGGCCTCGGTCTTGTCATGGAACATCTAAAACTTCGTCAAAATATATCAGTCCTTCCACGTGAGTTGCGACAAAAAATTGGAAAATTTGTAGGTGAGTCTTCAGGGGAACCTCCGGCAAAAAAGGCTAATGTTCGCAAAAGGTGTCAAGTGTGTCCAGCCAAGAAAGACCGTAAAACAAATTACACCTGCGAGAGTTGCAACAAATATATTTGTTTGGAACATATTGTACCTTTCTGTGCTGACTGTACCAAAGATAATGATTCGGAGTAATTATTATTATTTTTTCTTCCAAAGATAATCTGGTTTCCTACAAAAAAGTGCCATTAAAACATTAATAGTGTTTGTTAATTAATAATAGAGTTACATTTAAGTAGATGAGAAAGATTTTATTAATATTTGTGTTTTTTTTTAATGATCTAATAAATATGATTAAAACATGTTATTACATAATATTTTTCTTTTATTTATTTACTTCATATATCTAAAAAACCAAATACGGATAAATATTATCTTTTTTATTTATAGTGTTTAAATAACTGATATATAATAAACGGGTCTGTGAGACCCACCCCAACGTCCATGTAACATTTTTCCACCCCCATGACGCCGGGTTAAGGATATGAGCCAAGATAGGAGTAACAATATCTAGGATAGGAATGATCATTTTACGACTGACGCAATCAGTACCAACGGCATTCGAAGAGATGGATAAAATGTTCTTTTTAACATCACTTTCTGTGAACGATCTAAAAGTAAACGTTGGAAAATCAGGGGTTGGTAAAGCAGAAAGAATATTTAATGTATGTTGCTATATATTTTTTTAATAATAAAACCTCGTTTTATTATTTTTTTGCAATAAACATCAAGTGAATTTTTAAAGAACCAATATATATCTACACATATAATAAAATTGTAACTAAGCCGAATATGTACATTAAATATTTTTTTGGAAAATCTTATTAAAATAGACATTATTATCGATACAGATGCCGAATCTATAGTTTTTAGAATTTTTGTCTGTCTGTCTGTTACCGCATCACAGAAAAACCACTGGAGGGATTTTGATGAAATTTTGTATGTTAATAGCTGGTTATCCGGGTCAACATATAAAATACTTTTTACCGCAGGAAAATATCTCATTTCTAAGAAAAAATGCAAAAACTGCAAGGTAAGAGTATAATAATCTGTAAAACCTAAGAATTTGGTTTTTATTGATCTGAACGCGGGCGGAGCCGCGGGCAATGCTAGTAAGTAATAAAGAAAAAATTCAATATAGCAGACCAGTGTAAATCTCAATTGTAGTATTAGTCTCATCAGGATAACGGATTCGGCAAATTGACATAAATAAAGTGAGGGATCGAGTATGAATCGTTTCATATACTGAATGCATCCCTTTGTGTTGAGGATTATACCTATTCGGCCTGGCGAGATAGGTATGGATGTTAAAGACAAATTCAATTTAATTTCGGTTACCAACACAAACTATCACAACCGATTTTTAACCGACTTCAAAAAAGGAGATTCTTAATTCGTGGGAATATTTTTTTTTATGTATGTTCACCGATTACTCAAAGACCCCTGTAAACAATATTTTAAGATATGAATATCTAATAGATAAATATGTATTTTACGTATCGAAATATATTAGATTTGCTTTGCATCGGCTGGCACCGACTTCGAAAATATCTGATTAGGTATCTAATTCTAAATGAAAATCCCCGTTTAGTTATTTTTTACATTTTAGTGCCTGGAAGTCGGTTTTTTTTTTAAGTTTTTATGATAACTACTGATCACTGACCTCATTTTGCAAATTACTCATCCTTCATTATATATTGTATACTCAATATTGTAACTCGGACTAAGAAATAATACCTATAGACAGAGTATCATAGAGCTAAACATGAAGCCAATTTTAAACTTTTATATTAGTACAAATATTAATAGTGTTGTGATAAGTACATAAATGTTAATAAATAAAAATAGCTAAAGGATTTTATTAAAATAATGATAAAAACTAAATATTATGCCATCTCTCTTTTAAGGGGAAGAGAACTAATGCTTAAATTAAAAATACAAAATAATATAGTATAAATTTTATTATTCATATTGTCTTCTTATTCCTTACATAAAGTAAGCGATCTGTATGCCAAAATCGAGCATAATAGTAGCATAAACTGCAAAATCACGCTATTATTTTTGACTTCGACCTTTTTTTTGGCGAGCTCCGTCTATGGGTATAATTCTTTAGTTTGAGTAATAATTACATAATACTTTTATAGAAAAACTTTTAACTGCCTCGGTGGTGTAGTGGCTATCATGTACGGCTGCACATCCGGAGGTCCTGGGTTCGAGTCCCAGGTCGGGCCAAGTTTAGGTATTGAGTCTTTCTGTATAGTAAGTCTCAGTAACCGCCCGGAGTTGGGAAGTTGGCAGTGTTTCACCCCCGTGCCTCGGAGAGCACGTAAAGCCATCGGTCCTGCGCCTTAACTCTCACCGGTCGTGTCGAGTGGTCGTCCCACCGGAGTATGAGAGTGATAGGAACAGAGAGTGCACTTGTGTTTGCGCGTACACTTGTGCACTATAATATCTCCTGCGCAGTTGGCTAATCTCAATGAGATTGGCCGCCGTAGTCGGAATCGGCTAGGAGAACATCATAGAAAAACTTGCTAAATATCAGGATCTTAAAGATGAAATAATGAGAATGTGGAAAATAAAGACAATTACAATAGTACCAATTGTTATATCCACCATATGTGTTGTACCCAAGAATCTTCATCAATCTATTAAATTGCTTAGGCTTCCTCCATTTACTTACGTACAACTACAAAAAGCAGCTATACTTAATACATGTCGTTTAGCGAGAAATTTTATAAATAATAATCCGTAATACATCGGCGCTCACTTGGATTAGGCCCGTGATTGTTGATACTCCGGTACTGAATACTGAGGCTTATGAATATGAACAAATAATAAAAATAATAATTTGAGGATCGTAAGTATAACATAATAAGTAATACGTATCAAAAAATTAAATATTAACTTATTTTTTTAGTCAAATGAATAAAGAATGTGTATGTACGTATGTTGAGTAGATTTAAATAAAGGTAAACACGTTATAATACAATCGAAAAAAAAAATTATGATCAGAATTACTTGAACTTGGTATTAATGCTCTTCAATAAAATGTAATAAAAACGTGTTTAAGTATTTTCGAAATTCATCATATAAGGGGGTAAAATAGGGGATGAAAGGTTGTATGAAACTACCTATTTACGAGTTTTCCGACCGACCGACTTCAAAAAGGAGGAGGTTCTCAATTCGACTGTATGTTTTTTTTTATGTTTGTTACCTCAGAACTCCGTCATTAATTAACCGATTTGGACAATTTTTGTGTTGTTTGAAAGTGTATACTTCCAGATTGGTCCCATTTAAATTTCAAAAAAAAATACCACCCCTAAGGGTGGAAAAATAGCTAATGATGAATTTAACCTACTTCTAATTGTCATATTGACTTGAAACTTTGCAAGTGTTTCTATTTCCGTTGGTAGTACAGTGGTTCGGTATTGTTGACCTGATCTGATGGTAAGGCCAGAAGGTGGATAGGTGGAACTCTTCAACGGCTAATAGTAGATACTTTGAGTTTGGGCTTGTTTTGTTTGATTTGACAAGCCTAATACGTTAGAATTCTTACTTTGCTACTACTGTCTACACTAAAAAGGGAAAAATAAAAACTTTTTAACAAAAAAATAAAAACCGACTTCAAACAAAAGCACTAAAAAGTAAAAAATAACTGATTGGTAGTTTTCATTTACTATACATACCTAATCAAATATTTTCGAAGTCGGTGTGCTTTGGCTAAATAATTAAAGCCTACCTATTAAATACATACCTAATCAAATATTTTCGAAATCGGTGCCAGGCCATATAAAGCAAAGCACACCGACTTCGAATATATTTGATTAGGTATGTATAGTAAATGAAATCTACCAGTCAGTTATATTTTACTTTTTAGTGCTTTTGTTTGAAGTCGGTTTTTATTTTTTTGTTAAAAAGTTTTTATCTTTTGTAGTTTAAGCGCGAGCGAAGCCACGGGTTCTGCTAGTAAAACATAATTATATTGTGTGTACTTTTTTCGGGTTAACTATAGTCTATCTCATTCTTCTTCAGTAAACATAACAAAAAGTTATTTATTCTGATTGATTCATCAACGCACAGGCTGAAATTTTGGAAGCTTATTCCTATAAATATAAAGATAACCACAAAAAAAGGGTTTTCTTTATACTTTCCATGAAAAACATAACGAAACCATAAACATTCCTTTAAAATTTAAAAATACAGGACCCCGCTTGATAAAAGCTGACTCACACTTTATTTATATTATTTATTACTGTATAAATCTTTATGTATAAAAAACTTAATATCTACATTAAAACATATGCATTTGTTTGTCGATCCTTCTTAAACGTTGGTAAATGAATTTATGCGTACTATCTGTACAACAGGCAGTTATGTGGTGACTCACCGGCTAGAAAAGTCAATATTACTCACTAAAACCCAACAAAATCTTCTGGGGCACCTTCTTAATGGGACTTCGCAGGATCGTTGACGCACTGAACTACAACGCAGGCTGCCTACCGAGGTACATGCTGTACCTGCAATCCATAACACGACACATTCGAGGGAATAGCTTATCAATTCTTTGCCTGTTCAAATCTTGCTTTTACTATGATCAATTTAGTTTAGTAAAGTAATATTTTATAACATATTTTACATTACTCTACATTAATTTTGTGTTAATTATATTTATTCATTAAATCCCCAAATAAATCTCGGTCTTCGTATTTTCTATTATATTAACACCACCTTACAAGTAAATGATTTAAATTGTCGATATACTATCAGTTTTATCTTTATTATAAATATTATTAATTTTATTACTTATCGGTTTTTAATCATTTAAACAGAGTAATGGTTTTTGATGGACCTTATTTCATTAAAGATAACGTTCAATTGTTTTTTAAGAAGATTATTTCGGTTGGATGTAGCTAAATATGACCTTGGTCTTAAAGTCACTTGAAGTTGTAATAGACTTTAGTAACAAAAAATTGTCATTACAGCGATTTTTTGTCCTATAAATAATGATACCTAGTTTGACTTTTATATGCGAGTATTATCATTTTTATAGTAGAGGGAAACATTTACAACAGGGTACCTCTTGAAAGTCCTAGTATTCCTCAAAGGTAGGGTAGAAAAAAATACAATAGGTTGAACGGACATAATGCTAAGGGTGCGTCCAAACTCTTTGAGTTTTATTTACTTAATCGACACTGAATGTGATTTATATACATACTCGTATATATACATATATGTAAGTAAAATGACTGGCGAAATCTGAAAAGGAATGAAAAAGAGCATCTACTTGGCGGTGCCTACCAATATTATAATTTTAAAATTTAAATTGATTATGTAGGAAGCCATAAAATTCCTTATTTCTCCTCCTTAACTTGATTGAGTTTTAATACCAGTAAGTTTTTAAAATTATCCTATTATTTTCAAGGTCATTCGTATTATATTAAACTTTTGATATTTGTAATATTTTAAGTAGCCTATGTATGTAGCTGTACGCATTCTGTAGGTAAATGTATACGGATTATTATTTTTACTATAGTCTTAAACTGAAATCAATATACATATTTTCTTTTAAAAATTATTTTTTTTAACTTAGACTTTACAAAAGTATTCTTTTTAAAATTTAAGGGTATCGATAAACTTTAATTTAAAAAGTTATTTGCAATCGTCCATTTAGAAGGTTGTTGTATTTTGATATAAAGTAAATATATGTACATATAAACAATATTTTAAATAAAAAAATATTTACCGTAAAATTATATTTATTACCTATCTACAAATACCAATATAATAAAATTGAATATTCCTTGCCCCCTCTTTTTTTCAGCTTTTCATTTCAGCCTGTACTGGAATTATAGCGCATCGATAAGTTTACAAATAACCAAACCTAGAATCTACTACACTGTTATTGTATTTAAAATAATATTTAATATGAAAATTATATAAAATAATTAAAAATTGAAAACTCTATAAATTATATATTAAACTGAATAGAAACTTTCACGCGGCTTCGCTCGCGTTTGTTTAATTTTGTAGAATTACTCCGTTCTCATAGGTTGTAGTGTAATCTAAGATAGCTTTCGTCAATAAATACCTAGTTCATAAAACGATATAACAAGATATTGTTTCAAATCGAACTAATAGATCCAAAGCGCGTTCAAACACACAAAAAAACCTCCTCATGTTTACAGAGATAATATATGTACATATACTTGTATAGAGTAGCAGAAATTACGAAATAAATTAAAAAGGTAAATAAATAACTAATAGAGGTCATGTTATACGTAATAAATACTTTAAAGTTCAGTTTGCAGTTGTCTTTCCATACTAAGGATTTTTTTAATATAAACCACCATACTTGATCCAGCGAGAATTCTTTAATCCTTACACCTTAGGATACTTTGGAGCCTGCATTCTCCTTGTTCCAAAATATTTGTATATATAATCATTATTATACCTATATAATAAACCAACCGTTTATGGTTTTTAGGCCACAGTCCACGATCCTAACCAAAGGGATGGCGAACTGATTTTGGAAACCAGCAAGATTTCCTTAAAGACACACGATTCCTCACGATAGGTATTTGTTTATTTTATATTAATAAATAATAACTATATTAAAATAATTTCCTATTTGTATACCTTGTTATATATATGTTCTCAAATATTTTTGACATAATATAGATATATATATACATATTATTGTACATAAATATTCAAGTATAGGAAGTGATTATATAATAATAAATTATGTAGAAAATAACGGAAGCCCAAAAATCGCAAGCGCATGCTTTTAACGCTCCAGTCACGGTCAAACGCTGCAGCGAGTCGGTCTGCTATATACGCTGTGTTATCAATTATACGAGACAACTTGTTTTACAACAGTGTTCTATTTAACAAAGGATTCACTATATATTTTTAATAAGTTGATAAATCGGTATGTATATTCATACATTCATTTAAATACACAATGTTTGTGCAATTATTTGTATTTTTGGGTTAGTTTTCTTTTCTGTAACAAACGCAGCTGGTTAATTATTTCCTTATAAATTGACCTACAAAAAGTGTTATTTTAATGCACATAAGATAAGTTTTGAAGGATGTTTAAAATCATAAAGTGGTTAATTATAGTAAGAGTTGCATTTTGATAATTTTTGGCTTACTTATTTGCACGCGGTATTGTATTTTACATATATATAAATACTTATATACATTTTATTACTTAGAACTTTAGATATAGACAATCTATATCAGGGCTGATATAACTTCTTTTGAACAAAGTACTTGGTACATTCAAAGATCAAGACCACTCGTCATACTATCCGATTGTACTCATAAAGCGAGTGCAATATTCATTGATTGAGTTCTAAATACTTATTATGTACATATTTAACTATGTAGGTTAATAAATCAATATTGACTGAAATCAAATGTTAAAATTAAATAATTAAGTGCTATAGTTATTATTCTTTAAATATTATTTTAGCTATTCTTTAAACATCAAAATATGGTTAAAGTAAATATTTCCATATCGATATTGGTAGTAAAAATATACATATGCTTAATTTAAATATTCTCAGGTATTCAGTATTATAATCACTTGCTTAACATAGTATACTAGCATTGCCCGCGGCTCCGCCTGCGTTCAGATGACCAAAAACCAAATTGTTAGGTTTTACATATTAGTATAGTCTTACAATGCAGTTTTTGTATTTTTTCTCAGAAATGAGATATTTTCCCGCGGTAAAAAGTATCCTATATGTTGACCCGGATAACCAGCTATCGCCATACCAAATTTCATCAAAATCTGTCCAGTGGTCTTCTCGTGATGCGGTAACAGACAGACAGACCGATAGACAGACAGACAGACAGACAAAAATTCTAAAGACTATAGATTCGGACTCAGTATCGATAATAATATCTATTTCAATAAGATTTTCCAAAAAAATTTAATGTACAGAATCGGCTTAGTTACCATTTTATTATATGTATAGATTTACATATTACCTTTGTTATGTTATATGGTTTTCAGCAGTGTGGTGGAATAAAACAATACATACTTTATTCTTACATACTAATTGTAAAAAACTACACATTAACATTTTTCAAGGAAAAGTCACGCCAAATTTACTAATTAAAGATGGCGTTGCTTGAACTTTGAATACAACCATCCATACTAATATTATAAATGTGAAAGTGTGTATGTTTGTCTTTCTTTCACGTTAAAACGGAGAGACGGATTGGCGTGATTTTTTGTCCACACAAAAAATCATATATCGATAGTTGAAGGGCTGGAGAACGACATAGACTACTTTTTACCGCGGGAGATCATCTAATTCCCACGGGAAAACACGTTATAATACAATCCAAAAAAATATTTATGATCAGAATTACTTGAAACTTGGTATTAATGCATTTCAATACAATCAATTATTTATACGTTTTTTTGCATTTTTCGAAATTCATCCTATAAGGGGATGAAATAGCGGATGAAAGTTTGTATGAAACCTACCATTTTAGAAGTTTTCTTGTAATTTTAGCGCGAGCGAAGCCGCGGGCTCTGCTAGTATAAATATATAATTCATCAATCCATTGCGTTACTTCAGTTAAGTGTTTCTTCAACTAAGCGGACAAACTGACATAAAAAAATTGCGATTTTATGCTATTTAATGAAAGTTAGATCTTTTTAGACATTTAACTATAATTCGTAATGAATCTTTTTTAGGATTCCATATCGAAACAGACCGTCTCGTGCTTCCGTCCCACCGTATTTCCTTGTGGGACCCTGATTTATACTAGGATTTTTAACTGTTTTTTTGTTTATAAGTATAGACTCCGTTATAAGATGAATACGAAACAACAAAAGTATTGTGTGGACATAAATTAAATATTTTAGTTATATAGTACATATTATTAAAATTAATTTCATAATATTGTATAGAAAATGAATGTTTTAACATGCAAAGAATTTTGACGCGGTAAGCAAATTGGTACGAGAATTAAATAACCAC
The DNA here is from genome assembly GCA_947093115.1 of Brenthis daphne. Lineage (NCBI taxonomy): Eukaryota > Metazoa > Arthropoda > Insecta > Lepidoptera > Nymphalidae > Brenthis > Brenthis daphne. Next base: position 30,819,899 of record OX352473.1, on the reverse strand, counting down.
ATATTACTAAAACTAACAATTATTACGTAATTAATTTTTGTGTACTAATTAATATTTTATTGTTCATCGCTCTTGCAATCAAACTGTAATACCTAATGGATATTTAAACCTATTGTTCATTTGTAATGTATTACTAATTCGAAATTAAATTATCTATACATATAATAAAATTGTAACTAAGCCGAATCTGTACATTAAATATTTTTTGGAAAATCTTATTGAAATAGACATTATTATCGATACAGAGGCCGAATCTATAGTTTTTAGAATTTTTGTCTGTCTGTCTGTTACCGCATCACACAAAAACCACTGGAGGGATTTGGATGAAATTTGGTATGGTTATGGCTATGGCTGGTTATCCGGTGTAACATATAGGACTTTTTACTGCGGGAAAATATCTTATTTCTGAGAAAAAATACAAAAATTGCAATGTAAGAGTATACTATGTAAAACCTAAGAATTTGGTTTTTGGTCATCTGATCGCGGGCGGAGCCGCGGGCAATGCTGGTAAACTATAAAGCTATAATTAATTATTTTAAATCTGCTGGTCTTAGCAAGAATGTTGTGGAAAATTTTATTTAATGACACTCCGTATGTGTATTAAAGGTTGCTTGATTGAAGTAGTCATTGAAAATTATTGTAGGTATAAATAAAAAAGTAATTCGTCATATCAGGTAAACAAGTCTTGCAGTCTTGCAGTCCTTTGTATATATAGTACGCTTATTCTCATGAGATTATATGAGAGAGATGAAAATACTTATCACGCTGATGTAAGAAAGTGATAGCTTTAACATTTTTTATCCTTGTCCACTTTTAATTCACATTTCCCTTTACTATGTGGCAGACATAATATGCTTAAAGCTCGTTCTACCTTTAAATAGGAATTAATACCACGTGTTTATTAGATGTAATTATAGAGTAATTTGTATATTTTAGAGAAGGAAAATTTCTTATCTTTTTTAAATAAAGAAATAAATCTATTATTTATTTATTCTTAAACTCTTTATCTAGTAGTTCATTAAAAATAATTTGAATTACTAAACTGTACTATAGAATAAAACATTGGTTTGACTTTTATCTAATTATTTGTGAGTGTTTATTTTTTTCTTAATTTAATATGTAGTACTTATTAAGAGGTTAAGTAACTGGTTTATAATATTTTACTAGTAAATGTTATTTTATCCACTTTTGAAGCGAAAAGGCAAAAACGAAAATTATAATTTTCAACCGACTTCAAAAAGGAGGAGGTTCTCAATTCGACTGTTTTTTTTTATGTTTGTTACCTCAGAACTTCGTCATTTATTAACCGTTTTGGACAATTTTTTTTTTGTTTGAAAGGGTATACTTCCAGATTGGTCCCATTTAAATTTCAAAAAAAAAATACCACCCCTAAGGGTGGAAAAATAGCTAATAATGAATTTAACCTACTTCTAATTGTCATATTGACTTGAAACTTTGCAAGTGTTTCTATTTCCGTTGATAGTACAGAGGTTCGGTATTGTTGACCTGATCTGATGGTAAGGCCAGAAGGCGGATAGGTGGAACTCTTCAACGATAAATAGTAGATACTTCGAGTTTAGGCTTATTTTGTTTGGTTTGACGAGCCTAACACTTTAGAATTCTTACTTTGCTACTACTGTCTACACTAAAAAGGGAAAAATAAAAACTTTTTAACAAAAAAATAAAAACCGACTTCAAACAAAAGCACTAAAAAGTAAAAAATAACTGATTCGTAGTTTTCATTTACTATACATACCTAATCAAATATTTTCGAAGTCGGTGTGCTTTGCTTTGTATGGGCTGGCACCGATTTCAAAAATATTTGATTAGGTATGTATTTAATAGGTAGGCTTTAATTACTTAGCCAAAGCACACCGACTTCGAAAATATTTGATTAGGTATGTATAGTAAATGAAAACTACCAATCAGTTATTTTTTACTTTTTAGTGCTTTTTGTCAGGTCCTTTGTTCATTTGCTTGTAAAGCTATATATTTTATAGTATCTCTAAGTAATAATATGGAATAAAAATTATTTTTTTCCATCGATAAAAATTATTGTAGTTTAAAAATAATGTGTAAATATTCTAATTTTACTGTTTCCCTAACAAAACAAATTTTGTTCAAACAAAAAGTTCCGGTATTTGTCCCATTCAGTCCGGTCACAGACCTCATTGACGTGTGCCAGATTTAACCACTTTCGCTGCATCTGCGATACTAAATTAAGTAATAAATGCTAAGAGGAAGGAAACGATTAAGCTACTTATACCATTCACAAATGAGCACGATGATGAGCAGGAACCAATGGAAATACAAAAGCTTTATAAAATGCATATCCATACTTAATATTATAAATGCTAAAGTAGCTCTGCCTGTCTGTCACGCTTTCACGCCTAAACCAATAAACTTTTTGATATACAGATGGATGAGAGTGTGTAGAAGGACATAGGATATTTTTCGTCGCAAAAATGAATCTTGAAGGGGTGAAACAGGAGCTGAAAGTGTGTATTGGAAACAAATCATTTCTCAATTTAAAGACAAAAAATCGTTATATTATTATCCTATAATTTTGGTAAGAAATAAATAAATTTTCGGCGTTTTTGACCAATCAAGGTTATCAAATCAATAGGGGATGATTTTAAGTTTTTTTAAAAGATATTTTTCAATTTAATCGAACATTGATGTGGTTGGCTTATCGACATCGTACCCGTAAATTAATATTGAAAGGAGTATTTAAAAAGTATTGTAAATCACCACCAAGTGGACCTGACAACCCAATAGTTCAAAAGTTCTAAAATCTGTGGGATTCACTTGATAAAAAATCATATATAATTTTGCTAGATGAAGAGAACAACGAGCGACAGTGGTTACCTACATCAAAAATTTCCTAAAGTTCCAAAAAAACTTTAAAAATTTCCGAAGTCATCCAAGAGAAGATATTTGTACTTTTATACTTATTACAACTGTCACTCCTTTATCTAGGAGGTTGGAATGAAATCGACTTCAGTTTTAGGACCCAGGTAACTTACATCAAGCGAGGTGGATGGCGAAGATAATATATGCTCTCAAGAAGGCCCCTTTCACTTTAGAATTAAAAGGAATGAAACGAGTTGCATATTTTGTTGGCCTAAAATACGCTTTTGGCACTAAGGAACTATTCGTCAATGGGCTCCGAGGCATGATCTGGATATACTACAGCTTTTGAGCACTTACCCTGATGCCGACGACAAAAAAAGTGTTCTTACAGTTGCTGAGAGATGTACCTATGTATATTATTTGTCAGAAACAAAAGTAGGATTGGCTTTTTTAGATGAACATATTACTTAAGATATCAAAGAAAATATGTTGAAATATTTGTTGACTTACTAATTACTGATTTTTACTTAAAGATTTGAAACAATTAGAGAGCAAAAATCTAGCTTTTGAAGTAAAATACCTGAAAATAATTAAAATTGAAAATATCGTCATTTTGTTTAAATTTTTAAATGTGATCAATGTGTACAACCTCTAAAAGTTAACCCAGTCTTCTTGAAATTTGCCATAAGTAACTTTTATATCACTGAGACACGGGGGGCGAGCAAAGTCTGCAAAAAAATTAAATTTTATTTTTTGCCTAACAAAATGAAATACCCTTATGTACGTATATAGTCTATTCTTTTTCAACCGTTAAGTACGTTTTAACTAGGGGCGCACCCTAGCGAAGCGAGGGTAAATCTCTAGAAATATTATAAATGTAAGAGAAACTGTCTGTTACTTTTTAAAGTAATAGATAAAGTGACTTTTTTCTCTTTCTATTCAACAACAGTACTGAACCGGCGTTTACAATTTTTTTCAAATGAAGTATATAAATAATTTATGTAAGTAAAAGTCAGGATAGAATTTATTAAATAAATAAATAATAAATAAATAAATATGTTGGCACATGAACACAGCACCATCTAGTTCCATGGTAAGCTACGAGGCCTGTGTTATGGATACCAGATAGTTAATACACTACACATATCGCCTATCCCTATTAACATTGTCGGATGTGAAAATCGGCAACTTTACAGGAGAGTGCGTCAAAGTTTGAATTGTTGATATTTTTTTAAATGTACAAGTTAGGTTAACAAAAATTACTTGTGGCTATTTTAAAAACTACTCGTAAAAAATATTTTTTTGTTGCAGCTACTAAAAGAAGAGACTTTTTAAGAGTGATTAGTGAAATAAAAAGAAAATAACCAATTTGCATATCCGACAATGTTAATAGGGATAGGCGATATATAACTTTAAATACATACATATTATAAGTATAAACACCCATGACTGGAGTACAAACATTCGTGCTCATCACACAAATTAATGCCCCCAGCGGGACTCGAACCCGCGACTGTTGGCCCAACAAATAGAGTTACTACAAACTGAGCCAAATGTGTCGTCAAATGTGTTAGATGTGTCTAAATCCAATGAACTGGTGAAACTGGCAGCGAGATAGTGGAAGACATGCTAATTGTGCTGCTTACCTATTTAAAAAGCTATTGATTCAACGTTTACAACATTCAATAAACATACCAGAATTCATTAGCTGAATGCGAATACAGTTTCATTTGTGTTTTTTTTAATAACGTACAAGAAATAACAGATCCGGTAGACATGTATGTAACACTAGCATTGCCCGCGGCTCCGTCCGCGTTCAGATGATCAAAAACCAAATTCTTAGGTTTTACATATTAGTATACTCTTACATTGCAGTTTTTGCATTTTTTTAGAAATGAGATATTTTCCCGCGGTAAAAAGTATCCTATATGTTGACCCGGATAACCAGCTATCACCATAACAAATTTCATCAAAATCCCTCCACTAGTTTTTCTGTGATGCGGTAACATACAGACAGACAGACAAAAATTCTAAAAACTTTAGATTCGGCCTCTGTATCGATAAAAATGTCTATTTCAATAAGATTTTCCAAAAAATATTTAAGGTACAGATTTGGCTTAGTTACAATTTTATTATATATATAGATAATTTTATTTTGAATTAGTAATACATTACAAATGAACAATGGGTTTAAATATCCATTAGGTATTACAGTTTGATTGCAAGAGCGATGAACAATAAAATATTAATTAGTACACAAAAATTAATTACGTAATAATCATTAACATTTTCCAGAAAATATTTAATGTACAAATTCGGCTTAGATACAATTTTATTATATGTATAGATAACGCCAGTGATCAAGAAAAACACGCTTATTAAAAATAGCTATTTAGAGTACCTAGACACTTTATCGTCTACCAACATAACATAATTAAAAAATAATATTTTTGTATTTGTTACCACAAACACATAGGTACATATATATTGTATGTGTAATGTACACATACAATAATAAAGTAAATGATAAACTAGATACGGGTTATAAAAGATATTTTTATTTTACAAATTAATCGTATGATAATATAATGATTTATTATGATAAAGAAAATAATAAATGACTAAATCTTATATTATTAAATGAGCAATTCTTGTATATTTACATATAAAATTTCGTGTATCTTGAAAATGGCTCCAATAATTTGGAACTGTGTTTAGTTAAAGTTTTGCTTTTTAAGTTTATCTATAAAATTGCTTATCTATAAAGGTGTATTTAAAAAAAAACTCACTTTTTACATCTTGTCCGTAAAAACACTATGTAACAAAATTTTATGATGAATCATTCTTCTTTCTTTTATTTATCTTTCATTCCATTATATTCTTACAATTATACCATTCGTCTCCTTTTATTCTTAAAATATCATTTTACTCATTCTTATCTCGCAAATCCTACATATGTATATTTCTGCATCACTGCCCGTCTCTTAACCGTTTTGTAGAGTGGCACTAGTTAAACTATAAGACTTGGTTCACACGGTGATACATCGTATATAATATGTATATAGGTATTTTACAGCATTCAATTATTATAAACATACAAATAACGAGGTGTTCACACGACGTATCGTATTCGACGAACAGTCGTAGTTTTTTTTAAAGCAATCACCTTGAGTAGAGATTAAAGTTTTTCGGTCTGCTTGCTTGACCCGATGAGATACTAAGATATTATCAACATGTTATATTATTATTGATATAACATATTATTGATTTGAACAAGTGGCTCAATTAATTGATCAAAACAACTAATAAACCACTAATTAAATACATAGATATTTATAATTTGAAATTGTAACATAAAAATACAAATGATATAGACTAATATTATTATTTTTTTTATTTTGTCAATATATATTTTTGATGAAATATTTTTGTAACATTTTACTCCATAAATCATAATAGTAATAAGTGATAGATACTTTTTGTGGAAGCAATAACTATTATTTGCTCTTATAATTAAAAGAAATATCAACATCAATATACTTATAATATTATATGTTAACGTCATAAATGTGAATAAAAAATTGTAATGGAATTAATTATACGTCTACATTTAATTAACCGGTCGAGTCAATTTAAATGATCTTATGTATATATATTTACTTGTGCGTATACCGTATTTACGCCTTGAGCTTCCAGTTCGTGAGATGAGAGAAGCTAAGCAATACATATAAATTCTTCTTCAAAATTCTTCTTCATTCTTTGTCTAAGTTGATTAAAACTTTCTCTTTCCAGATAAAATGGAGCAAGATCCTGTCAATAAACGTCAAGTGAGTTTTCCAAAACTCTTATATCCCATGTTTAGAGATGTGGACCCAAGAAGTCCCCAACAGTGGATATCAGCAAAACGAATACAAGACGGTGCTGAAGGGCTCTGGCGGATTCATGATGATATTTACGATTTGACCGATTTCATTTCCTCCCATCCTGGCGGCACACAGTGGCTTATATTTACCAAGGTAAAAATTTAACAAATCGTTTTAGATAGATTTGATTACTGAAAACTGGAGGGGATCTTTATTAAGTTTGAAGTTTTAGATATATTTTATTTTTAAACATATTTTCATATTATAAAGTATCGATATATATGTACATTAGTCATATATTCTACGGATAAAAGTACTCAATCATATATGTATATTGTATATTGCAAATGGCATTTGTTTACTGATCATAGCCACAAACTAAACAAGCAATCTAAAAATGTTTTAGTACACTTGTTCGTACACAAAAATAACATTCATATTATTTGAGACTATTTATGTACATTTATTATTTACTTTACCATTATAAAAAATAGTACTTTGACAAGATATGTTATTGATACAAAAAAAAACAAAAAACATACACTGTATATTTTTACATAATATAATATATGCATAGTTATTCAAGCTTCGTAAATATATAAAATATAAGAAATATAAATAAAGATCATATTATAATGAGATTCGAAGTGCTAAGGTCACGTTAAAGCATTATTGAGGTTAAAATTGTTGATTGCGGACATAGTAAAACAACTCGTATACATTTTTATAGCTGCTATTATAAATAAATGTTTATCAGTTTGCTTGCGTTTTTTATTAATTTTGATCACAGGAATTTCGATTCAAAAATATCACCAGGTAGATATGTTTACTCCCTACTTGCTATTAGTTTAAGACTTTATTATATCTAAATTTGACCTATTCTTTCATTATACATACTCATTACGTCGCTTATAGGCTATTGCCTCTATAAAGCGTGCCTCTAAAACAAACAAATAAACAAACAAACAAACAAACAAACATAACATAACATAACATAACATAACATAACATAACATAACATAACATAACATAACATAACATAACATAACATAACATAACATAACATAACATTATAATATTATTCATAAAATATATAAAGAGAAAAATAACATCAACATGGTTTACTATTTACGTTTCATTTATAATTCACACACAAATAAAAAAAAAACTTTGCATATTCTTCAAAGTTCAATGAGACCCTTTCTGAAAGTTAATACTGAATAGTCAATAAAAATAACCAATTTATTTCACGTACTACAAATATTTACTTTTTCTTTTTCTGTTTTTTATTAGCTATACTTCTAATTGTCCTGTTGATTTGAAACAATATGAGTACACATACTCGTATGAAATTCAGATAATACAATATAGCCGATCTAACCAGGAGGTGGATATTGAAACTCTTTAACCATAATATAAATAAATAAATAGTTGGGACTTTAACACACAGCACAATCTAGTTTCATGGTAAGCTACGAGGCCTGTGTTATGGATACCAGATAGTTGATACACTACACATATATAACTTTAAATACATACATATTATAAGTATAAACACCCATGACTGGAGTACAAACATTCGTGCTCATCACACAAATGAATACTCCCAGCGGGACTCGAACTCGCTACCTCAGCAAGTAGGGTCACTACAAACTGAGCCAAACGTGTCGTCAAAACATCATACCATAAAATTTAACAAGATCATTGATTTTCATGAATGAATTTTTTAGAGATCAATCAAGTTCATTTGTAAATTACTCGGTACGTCCTCAAACTCCTTTTTTTTGCAGAAATAAAAAGTTTAGGTTTTATACGTAATAGAATGTGAAAGTGTATCCACAAGACACTTGTAGGTGATTAAGGGTTAAATAAAGATAATATAAAAATAAAATGTAAACTATTTAATCCAAAATTAAAAAAAAATCATACAAAAAGAGACGCTTCATAGGTTTTGCACACAAGCGCTACCGAGGGTCGGCGCGGTCCTATTAAATACATACATGCTCGCTTGAATTCAGCGTGTGTATTAGGTACTGTTTTACAAATTTTGGTACATTTAGAATTTTATTTACAAAACAGCCACGGGCCGCAAATAAAAGGGCCGTGGGTTGCCGACAGCTGACTTAAAGATTTTTTTTTTAAACTCCATCTCTAACGAGATGAAAAAGGTGACATTATCTATCTGTTGGTCTAACGTCAAGGCAAATTAAAACCTACCAAGCCAGATAACTATATAAAAAAAAGAAAATTTTACGATACTAAAATAAGACGTAAAAATAGGAACTTAACTATGTCATTAATAAACTGTTACACAGTTGCATACTTGCTCTCGAATTGCGAGCATAATGAAAAACCATTTATAGACCCAAGGCTATATTTATGTGCGACTCTACTTTATAATCATAATAAAATTCATACTAAGAGCACTTCTTTATTGACATGTAATTTGTTTATAATTTATGATAATTGTCATTGATGATCTTAAGAAACAAGTAGGGCTAATAATTACCACTTGTTTATATTAAACACTATCAGTATCTACCACATGAATTACCATCAGCAGATTATATAGAAAGAAAAAGGAGTATTGTGATATTTTTGTCATATTGAAATAAGTTTACGTGGCTTAAAACTAGGAGTTTGATAAAAAAAATATTTCCTACCTAACTGCAACTTCTTGGGTTTTATATTTTATACAATTTAGCCAATTGTATTATAAGGTAAAATTATAACGAAATATTATGATTAATGAATCCATAGTTTTATTATTATTTGCTCAGCTGGATTTTTAAAAATTAATACAAAATTTGATTAATTGATTTAATAAAAAAGCTAAATGTCACTATGACTAAAGTTTTATAATAAGGAGAATTTACATTTTGAATTGAATAAAAAGTTTCTCGTGATGCGACCACAAATACACGAACAAATCGGCAGCCTGTCAAAAATTTTAGAAATTGTTCTCTTACAAATTCTTTGAGTCTCCGTTTATAATTTTTTTAATGTACAAATGAAAAACTTATATTTTATACTATTGACAATTTTTATTATTTCTTCTCTTGCCATAAATTATGTACCAAATATTTCTAGCATCCAGAAAAGGTAATCCTATAGTTAGCAAAACCGCACAGTCTTCATGAACGCCAAGGAGCCCGCGAGCCAAATATACTGACGCCAATGAAGCACTAAAAGTTTGCAACTTAAAAATCAAATATTTGGCTCACCTGCATCTAAGTTCTAGTATCTAGCTTTTTAAACAAATACGACGACACGTTTGGCTCAGTGTGTAGTGACCCTACTTGCTGTGCCAGCGGTCGCGGGTTCAAGTCCCGCTGGGGCCATTCATTGTGTGATGAGCACGAATGTTTGTACTCCAGTCATGGGTGTTGATATTTATAATATGTATGTATTTAAAGTTTATATATGTGTAGTGTATCAACTATCTGGTATCCATAACACAAGCCTCGTAGCTTACCACCACTAGATGGTGCTGTGTGTTAATGTTCCAAAACAAAAAATCAAATCCTCAGTCCTCTTTAAAATATTTTTGTAATCATTCTCTTTTTGAATTACATACATCTGCCAGTAATTAATTTAAATGGGAAAAACGATGCTTTGCTTGCTTTACATTTGTACTCTCCTATATATTGATACTACTAGCGGCTCACCCTCGCTTCGCTCGGGTTCGTCGCGAGGTACGTTCTAAATATGTATAAATAGTTACTAGCCAGCATTAGCCATATAAATTTTAATTGTTTTTTTTTCTTTGTTAATTTTTCATTTTTTCTCTTTATTAAAACCTTTCGTGGACCTTCAGGAACATACGAAAAAACAATTTAGCCGAATTGGTCCAGCCATTCTTGAGTTATGCGCTTACCAACATTCATTTTTATTTATATAGATATGAAGTCTTCTTTTCTCCTTTGTCCTTTAATCAATCTTCTATACTTAAATAACAGAGTTACAGCAGTATTATTATTATCCAAAAAAATATTATAAAAATATTTGTATCTTATGAGATTATGTGTAGTGTTATGACACTACACATAACTAGAACACTTGTGAAACTGTTGCATAGATTTTTATAAAACTGAACATAGTTATTAGTCTATTTTCATTTCTGAAAATACTAAAATACATCCTAGAAATACATTAATCGAGATAATGAGAAGTAATATACTAAATTGATTAAATTAACTTAGATGTTAATATACTTAATATTAGTCCAATGAAAGGGCAGGAGACGATCTGTTTTGTAGTATAATATTGTTAACATTAAAGATCCACTTAAAAAGAAATAAAATAAAAACAAAGATTTATTTTATCTTCATACTATATGTATAGTTATAACATTTTCATATTTTTCTTTTTTCTTGCATTCACTTTTTTCAGGGCACAGATATTACGGAGGCCTTCGAAACACATCACGTAAAAAGTGCAACAGCTGAAGGACTGTTGCCCAAATATTTTATTAAAAAGGCAGATACACCCAGAAATTCACCTTTTACGTTTAAAGACGACGGTTTTTACAAGACTTTGAAAACTAAAGTAGCTGATAAACTTAAAGATATACCAAGAGATGTTAGGAAGAAGAGTGATAATGTCACAGATTTTCTATTAGCATGTTTGTTGATCTCTAGCCCACTTTGTGCTTGGCTTTGGACAAAGAACTTAATATATGGAGCATCCACGACGTTTATTCTTAGCATGATACTAAGTGCCCTAACTGTTTGCAGTCACAATTACTTGCATAGGGCAGATAGTTGGCGTATGTATCTGTACAATATAAGTGGATTTTCATATGCGTAAGTTATTTTTTGAATTTTAAACTTAGTTTTGGCCAAATTAATTTCTTTCAAGAAATTAATAAACCGTATGAGCCTTAGGCTTTAATCTATTTTAACATCTCAGTTAATTTTTGCATCCAACTTTAGTTTAGCAAATAATCTGTATTGCTCAAACAAACTGTCGTAGTGAGAATCAAATTTATATACTAATTTAACATTTACTATAGATTGTAAGTTGCTTATTACCATAAGTAATATATTACTTGAATAATACGTTTCAGAGACTGGCGCATATCTCACGCAATGTCTCATCATCTACACACCAATACAGCTAATGATTTAGAATTAAGTATGCTGGAGCCTTTTTTGCAATATCTACCAAAAACAAACAAACCAATTTGGGCACAGATGGCAGCTTTCTTTTACCCTATCGTTTTTGCGTTCACATCTTTAGGATGCATGATAAAAGAGTGAGTAAATATATTATATGTAATAGTCACCATATGTAATATTATTACATTAAGCACTAGCAGCACCCGCGGCATTGTCCGCGTTCAAACTTTCGATCGCTACCAACCTTCGCAGGATCGTATCTGGGCTAATTATTCCTATGAACGTAACATGTACATACAGATACCGATTTTTATATATGTAGATTAAGCACCTACGTCAGTCTAAAGAAGTTAAATACTTCTAAAATAAAAACCGACTGCGTTGGAAGACCTCTAAAAATCAATATAATTTCTTAGAAATTCAACGAACCATGAAGATTGTTAGTCCTTGTTTAGTGCTCAATACCTTTTGAAATGTAACACGCTTATTAGTGTTAAATTTACTAAAAATAAAATCTTGCTAGAATTACTTTTATTACACTTTTACACCTAAGTAAATACTAAGTATTTAGTATGAATATATAATAATAATAATATAAATATGTCAGGACATTGACACACAACACCACCTAGTTCCATGGTAAGCTACGAAGCTTGTGTTATGGATACCAGATAGTTGATACATTATACATATATATCTTTAAATACATACATATTATAAATATAAACACCCATGATTGGAGTACAAACATTCGTGCTCATCACACAAATGAATGACGATCCCCAGCGGGACTCGAACCCGCGACCGCTGGCGCAGCAAGTAGGGTCACTGCAAACTGAGCCAAACGTGTCATCAAATGTATCATTAGTTATTATCAAAAGTATTATCATAATATATCTATGCATTTTTTTTTTCATCTAATATATGTATGTATATTTTTTAATTACTTATGAGTCGTTCTTATAATATTTTTATGAAATAATCACCAAATCAAAAGAGTACCTATTGTTTGAAGTAATTTACGGTTAAAAGTCATTTATTAAGAGACGTGAACTCAAGAAACGTAATTAAAACGAAACCTTTTTTCATACAATCTTTTAACTGATGCAATTAAACAAGTCGTAAATTAACTTTATTTATATAACAGAACATGATTATTCTTTCAAGGAATTATTTAAAAATATAATTTTATGTACTTATTTTATTTTAAATTTATTTACAGACATTAATAACATAGTTGACTTCGCTGTTTATTCTATGTTCATTTTAGGTGGCATTACGTTTACGATATGTTTACGATTAGTTGATGCTATAATTTCTGAACAATATTGCAATGAATGTTATGTAAACGATTAAAATAAATTAATTATCTAAATTGGGTAAAATAAAAAATAAAAATGATAAAAGGGAAAAACTTTTTTAACTTTTCTAGGCTCAGTGCTGGTGCAATAAATTTTGAAGGAAAAGAATTAAGTTGGGAAAATGTGATACCTTTTGTGATGCCAATCTGGATGTGGGCTATAAGTGGACTGTTCCTACCCTGGGTTATCGTCTTATGGCTTGCTATAATAATGACTTCAAGCTTTATTTTCATGGTGTTTGGACTGACAGCTGGACATCACGGCCATACTAACTTTTTTGAAGGAGATATTCCGAGGTATGAAATATAGAACAATTTTTATAACAGTGATGACTATAACTAAAAAGAGAAGCTGTTTCTTGAGTAATCTTCACGAGTTTGTGCTTCAAACGGAAATAAGCCTTTTAGGATCATTCTTGTTTCTCTTTATGCATCGGTCCGATTCCCAGTATTATCTTCTAAATATTAAAATTTTATTACATAGCGAAAAGAAATGCATTCTAATTGTATAGGGTATCTACGAAATTTATTCTGAGAAATAAAAAATATAGCAATTTTTTTCTAAACGAAGCTATTGATATTGAATTCGGGACACCGATAAAAAAGCAAAACTGATATGAAAGACTATTGAACTCGGTATATGGGACTCATTATTTATGTACGTAAAGAAAAAATATCACGAAAACCTTAAGTACTTAAATCCTATCCTAATATACCCATTCACCGGTCCGGTGCTCACTTGAGTGACTTGACCAATTTTTGTCATACTTCCGTATGAAAATGTTTGCTTTATAATATGTGCACAACATGAAAATTCATTAAATAAAGAATTGAATTGAATGTTTAGTTAATTCTAAAATGGAGATATCAAGTTTTATATAAAAATGTTGACGTTAATAGAATACTATAAAAACTGGTCTTTTAAGTTATAAATAAAGCGCTAAATCATTAGTCGTTATCATTATTTGAATCTGAATTAAAAGAAATACATCCTACATTAAAAACAACAATTCGTAGAACTGACGTTAATTAAATAATTTACATTCTAACAAAATCTTCTATTTGGAAAAATAATTGTAATTTAAGCTAGGTATTATTTCAAAATGGTCTGCTTAGATATAAATAATCACTATATATCGAACACTTTCAGGGACGAGTTTATAGATTGGGGCATTCATCAACTGGACACGGTAGTTGAGAGGGTCGAGTATGCGGGTGACCACTTCAAATCGCTCACTCGCTTTGGCGATCACGCACTCCACCATCTCTTCCCTACGCTTGACCATGCAGAACTAAAGTACCTGTATCCAACACTATTAGAACATTGTCAGAAATACGAAATTCAACTGCGCATGACCACCTTTTACAGCGCTCTGATAAGTCATAGCAAGCAATTAATTAGAAAGCGACCACATAATTTTAAAGAGAAAGTAAGTAGTAACCTATTTGTAGCAAATTCATATATGGGAGCCCAATCTTTATTTTTATGCTTTATCTATACATATAATAAAATTGTAACTAAGCCGAATCTGTACATTAAATTTTTTTTTTTTGAAAATCTTATCAAAATAGACATTATTATCGATACAGAGGCCGAATCTATAGTTTTTAAAATTTTTGTCTGTCTGTCTGTTACCGCATCACTGAAAAACCACTGGAGGGATTTTGATGAAATTTGGTATGGTGATAGCTGGTTATCCGGGTCAACATACAGGATACTTTTTACTGCGGGAAAATGTCTCATTTCTGAGAAAAAATACAAAAATTGCAATGTAAGAGTATACTAATATGTAAAACCTAAGAATTTGGTTTTTGGTCATCTGAACGCGGGCGGAGCCGCGGGCAATGCTAGTATTATTATATTTATGGCATTTAAAGTATAAGTTTACGTTATAGCTTTAAAAATTATAAATATTGTCAGTCAACGTGAACGATCACCACAATCAATAGGTATGGCACTAAAAATCGCTTAATAAATGTTGATTAGTTTTTAGTTTTTAATAGTGCTTTCAATATTATGAATTATTTTCCCAAATATATTTTACATAGAACATCATTAACTACGTATAAAGTATCATCTTTGAGGTAAACTCATTAGTTACCTCATGTCTGATAAAATAATTACATTTTATAAAATCTTATAATTTTCATTTTAGAAATCTGCACATTGACCACTGAAAAGGACAGTTTTCAAACAGTCTTCGTAAATAAGTATTACGTTAAAATCGACGAATCGGATTTAAGAAAAAGTCGCTTAAAAATGAACAATACACAACAATAGTAAAAGAACCTATATACTATTAATTTATTAGCGGTAAGATTATTTTAGGTCCTCATACAATAGTATTGCTCAATTATTATACATAAGTATAAACAACGTTGGTATGCACCAAAAATTAATTATAATCTCTGCTGGCTGTGGGAATAAATATAAAATATAATAATAATTTTAATATAAAATAAATACATACATTTTACATTGTTTTCTTTTATTTATCACATTTTAGTGTATGTAAGAAATGTAAAAAATAGGCTGTCGTTTGAAGTTACGCAACAGACGTCTTATTTCATTTCATACTAGCGACTTACCCTCGCTTCGCTCGGGTTCGTCCCTAGCTTGAACCCCCATACAAACTTTCATCCCTATTTTCGCCTTTTAAGGGATGATTTCCGGGATAAAAAGTAGCCTATATCCTTTCCAGGATCTCAAACTATCTTCTTACCAAATTTCATCTAAATTGGTTCTGTAGATCCAGAGATTACCCCCTACAACGTCACAAGCTCACAATTCAGAAACTTTACCTCTATATAATATTAGTATAGATTAAATTTCGAGTTAAACTCCACTATTGAGTCTGCGGTACTAAAATATATGATAGTGTAACTAAAAGCGAAATAAACTAACTTATAACTTTATAAAAGTTACTATGGCTTTCAACAAGATAGCATAGTTTTATTATGTAAATTAACGTCATACAAAGTGGAGACTGGCCTACCACTGTCCACAACACTTTGACATTATTCCTGTGCGGTTACCCGCGACGTAAGATAAGGCCAACATACAAGCAATAGACACTAGCCGAATTTCGGTATACAGCTTAGCTTTCATTTTCGAGTAAATATTATATTGTAAAACAAATATCGAACTAAGTAGTATATAAATGCGAAAACTTGTATTTGTGTATGTGCGTGGTGTGTATGTGTTTTACTTCTTAACATTTAAACGGCTGGTCGGATTCAAATGAAATTTAGTACAATATTAGGAACCTAGGGACACAATCGAGAGAGGCAAGGGCTATTCGCTAGTTACTTTACAGAAGTAATATTTTCCATAAATTCGTAAAAATACATACATACATGAAAATTAGATAATATTTTTTTATTATGTTTATATAAATATTATGCGCTAACTACAAAATAAGGCGTTGATTTGTTCATTACAGGAGACACATGTGTTGACTTTGCTTTATCTATCAAAAATGCTAAATAAAGGAAAAATAAAACTCAAAAACGTTTTCTAAAACTATACTAATATTAATTTACTTTTGCCATTTTATTGAAACAATTTTCTAGTATCGATAAAACGTTTCATTTTTTAATAAATGCAGTTATAATTAATAATTGTGTATCAATCCAACTCTGCGCGTCTTTGACTAATCATTGAATATTGGTACACTACATATATAAATGAGAAACGCTGTTGAAATAGATGCATTGATTAGTACACAAATATCACAAATACTAATAAAGCCACAGTGATAAGTATTAATTACTATTTAGTAAATTATATATTTACAATACATAACTTTTGGTTATAGATCAATATTCCATGGAGACTACTTAATGCATTGGAATAATGAAATTAATCTCACTCATTTATACATAAACTTAATGTATAAAATCATGTAAATACGTTGCTTCCTTGGTTTTATAAAAGAAGGGTAAAACTATAGATTAAGAAAGTCACATTTTACACGCGGCTTCATGGCTCGCTTGATGAGATAAAACTTAGCCTATGATTGTCATGATGCCCCAAATGTGCACTCAAATTATCGTGCTTGGTCTCATTAACTTTGGGAAGCCGAAGCTCAAGTTGCGAAGCGAAGAAACTTACTGGGAGTGCGCCATGCGGGTTGTTGCTGCTACTTCTTGATGGCAGAGTACCGTGGGAGCAACCCCTTGGTTGTGTAGTCTGCTTCGGCAGGCCTGCCGATGGGGTGTTGCGGTTGAGTGCGTATGTGATCCTGCGACGCCCCATTAAAGCGGGGGAGGTTCCGTTGAGTTTTAGTGAGCAGTATTGGCTTCTCTAGCCGGTAATTCCTACATAACTCATCTGTATGTATGGAGGTGGTATGCGTAAATGCATTTCCCAACATAAAAATTCTTTATTCTTGACAAATTTGTCGAAATCTATCCATCATACGGCTAAGGCAAAGAAAGGTAACAAGAAAACAGACATAGTGTCATCACTAACAATATTAGTAGGGAATAATAAAATAAGAATAGTATTTATATGACATTAACTAAGATAACAAAGAAAGTTCGTTATATTCATAGAAAAATATTTAATACTATTATTAAATACTTTTATAAAAAGCCGCAAGCAAGGTGACTCAGTTTGCAGAAAGAAACCTCATATCGCCTTCCATCATAGTAAAGTGTTCATAAACATAGGTACAATACTTATGGTACATGTACAGTATAAAACCATACTTACATGTCGCTTCATGGTGTTCTTTAAACATGAGTTATTACTGTGTTGATGCCAAAAACATTAAAATATATATAGATACGTACGACTAAAAAATCATATCGTTTCATTTACACTGTCGTATTTTTTATTAAAAAACCGATATTATAAATTCCGCGTATGTACTAGAAATACTTAGAATGTAGGTATTACAGAAAAATAATATCTTTAAAATTTAAAAAGCTCAAGATTACAACAAGAAGTCCACCATCTGAATAAACTAGCAAGCTTTTTGTAGCAAGTAAGAAACTAGACGACTCTTTATTGATTGAGATTTTATGCGAACCGCAATATAAAAAACCAATTTTGCTTATTTGCTCCCAATACTCTCACAGCCAACTACTATTCGTTTCATGGCAATTTCCAACCCTTTTGTTGGTATTTATCCTATTTGAAATAGTCGCTTAGAAACGGTGCTACCCGTAACTTTACTGTGTGTTACACTTTATTTATTCATAATATTATTAATTAGTTATATTCAATAATTTCTTTACACTTTAAGCTCAATATTCTCGATAAAAAATTTTTTAACTTAACACTTGACTTATATTTATTTTATTTTATTAAATGAATAAATTTTCAAAACGACTTATATATATGTATGTCTATGACGGCTTAAATGGATATTTACATTACAAATTCATATTATGGTTTTTTTTTAATTAACTTCATTGTATTATAAAAAAATTATAAAAGCCTGCATATTTTTATGGAAAATAATACGAAAATAATTATTACACTAGAAGAGGAGAACGAGAAAAGAAAAGTCACTGTGTTGTCTGTTTAAGATGAGAGCGTGAAAATGAAATCGAAAGGATTTAATTATGCAAAAGCTAAAAAGCTGATACATGAATTTGTTCTGCACTCATGTTAATGTCTACGTTTATGGCGCAGAACAATGTATATCTGTTTAGAACATGCGAAAACATAAAGCGCATCTGTGATAATCCCACGCGTAATACATAATGAGAAGCCACAGCGACGACGATAACGCACTAATATAAATCTCTTTAATGTGTCACAAAGACCGCTTCCATACAACGTCAAATACCACAAACTATCCAATAATTAAACGGTGGTAATGATGAGGCTATTTTATCCTTATATGCATATTTAGATAAAAAACAAAACAGTAATGGTTTGGAATCGGACCCAGTTATGCAAAAAACAGCCATGTGCGTAAAAGTACCAACAGAGTTATAAGCATTTTATTATAAGAAATAAAATAATTATAAAAAATAAACAATACTTATACAAATATTGTTCAATTTTAAAATAAACAGAAAAACAAAACATAACCCAAGTGCAACTATCGACAGAAAATGCTTATAACTCTGTTGGTACTTTTACGCACATGGCTGTTTTTTGCATAACTGGGTCTAATTTTCATAATGATTATATTGTCTACTAGTCGGTCAGTTCCTGTTGCCTGATTTTGACCAGTCATGTCAGTAATCTGTCATATCAGTCATGGACGTGATCTTAGCTAATATTTAGATCGTTAGTGTTCTGTGAGAAAGAGAAAGTGGAGTGTTACAAATATTGCATTTTATTATAGGGGAGCCCAAGAGGGGATTTCTGGAGTTACTCAAGCGCGGCAGATTAACAATCAATAATTATAATCTGCCGATTTCCACAAGCCGAAGAGTCAAAAATCGTACATAAACTTTTTAGTAGATTTTTGCCTTTTCGGACAACAGAACGCAAGGTATCCCCCCTTATGTTAATCTGCCGCGTTTGAGTAACTCCAAAAATCCTCTCTTGGGCTCCCCTACTGTTCTTTACGTCTATATGATTTTTATATTATGAATAAATTTTATACTATTGTCTTTTCGAATTATGTTCTATTATGTGTTGAAAGAAGGAATTAATAGAAATATATAGTATGGTATATTCCTTCTTTCAACATACATAAAGAGGACTGGAGGTTTCTAAATTAATTTTGGTAATCACGTGTGATCATGCGGCAATGAAAAATAAAAATCAACAGGTCTGTTGGGGGCTTTAATCGCGAGTGAGGTGAGTATACTCGTACATAAAAGATCATATATAGCGAAGCGCCTGATTATTTTTAAAGGCAATGACTTTTCATACAAAAATTGCTTATAACTATCTTAATCTAAATTAGAAAGCATAAACAATACACCTATTAGAAATTATATAGATCTGATTATATAGAACTTACTGAACCGTTATGAGTGGATATTATGTATCCCTTTATAACATCTCACCTCTGGGCACGAGACTTCCTTCAATACGAGAGGAATCTCAAATCTGGTGAGTACGGGTTGGCGGACTTCACATGTCTCTCGAAAAATTGCTAGATTCTCTCAAACATGCATGGTCTCTGACAATCGATTGTATTTTAGTAAAATTTCTTCGCCATAAGACAAGTGGTAATCATGTTGAAAATAATTCGCAATTGAAAAATATACTTAGGCTGTGGGATGGCGAAATTCGCGACGCATAACTTGATTAAAAATTATTATTGATTAGAATCAATAATAATTTTAATACAAGATTACCATTTAAAAAGAAAGTAGGTATTTGTAAAATAGTATAAGCTTCATCATATAAATAAAGAAGTAGATGATCGAACACAAAAGTGTCGATACAGTACATTAGAGCATATCACAAGCCTTGTTTTCTTTGCTTTAATTACTTAAATTTCTATTGTTTGTTTTATGTTTTAAGCTTTTCATATTTATAGCATTTAAAAAGAAGGTACAAAAATAACACATCATCACATCTCAACTATGCTTGTAAGTTAGTTATATCATTACACTTTTTTTTTGTTTTTCTTATATTTTTACTAAGCAGTATGAAGGTATAAGAATTTAACACTTCAAAAGGAGTAAATTTTAAGGGTCATAGATATCATTGTCACGTGAATTGGACAAAGAAACTCGTTGTCAAACCCTTATCTAAAGTTGCCCTACGTTAACGAAAATTGAAAAATCCTTAGTAACATAATTTAAATAAGTAAAGGCTCGCAATTATTACATCGTAGAAAGTTAATCTTACCTTTTTATAGAGCTTTTCACGTCTAAACCAACGCTACCATAAGCATATACACATGGTGTATGTTAGTCTGTATAAAATGTATTCGTTTTTATATAGTTCTTAGCTGTTCACAATCATACTGGTGAGCTTTTGTATCGAGTATCTGGTTTTATACCGTCAAGAAACATAGGTAGTGTGGAAGTTAGACCGGATAAATTACGATTTATAAGTCTAAATAGGTACCTAGAACATAAGAAGAAATTTTGTTTTTGGAAGAATCAATTACAACGACACAACACGATAATAACAGTGATGTTTAAATAGAATTACTAAAAATCTTACAAAAACAGATATAGATACTTTTGAATGACAATATATTTCAGAACGTTTAACTGACTTCTCCTCATTCTAATTTCATATGTCAAACACACATCAGTCAAACATACTGAGAGCTTTTTTCTCAACAATCTTGCATACTTAAATTGCGAATAAAGAGGTAAAACAATCGACATCAATCCCATATTCCGCCTGAATACTTTGTTTTTGTGGTAAACATATAATAAACTAGGTAGCTTGCCACGGCTTTGCTCTATCATTTTTAAATTTGGTACCTACCTACTAGTAAAATATTATTTTCCATTGGTACTTTATTAACCTCCAGTATATCTTAAAGGGTTGAATTCTAAAAGACACCGAAATAGGATTTTTATTAATACTGTCAAGAAGCTTTTAAAATTATTCTTTAAGTAAATTTGACCAGAAAATTATTAGAATTCATTTTCAAGCAAACAATCTCAGAATCTATCCGATTAGTAAAGTATCCTTAAATTCCTTTACGCATTTAAACTTCACTCTCACTCACTCACTCAGCTTTTATAGATTAGCTTAGTTTCTATAAACAGATCACTTGGGATTTAGAGAACATAAGGATTCTAGGTTTTGTTGATGTTATGCTAATAGGAATATTTATAGATATTCAAATTTACACAGCTTATTTTTTATGTAAATTTTCATCAGTTATTTATATATTCATGGGTTTTATTGCATAATTACTTAACAAAACAGTACACTAACCTGAAAATCAATTGAAAAAGAAATTATTCCGCCCTTTATCGTAGACGTTTTTTTTTTAATTCATAGGCTAGGTAGTGGTGGTATCTCAAGGGAAAATACCTTAAGACACCACCAAACATAAATTCATTAAAAAAATATGAAAGTCGATCCACAATTATGCAAAACATCACGTAACATAATCACAAAAAAACAAACGAATTTAGTACCTCATCCTTTTTTAAAAGTCGGTCAACTATAAGTGAATATTATCCATAAAGCCTGATAAAAATGTATAGCAACAAGCAAATATGTCGGAGAGGTTATAAAATTTAACGCAAGCGAGATAATTTTTCAAACAAAGCCTTGCTTTATGAAACGGATACAGAAACAGATATTTTTCGTGAAATTAATGTTTGTTGCGAATTTCCATCCTACAAAGACCCTTATTAAACTGTCTCATAATTTCCACTCGCTAACACCTTAGTAACCTCAGACAAATAACTTTATAGGGCAAATGTAAATTTTATTTTAATTCTCTATGAATTATGTGTAGAATTTCATTTATTGCAATTTGAAAAAATAGTGTCTAAATGCGATATTTATTATGTAATATTCTGTGTATCGAGGGTATCTCATAAATGAGCATTAAACTTGTTTTCCGTTTACATGATTATGTTTAAACTTGCGTAAGTATTATTGATTATTATTTACTATATTTTGAATTTATTAGCTTAAATTCAATTACCTTTTTCACAGTTCATCATTCAGATGAGGCTTAGATGATACAAATGTAGAAGCGCAAGTCAGCATGTATTGATTTAAAAATGGTAATTTAAAAATCTAAGTTTCAAGGACTTTTCTTAAAATAACTCGCATTGCTTATGCCTTAAATAATTTTTTATCTCGTTTGCCTAAGGTAAATCTAATGACATGTAACCTAGTGTTTTATTGCAGTGCGTTACACAACTAACAAAAAAATGATAATTTAACTGTAAATAGGTAAAACAACTCTTAAGTATAAATAGAGGTAAGGTTTAATTTGTACGGATTTCATTATTAGTAGCCACTATATATAAACTCAATAATCCATTCACAATATTGTAAATGATATATCACATTCGTATGGAAGGAAAGTAAAAATGAACAAAATACGGAAAAGCCAACCAGCAGTAAAAATCTCCATTTTGCGAAATGTACAAAATATCTCCTATCTTATTTTTACATAAGGATTTATTTATTTATTTATTTATTTATTTATTGGTAATCTTACAGCGTTATAAAATTGTTGATATACAGTTAGAGCACAGAGTTATTAATAAATATGGCCAAGATTAGATTACTCTATTAGATATAATAGTGTATGTATTAGACAACAGAGTACAGAGTAATAAAGGAAGAAAAAGTCTGAATAAATTAAATTGATCATACTACTGATATGCACATCAAACATAATGTGTTTACATGTATCTGCGGGTGTGTACGTATGTATGTGTGTGTGTGTGTGTGTGTGTGTGTTTGTGTGTGTGTGTGTATGTATGTGCATGCGTTTGTGTGTGTGTGTGTGTATATTTGTGAGTATATGTGTGTTTCTGTGTTATGTATAACTGTACGGATCTATAGTAGTTACGGATATATTTACAGTTATGTACACCTATTTATGTAGATTACGGGTATATGAAGACATTAAGCATTTTAGAGAGATTAAATATGTCTAAGTCGCTGTAATATTTGTTATAGGTTCGTGTCAGACGCAGTATGATGCCGTATTTAGCATATAGTGTTTTTTTTGGTGGTTCATATAATAGGGCGGTATGTCGCGTTCTTAATTTTGGGACAAGTAGTGATATATTTGACAGCAAGTCAGGACAATCAATTCTGCCAGTTAAAATTGCTTGTAACAAAGTAATGTCACTTTGTGTGCGTCTATGTTCAAGTATTTCAATGCCGTAGTGTTTGTATGCACTTTGGTATGTATCAAAGTATTTAAAATCCTTGAATTGTAAATATTTTATGAGCTTAGTTTGTATATTTTCAAGTCTTTTGATATGTATTTGGTAATAAGGTGACCAGATGTTACTACCATATTCTAAAATGCTTCGTACATACGTAAAGTAAAGAAGTTTAATACACTCTGTATTCGTGAAATTTTGTGTAGCTCGTTTAATGAATCCAAGCTGTTTGTATGCCCTGTTTATTATTATGTCGTAATGTTCCGAAAAGGATAGTTTCTGATCAAGTGTAATACCTAAATCTTTTACAGAGGTAGCTTTTTCGATGGATATTCCGTTAATATTATAGTTGTAATGGATGGGTCTCTCTTTTCGACTGAAAGTTATGTGATGACACTTACTAACATTTACCTTGATCCTATTTATTTCATAGTAATGGGCTAGTGTGTTTAAGTCTTCTTGTATTTTTATGCAATCTTCAATAGTTTTGACCTTAAGAAAGATTTTTTTGTCATCAGCAAACATTAAGAATTGAGAATGCCTAAAGCATTTATCTATATCATAAAGATATGCATTATATAGAAGAGGCCCCAGTACTGAACCTTGTGGTACACCAGAGGGTACACACGTGAAGTTGCTTCTAGCATCGCCTATAATTACTGCTTGCATTCTATTTTTAATATATGATGTAAACCATCTAAAAAGATTTCCCTGTATTCCTAACTGATGTAACTTTTGTAGTAAAATTATGTGGTCTACGCGATCAAAGGCTTTCTCAAAATCAGTGTAAATCACATCGACTTGGTCACGTCCGTCCATAGCGTCAAAGATGTAGTTTGTAAAGACTCCTAAATTTGTTACTGTGGAGCGTCTGTGCATGAATCCGTGTTGTTCTCCAGGGATAGATTTCGTTATAGTAGGTCCAATTAGATCATAAATGATTTTTTCAAATATTTTACTCATAGCATTTAAGATTGAGATCGGTCGATAATTTGTTATTAGATTTCTAGATCCATTTTTATGAATAGGCACTATTAAGGCTTCTTTCCATTTAGAAGGAAAGCATCCGAAATTATTTATTGATAAGTTAAAAATAATTGTAAGAGGCTTAGCAAGATTCATTGCACAGTTTTTTAAAAATATTGGTGGAATATTATCACTTCCTGGGCCCTTGTGTATGTTAAGTTTCTTTAGATAGTTAAAAACAGTATTTTCTTTTATAGCAAATGCAGAAATTGTATCATTAATAACATTAGTGTTCAGTTCAAGATCTTCATATGATGTGGCGGGTTTTGTAAAAATACTGTGGAAGTATTGACTAAATCCAATACAAGCCTCAGTATCCTCGTTATAAGTTTTGTCATTATATGTAAGTGTATTAGGATAGCCATATTTAATGTTTCTCAATGTTTTCATGTATGCAAAGATCATTTTAGGATCTTTTTTAATAAATTCTTGCATACGTTGGTTATAAGAATTAAAGCACTTTATTTGGTTGACTTTTTGCCGAGATCGAAGTAAAGCGAATTCGTCGTAGTCTCGCGGATTGTTATAGATCTTCCATCGTTTGTGAACTTCTTTTTTGTCTCTTATAATGTGTATTAAAGATTTTGAATACCACCGTGGGTAGTGTGAAAGGCTTGTTCTTTTAAGGGGAACAAATTTTGAAATTATATTATTGAGAGTATTGTAAAATACATCTATAACTCCGTCAATTGTTTGTGCCTGAATAATTTCTTTCCAATTTATTTTTGATAAATATTCATTAATTTTTACGTAGTCTGCTTTAAAGAAATTATGTTTATTTGTTGGTTTGTGACGAAAGTTTCGTAATTGCAAACTCGATAGATTTAATTCTAGACAAGGATGGAGTGGATCTTCTTTTACTAGGGAATTCTGAGAGTGAATTATATCAATTTGAAAATTACTTAGGATTAGATCAAGAACTTTATTTTTTGAATTTAATATTTGGTTATTTTGAGTAATTCCATTCAGATTGCACATATCTATGAATTCTATCGTAGCATGAAGTAAGCTAACTGAGCCACAACTGGCTTGTATAGGCCCATTATCGGTCCATCTTGTATTTGTGAGATTAAAATCGCCTGCGATAACAAAATTATCGTTTGGAAAAGCTGTTATTATTCTGGCAATATTAGAAGTTATAGCTTCGATCCGACAGGACAACATGTTATCTGGGGGAGCATAAAATAATCCAATATGAAGATCTTTATTATTGTGACTGTAGATTTTACTGGAAGGGATAGTTACCCAAAGTGATTCAACAGTAGGGCATGTCCATTCAGATCGATGTTGTACTTGTAAAATCTTTAATGCGCATAATAAGACCCCTCCACCAATGCTCTTGGAAGATGTTCCCTTGTTACGATCATATCTGAAAATATCGTATCGATCGTCGCATATCTCGCCATTGTAGAAGTCATCAGAAAGCCATGATTCAGTAACTAAAATTAAGTCGAAATCATTGCTTAATATATTTTGCTTAAATTCTTCACATTTCGTCCTTAAGCCTCGTGTGTTTTGATAGAGCAATTCAATTGGTTTTGTCATCATACAATAGTGAATATGTAAGTAATACAATTTTGACAAAATCTGTAATATATAACTGTTAGAGGTATTTTATAAACCTTGTCTTTGAGAGTTAAAAGGGGAGGTGTACATGAGAACTGTATAAATAACACGTAGTTTGTGTGGAATGAGTTAGGTTGTAAGGTGTGGGGTATGTGAGTTGAGGTGTGTGGTGTATAAGTTGAGGTGTGTGGTGTAAAAATTGAGTTGTGAAGCGAAAAAGTAAAGTATATACGATGTGCATATCTCTTACACAAATAATATGTAATAAACATAGACAAAATAAAATTAAGAGAAAATACTAGGTTAATCAATAATATAAAAAATATATATATAAAGATCTCTAAATAATTTTCTTTAGATCTTCTTGGGAGCTTATGTAAATAACTGGTGATTCTTCGTTTTTTCTTAAAAAAATGTTACAATTTCTGACCCATACATATTTGAAAGCGTTGTCTCTAGCTAAGGACTTAACACTCTTAAGCAGGAATTTATTATCAGGTGTTAGATGTTCATTTATAAATATCTTTTTTTTATCGTTACCTAGCCCTATATCTGTTGTATTAATACCTTTGTGTCTTCGTAGTCCAGATAGTATTTCATCTTTTAACTTACGGTCTTTGAGCTTTGCTACAATTGGTTTTGGCCTTCCCTGTACAGTCATTAGAGGCTGGACACGATGTGCAAATTCAATATCATTTACTTGAAGATTCACACCTGCGTGCTTAGCTATTTTGATTATGAGATTAGTAGGCGATTCATTACTCGTTTGTGGCAATCCAACGACTTCTAAATTGTTTAACCTTGCAGTTTGTTGTTGCTTTATAATTTGCGCCCGTAATTGTGACACTTGATTCTCTGATTCATAGACGCGATCTCGTAGTGAGCTCAAATCCTTTTTTAAATCTTCGTTTTCGTTATGAAGCTGTTCGTATGCTTCATGCAGCTGGGAGAAATTACTCGATAATGTAAACATTTCATGCTTGATTTCTGTGAAGATAGAAGTTTTTAACTCCTCAATAAGCTCTTCTTTTATAAGCTTTAACTTGCTGTCAAGCATTCCCTCCAGTTGACGAATAACATTCTGGTAATTACAATTTGAAGCAATGTTTGTCTGATTGCTATCAGATAGGGTAGACATCGATGTATCAACGTTGTCTGCAACAGTCGTTGGCTTATTCTTTTTTAGGTATTGTTTGTTTGTTTGAAGCGGAGTGTTACTGTTGTCGCCTTTACGTTGAGAGACAATACAGTTAGGACATTTCCAGTATGATCTAGGTGAGGATGATTCATTGTTGTATCTCACACATTCCGAATGAAATGCGTAGTGACAAAGTGTACATTTTATGCGTTTTTGTGTAACACTTATATTTCCTTTGCAAGCTTCACAGGTGAGTGCCATGTTGGTTTTAGTTGTATATTTTTATTTTTATTTTTGTAATAGGAGATAAAGCAGACACTGATGCGATTTACTGTTTTTTTTTTTAATAAGAAATCACGATATATGAAATAAAATTGTATATTTTTAACTACTGATACGAATAAATATTATATTAAATTAAATGACACATGTACTCTGTCGAATGTCACAATTTCTTTTTTGTAGGATTATAGCGGATATATATACTGATATATGAATAGACTACTATTATAAATAGGAATATTTCTTTATATATTGTATGTTTGTTACTCCTTCACACTCGAACGGTTGTGCTGATTTCGATGAAATTTAGTTTATAATAATAGACTACCGTTTGGCACCTAGAGATGCACCCGAGCGAAACAAAAAAAAGTCGCTAGTTTCACAATAACTATTGCATAGAGGAAAACAAAAAATATCAAACCGACTTTAAAAAAAAACATTAAAAAAAGTAAATGATTGGTACTTTTCATTCACTATAGATCGGTACCTAATAAGATATTTTCGAAGTCGATTTTTATTTATTTTTCAAGTTTTTATTTTTCCATTTTTAGTGTAGCATAGTAATAAGTATTTTAAAAATTCAGTAGGTGAATAATCAATCATCGCCTATTTTCTACACTAAAATTGAAATGGAACCATTTCGGGATAAACCTCTTTGGAACAAAAAAGAATTTTGCCCGAACATACATAAAAAATATATAAACATCCATATTGAGAACCTTTTCCTTTTTTAACTTATATGTAGAAAACCATGCATTTTAACTTTAATTGTATAGGAACGTCGTTTGCCTATCGTATAAACTGGAAGACATCAGTATGCATGAACATCTACGCACGTGAATTTAATTTACTACAGAATACAGATTAATATTCTACTTGTTCTCTTTGACAATATAACTACTGGACTCCTCCCCACTGGATTTTATTATATGTCGCAAATATTATAGTATAATAACTTACTGATATTACAACGCAAAATAGCAAAATATAAAATGTTCAAGCAAGCTTTCAAATTCTCAACATTTTCAACAAGTACACAGATTTGCTTTGAAAGGAAATAATATCTGTATGTTGCAAACTTGGAGCTGTATTGCAGTTTATGGAGGGGAAATATATAAAGGTAGTTTAAACTCAAACTGCGTCAATAATTAATTAGTACTCATTTAATGCTAGAATTTATTTTAATTTAAAGTTTATAGTTCAAAGTAAAACATTTAAGTGAATTACACAGTAAAAGATGTCAAGTAGTTGTTAGAGCAAATTAGGTGCGGGCTAAATTAGAGGAAATACGCCAGTTGCGGTACTGAACTCGATGTTTACGTATAGCTTAGTTCTAAGTTTTACTTTATACTCCTAGTTAATCTGTGATTTAACAGAGACTCAACATATTCTAAATGTTTATTGCATGTCAATAAACATTTAAAATATAAAAAAAAATAAAAGAAATTATGTCTCATTACATTATCAACACTTTAAGTCGTAACTTAGAGTGTTATATGGTTTATTACTTACACAGTAATTGACGATCATTAGGTGCAAAGATGATGTAGTTGATGTATATTTCCACCCTCATGAGCGCCCGGCAACCCTGCTGGGCACGAAGCCAAGAAACCACCTTAATGGGTAGTGTGCCATGTGGGTTGCTCCTGCTACTTTTCTGATAGCAGAGTAGACTGTTAAAACAACCCCATGGTTGTTGTGGCGTCGTGGTTGAGTATGTAAGTGATCTTGTGACGCTGCATTAAGAAGGGGGAGGTTTTGTTGGGTGAGAATGTATGCGCAAATGCTTAAAAAAAAGAGGATTATCCCTATTAGATAGAAGGCGAATATAAATCACTATTGAATTCAAAGAATAATAATCGTTAGTGAACGATGCATGGAAAAGTATATTTAAATAATAGACGCACCAAAAAAGATTAATTAATGAAACTTATAATTTGGTGGGTAGATACAGTCTGTAACAACACCTATAATAACTTGTTTGCTGTAAAACAGCAACGAGAACAAAAATATAAAATAAAACCGCGCCAAAATCCGAAAAGATAGTTTTATTTAAAACTAGCATTGCCCGCGGCTCCGTCCGCGTTCAGATGACCAAAAACCAAATTCTTAGTTTTTACATATTAGTATACTCTTACATTGCAATTTTGGTATTTTTTCTCAGAAATGAGACATTTTTCCGCGGTAAATAGTATCCTATATGTTGACCCGGATAACCAGCTATCACCACACTAAATTTCATTAAAATCCCTCCAGTGGTTTTTCTGTAATGCGGTAACAGACAGACAGACAGACAGATAAAAATTCTAAAAACTATAGATTCGACCTCTGTATCGATAAAAATGGCTATTTCAATAAGATTGTCCAAAAAATATTTAATGTACAGATTCGGCTTGGTTACAATTTTATTATAATATGTAAATAGATGTCAAATATTCGCGTAAATTTTAGTAAGTTTTAATTGGGTTTTGATAATTATTGATAATAATAAGTAATGCTCGAATCAAGTATTTTCTTTCCATGTCGAAATATAAACATAGCATATGTAAAAACACTGCTTTATTTAGTATTCATTATACAATATTAATCTGAACACTGTTCTACTGAAACTCTACTCCTTTGAGTTGTTTGAGTTGTTTATCTTTATAATAACGTCATTATTTTATTGTTTGTTAAAGCTCTCTTGTAAATATGCAAGCTGCGGCTTAATCTTTGAGTAAAAACAATTATACCAATATTGTCGATCTGCTGTAGCGTGTTAATATTTATTATATGAAATTATGTTTAGTGTACATATAGGCATAAATAAACACGTAACACTACACCCCAGTTGTTAGATAAAACTAAGTACTTAGTATAAGTATAGACATCATTCTCTTCGTACACGCTCGTTTAGGGTTCTTAGAATTTTGATCTGAGCCTCTTTAAGTATAATATACATCATAAATCTTCAAAAATCATCCCAAGTCTCACTCAATATCACTTTCCACTCACTCTTCCACAATATTTCTTCATATTTATATTACACTTTCATTTAAACATACCATCCTGCGAATCTCTTTATTTCGGATTCTACAGTCTCCTGATAGATTGTATCAATTTTTTGTGTAACTTATTTAGAATCGTTGTAATTTGAAACTCGATGAAACGGAAATGCGACACTAAAAAGAGACAAACACATAAATATACCTACATATAGGATTAAGCTTGCGAGAGAATGAGATATAATACATTGCCATGTTGCCAATGTAACCATTGTTATTGTCTGACAAATGTATATTTATGTCAAATAAAATGTAAAATAACTTTTAAACTTGGTAAAAATACTATAAAAAAATAAACCTTATAATTATCCTTCTCCCGATACTCATCTCTTTCTCTCGTAGATTACTTTTCTGAAGTTTCACTTCTACCATGTGTGCATTGTACACACACACACTTTTTTTCTATTTATTGAATATTAGTTTTATATTAGAGCTTCTTTCAAGTCCACAAAAATTGTAATCCATACTACTTCCACGTCTGAAAGCTCCTTGTGCCTCCCATTAATATCTCTGTATCTTTTTATCTTTGCGTGTATTTTAGTACCTCTGCTATAAATATAGATTATTTATTTTATATACATAGACAATATTTATGTATTTAATAAATATTGACAGGATCAATGGTTTTTAAGTGCATGATGTATATAGAATAAATTTCTTCTAAATATTGTGTTGTATATTATGTTTGAATTATCAATATGATATATTTATAATATGTATGTATTTAAAGTTATATATGTGTACACTATAGCACGAATGTTTGTACTCCAGTCATGGGTGATTATATTTATAATATGTATATATTTAAATTTATATAATATGTACTAGCGACTCACCTTCGCTCCGCTCGGGTTCGTCCCTAAGGTGGGCCACCCTTATCACTTAGGGGTATGGAAAATAGATAGTAGCCGATTCTCAGACCTACTGAATACGCATATAAAATTTGGTAAAAATCGGTAAAGCCCAAGGAGTACGGTAACTAACATTGTGACATGGAAATTTTATATATTAGAGATAATGTATCAACTATCTGGTGTCCATAATACAAGCCTCGTAGCTTACCATGGAACTAGATGGTGCCATGTGTTAATGTCCCAACATATTTATTTATTAATAGTCTTTAAATTTTTATAGCAACCTAATTAATGGCATAACAATGTGTGAAGGTTCGAATATTATCTAGTAGATTTTGTAAAATATGTAATAAAGAACATACAGTCAAATCGAGTACCTCTTCCTTTTTGAAGTCGGATAAAAAGGTGTATGGGTCCCGTTTTGTACTTCAAGCTTGGATACTCGCAATAACGAGGGTCCAGGTTTCGGTATTAGAATAAGCCCCAGTCAAATCTCATTGTGAAGCAAGAGGCTCTCGATGTCGAGTGTGACTCCACTCATACATCGCCTACCCCTTGTGAATACCAAATTATAATACTACTGGGCATCATCAAACCTCTCTAATTTTTAATCGATCTAATCGTTTTTTACGTTTTAACGTTTAGTATAGATTTCTTACGGATGTTAAAAAATATCCTAATGTTAGCCCGGATAATCAGTTATAATCATATCAAATTTCATCAAAATCTATCCAGTGGTTTTCTCGTGAAAAACGATCGATAAAATTATAAAAACTATAGATTCGGCCGGCCTCTTTATCCATAATAATGATTATTTCAATAAGATTTTCCAAAAAATATTTAATGTACAGATTCGACTCAGAGTTTTATTATATACTAGCATTGCCCGCGGCTCCGCCCGCGTTCATATGACCAAAACCAAATTTTTATTTTTTACATATTAGTATACTCGTATTAGTATATTAGTTGACCCGGACAACTAGCTATTACCATACCAAATTTCTTAAAAATTCCTCCAGTGCTTTTTCTGTGATGCAGTCACAGACAGACAGACAGACAGACAGACAGACAGACAAAAATTCTTAAAACTATAGGTTCGGCCTCTGTTAGCGATAATAATGTGTATTTCAATAAGATTTTCAAAAAAATATTTAAAGCACAGATACGGCTTAATTAAATTTTAATGTATCTATAGATGTAACTTATTATTAAAGTCAAAAAGATTTTTTTTTTGATAATTTAAACACGGGCGGGGTCGCGGGTAATTTAGTAGTAATTCTAATAAAATCGTAGAAAGGTCTAATTTGTACATTTAATTTTTTTGTATTAAAACTACGTATTTTAAAGACACATGGCGACATCTATTGTCAAATATCTAAATAATCTATACATATAATAAAATTGTAACTTAGCCGAATCTGTACATTAAATATTTTTTGGAAAATCTTATTGAAATAGACATTATTATCGATACAGAGGCCGAATCTATAGTTCTTAGAATTTTAGTCCGTCTGTCTGTCTGTCTGTCTGTCTATCATCTGATACTGCATCACAGAAAAACTACTGGACGGATTTTGATGAAATTTGGTATGGTCATAGCTAATTATCCGGGTCAACATATAGGTTACTTTTTACTGCAGAAAAATATCTATATAAGAGTATCTAAAACCATTCTACGCAATTAATATGTGATTGAAGTGTCGTAACGATATTTAAATTTACAAAAGTGGGCCCGATTACCACTCAACAGGCCTCAGGGAGCTGTGTAGATGCGGTTATCGAAAAGGATTTTAATATTATAAAAGGACGTCATCAAAATGGAGAGAGCTCTTGAACCCTTGCCCGAAGTAAATATATTAAACGACCACCCTCGTAATAAATTTTTGATTATGTTCCTATCGCACTGGGAAGTTGTTTAGGTGCTATTACTTTTGTATTATGAAATTTTTAATTAGGGTCTTAATTAAATTTTGTTTTTGTTTTGTAAATTTGAGTAACACATTGAATATATGTTAGTACTTACTTTATAAAACTTATATTTTAGACTTAATACTTATATAAGCTTAAATATTATGTGCAAGGATAAAATTTTGTCCTAAAATCATACTTTACTCTCACGCATTTCATCGTGCAGTAACAAAGTCCATAAAAACCAACAACATAAACAGAAAGCTTCTTTCAACAAAGTTTTGCACAATATTAAAGCTTTTAGCTCTCGGCTGTGAATCTCGCTATGAATACATTTTCATATTTCTAAAGTCCTTACACCACACGTTATAGTATAGAAGTTTAAAACTAAAATAAATAATTATAAATCATCCAATTTATAGATTATAATTGTGAAAATTTATATACGTAATTAGATAATAGTTGTTTAATGAACCAACACTAGTTTTTGGAGTGGAGACTTTTTCTAAAATATTCAATTTTATTTTAGACTAGTAATCTAAAAACAATATTTTCGGGTAACATAAATATTTCCTATATATATAGACACATATATATATATATATATATATATATATATATATATATGTACTAGCATTGCCCGCGTCTTCGCCAGCGTTCGATGACCAAAAACCAAATTCTTAAGTTTTACATCTTAGTATACTCTTACATTGCAGTTTTTGTAT
This sequence comes from Brenthis daphne, assembly GCA_947093115.1. NCBI lineage: Eukaryota > Metazoa > Arthropoda > Insecta > Lepidoptera > Nymphalidae > Brenthis > Brenthis daphne. The sequence continues at coordinate 30,785,405 of OX352473.1, read as the reverse complement.
TTTTACTCAGAAATGAGATATTTTCCCGCAGTAAAAAGTATCCTATATGTTAACCCGGATAACCAGCTACCATCATACCAAATATCATCAAAATCCCTCCAGTGGTTTTTCCGTGATGCGTAAACAGACAGACAGACAGACAAAAATTCTAAAAACTATAGATTCGGCCTCTGTATCGATAATAATATCTATTTCAATAAGATTTTCCAAAAAATATTTAATGTACAGATTCGGCTTAGTTTGAATTTTATTATATGTATAGATATATATTTTGATCTCATTCCTGGCTTCCTTTGGGAAAACCTGAAAGCTGTATAATTAAGAATTTCCCGCGAGATTAAACTCTGAAGCTGTAGATAAGCGTAAGTAGCAACTTACGTTTACCTTGTTTCCAAGTTCTCAGAATCATATTCATGTTCATTTATGCTGCGTGGCAATAATTCAACTTGTTAAGAAATTAGTTTAACTACTAAAAGTTCTTTAATATTTTAGAATACGTACATTAGCAGTAGTATATTAATGATTCATACCGTATTACACAATGTAACTAGCATTGCCAGCGGCTCCGCCCACTTACAAATGACCAAAAACCAAATTCTTAGGTTTTACATATTAGTATACTCTCAGATTACAGTTTTTGTATTTTTTCTCAGAAATGAGATATTTTCCCGCGGTAAAAAGTATCCTATATGTTGACCCGGTATCATCATACCAAATTTCATCAAAGTCCTTCCAGTATTTTTTCCATGTTGCAGTAACCGACAGACAAGAATTCTAAAAACTATAGATTCGGCCTCTGTATCGATAATAATATTTATTTAAATAAGATTTTCCAAAAAATATTTAATGTACAGATTCGACTTAGTTACAATTTTGTTATATGTATAGAATACTTACATTAGCAGTAGTATGTTAATGATTCATACCTTATTATATAATGTAATTAGGCTGATGCACATTCTTGTAAGTGATTAAGTAAATTAATACTCAAAATTGTGTAAAATTTCGAAGTCCCATTACCATGTTTTTCAAATTGAAGCAAAGATAAAAGCAACCTAAAACCACCCCAACCGTGAAAAAGGAGCGCCGAGAAAATATACAGTTCCCATAATAATAGATTCCAAACTTGGTTCGTACCTTCAAATTTGCTGGTAATTTCCAAGTTATGTTCGATACATTTTTCTTTTCTGTTTGACAATCAACAAGCGCCCGACTCTTGCCCTGAGGTTACATTTTGTTACCTACGAAAACAATTTCACCAATTTCTATTTATCAAATGTTTACTTTCTTTTAATAAATGATTGAGTTTGTTCATTTCTAAGTAACAATTCTGAAAGATGTTCTGATCATATCAAAGCTAAGATTAATAAGGCTTACGTTAAGATTCGTTAGAAGAAATGTATCATTTATTTTAAACTAGCGACTCACCCTCGCTTCGCTCAGGTTCGTTTTCACGCTTAGTATGGAATAGTACTTTTTTTTTCAATTTATATTTATAATAGTTATTCTCATATTCAGGGTGAAGACAAATCCAAAAAAACAAAGATCATAAAAATCGGTATATATATATATATATATATATATTATATATATATATATATATATATACCGATTTTTATCAAGAGGGGAGTGCAAGAGAAGATTTTTATATTTACTCAAGCGTGGCAGATTGACATAACATAAGTCCATACCATATTATACATATACCATAATATAAGTCCTCTATATAAAGGCGCGCGGCAGCCGATTAAAATATTAAAAAAATATTTTGATAAGAAATACTTGAAATCGTCAGATTAAGGTATGGTAAGTTAATTACATCCTGAAAAGTGTGCAAATCAATAATCTGCCGATTTCCACAAGCCGAAGAAGTAAAGATCGTACATAAACTTTATAGTCGATGTCGGAGATCCATATAAATAAATAAATTAGCTTTTGCTATGATCCATTAGTATTTAAAGATTGCAACATAGAATCGTTAGTAATAACATTTAAAGTAATTTAATATATTAATTACAGGAAAAAGTGCTTGGCCAAAAATTTAAGCTTAAATATATTTTATATGAATCACGTTACATAGAAACTGGTAAATTGTGTTGCAACTAGATCAAGTTTACAGAACGTAAGAGAACCAAAAGCACTTTGAATTCGTTCAATTTATCTCATACATAAAAATGTAGTATTCATACTTTGACCAACTGTAATGTACTCGTATGTGGCACGTGGAAACTAAACATTACAATATGTTTGCTACTTATATATTATCTATACAAAATATACTTCGTTTGACTCAGTTTGTAGTGACACTACTTGCTGTGCCAGCGGTCGCGGTTCGAATCCCGCTGGGGGCATTTATTTGTGTGATGAGCACGAATGTTTGTAGGTACTTCAGTCATGGGTGTTGTATATATTTATAACTGCCTCGGTGGTGTAGTGGCTAGCATGTACGGCTGCACACCCGGAGGTCCTGGGTTCGAGTCCCGGGTCGGGCCAAGTTTAGTTATTGAGTCTTCCTGTATAGTAAGTCTCAGTAACAGCCCGGAATTGGGAAGTTGGCGGTGTTTCACCCCCGTGCCTCGGAGAGCTCGTAAAGCCGTCGGTCCTGCGCCTGAACTCTCACCGGTCGTTTTGAGTGGTCGTCCCACCGGAGTATGAGAGTGATAGGAATAGAGAGTGCACTTGTGTCTGCGCGTAAACTTGAACATTATAATATCTCCTGCGCAGTTGGCTAATCTCATTGAGATTGGCCGCCGTGGCCGGAATCGGCTAGGAGAACATCATCATCATATATTTATAATATAGTATGTATTTAAAGTTATATATATTTCGTATATCATCTATTTGGTATCCATAACACAAGCCTCGTAACTTACCATGGAACTAGGTGGTGCTGTATGTTAATGTTAAAAAAACTGTATAGGTACAGCTGTACATCCTTACTTATTAGTTATTCGTCAACAACCAGACTAAAACGCTAGACCTAAACAGCTAAATTTAAGAATATATTGCTATATGAAATCATTTAGAAATAACTTTTAAAATTCAATCCGAAAAGGGGTGGTGAAGTAGGTATGAAAAACAATATTTAATAAATTTAAAATTTAAAAAAATTACTACAGTATACAATTCATATTTGAGAATACAAAACATTTTTACAGATAACTAAATACACCACACATTTTACTCGGAAGTAATTTTCTCTTCTTTACTCTAAATGAAACTCCATTGTCACTAGTAATGACGTCAGTAGAGAAAGTGCTGCATATTTGTACAGTCCAAACTTGCTTTATTGCAGATTAAATCATCCATTAAAAATGCACTTTCCTTCACATATACCTACACGAATACCTACACGAATAATTTTTTTTGTATCCGACTGAATTAACTTATTGTAGACAAGCTTCTTGTTTAGTACATTTACGTAGAACAACAAATATTTGTGTGTACGTTCCTATTAAGTATAATTATAATAATTAAGTAATATAAATGTTTTTTTGAGAGTACAATTTTAGATTATTGAAAATAAAATTTACCTGCATTCAGAAACGTTTTGCTGTTATCAAATAATGCTCGTAAAACAAAAAGATAAAAAAATCATAAACGTAAAAAACCTTTAGTGCTAAAAATGCTTGAAAGAAATAAATATGAAAAAATTTAATTAAGGAAGAAACTTAATTCCGCCAGGAATTTAATTACATTTATGTGTATAAATATTAAGTTGTTTTAAGTAATACTTCTAAAACTAAGTATAATTTCTTTATTGACTCTACATTAGATATGCAAGTAAAACGAATTTAAACGTAATTTAATGAATAGACAGACAATCATAACATCAAAAACTCAAAGTAAAAGAACGTGACAATTATGTATATGTTTACTTTTTATATGCGATTGTGTGTATGTATGTTTGTATGTTTGTTACTTCACGCTCAAACGGCTGGACAGATTTAGAAGCAATTTAATATATAGGAATTTTATCTGGAGTAACAGATTGGCTACTATTTATTACTTAGGGACATACCCTAGTGAAGAGAGATAAGACACTATATGACCTAAGTCATTATATTATCCGCTTAAACTTATACTTATGGGCAAAACTATTATATATATATGTACGTAAAGGTGTAAGGTGCCCGGGGTATTAAATAGGGAAGGCCCTTAATCCTATTGCAAAGAAATAAAAAAAAGTATGACTTTCTTTTTTTTCAGTTCGCCAAGTAAACGGGTTCATTATTTTATAATATAGAATAACGAATTTAAAATACCCGAAAATTTCCATGGTGGAAGCTCTAGCTCCTGCTGAACTCCGCTAAATCCAGTTATACATATACGTATACCATATCTATAAAGTTTCAGTCACTATTTTTGTTGTTCAACATAATATTAAATGTTACAAATAAATAAATTACGGACTAATACGAGTCTGACTCGCCCACCGAGGGTTCCGTACACATTTGTAGGAAATCCGTTTAACTTTTTTTTCAACTTTTTTTATTTTTTGGACTTTTTCCTTTATTAGTGCTGTAAGACCTTCTGATGTTCTCATGTGTAAATCAATTTCAACTTGATTACCATTTGCCTTATGGTGAAGGAAAATATCGTGAAGAAACCTATATGCCTAAGAGAACTTAGCAAGTTTCGCACTTAGTCAATGTTGTGGACGTTGTTCAGATCCTTCTCGTATTGAAGAGAGGCCCGTGTCCAGGAGTCAATAAAAAGGGCTGAATACATTGTATTTACGAGTACGTGCATATTGGTATTCGTAGCTTTCACTTTTCACAGTAAAAGTTTTTTTAATTTGGAAACTTTCTTTATACTATATTATTACTAGCGACTCACCCTCGCTTCAGTCGGGTTCGTCCCTAGGTACATTTTAATTTTTTGAGCGGAACCCTAATTCTTTTACTGAAATAAAAGTAGGCTAAGTTACTCTTTATAACATCAACTACCTGCCAATGAAAGTCCCGTCAAAATCGGCCCAGCCGTTTCGGAGATTAACCGGAACAAACAGAGAGACAAAAATTTTAAAAATTGTGTTTTTCTTATAAATAGCGTATATAATTTCATATGCATTTAGTGTTAGCTGTTATTTTGACATTACAAACAGACACTTCAATTTTATTTATCTCTATAGATTACTAAAATTAGATTATTCGCATTGACAATAGTACTGCAAACTTGTGTCGTTACTACTTTAATTGAATGGTGTTCATACATAAGAGTTTTATTGCTTGATCTCATGGCTATTATATAATAGCTGTCATTCCTACTTTCTTATTTAATGAAATTGTCAAAAAAACCTTTTTGACTGACAACAAACATGAGGAGATAATATGTATGATTTTTTGTAAGTTATGCGATATCTTCACAAATTAAAAGTTTATTTTATGTACGTGTATTTGTACTTGTAATGTGTACTTTTGAATTTCTATGTATTTAGTTGTACTTGATGACCGTGTAAGCCGACTACATTTTTTTTAACATAAAAATACTGTACGAGTAGTGTGATATCAGTACAAATCATTTCATTAAATACAAATATTCTATATTAAATGGTTAACCATAAAAAGAATATATAAATAAACAAAAAACGAGATTTTATCTTTTTTAGATACAGGTTTGTTCAGAATTAAAACACCTGTATGTTATGCGTATTGTTAGCCAATTTCATAGGGGCCGCGTCTAAACGGACCATGGTTGACTGAAGAAGCGTTGTACTTCAATAAAAAATAGTATAATATTATTATTATAACGAATATTTTTTAAATAATAAGTATGCATAATTTACATAAAAACCTTATAATTACCGAAATATTTATGTAGAGTTATTCTTGGCATGGATCTTGGTATCTTAATTTTTTGACAATTTACATATGAATATTGGATATGAATATATTGTGTACCATAATAAATTATTAAATTTCTTAGAAATATAATAAAATATAGCATTTATTAGCTCCATAGATGAAATAATTCATCCAACACACGTACATTGAAAGCTACTAGAGTGTGCCGCGTGTCGACGATAGTCTCATTCTTAGCTGCGCGTGCGCGTGTCGTCTCCAAGAAAGCCTCAGTGCTAACCTGGCGGCCGTCGTGACCGCACTGGCCTGCCAACGATGCGGCAGACTTTGTGACTCTTAGTGTGGTGAGTGTGTTACAGCACAGTGTCCGTGCGTTAACCCCAACCCCTGATAGTGTAAACCGGATTTTATATTTGGAACGCCCCGCGGCGTGCAAAAAGGTTTGTATATATCTTTATACTATAAAATATAGTAGTCGGTTGTACAATGTACATAGTGCTAATTTAAACTAATGTGAAAGTTACTACGATCGATTGCCGAGTTCGAGGAGTCAGAAATGTTGACATACTTTTGGTTCAGGTGTGGTGTAAGCAGGTGGGCGCGCCGCTCCGTCAGACCGACCAAAATTCCAATCTCGTGAGATTGCTTTCGGTTGGTTGGACAACTTTCTTTCTACCGTTTATTAAAATTTAGTATAATATTTGTCGTCCATTAATATTTTTTATTATTTATATTAGTATATATTGTTGATTAAATGAAAACAAATAGGGCACTATAAAATGTTGGCATTCATGCCATGATAAGGAAGACATCAACGCGCATAAGCTCTACACCTTAATGTATTCTGATGATATCATGGAAACAAAAACTTAACGTTAAAAAAGCAACCAACAGACTTCCTGTTTAAAAATAACGAACAAAACAAAGTTAAAATAACATAAAAAAGTTTATTTTTGTGATTAACTTTTATTACTGAATCTGTTATCAGTTTTTACTGTAGGAAAGCAACTATACAAACAATGCCACGACTTATAAACGAAGTAAACGGGGACAGTGGAGTGCATGTTGCGTCGAGAGTAACCGGTTGTACGCCGCCGTCTTCTCACTTCATTATCTACAGACATTGTATAAAGTCAGTCTTCCGATTGTACGGTGAAGCCTGATAAAGGTCGATTCAGTGGTTCGATGTTCGTCAATAGTTTTGAAATTATTAACTTTATAATCGAAATTATGTTTAAAAATTTAACTTATAAGAAAATTATTAGTAATAATAATATATTATATTTAAAAAAAATCTCAATAAAGTTATAGTACCGTAAAGTTTATGTAATTTTGAATAGATAATAAATTAGAAAACGTTGTACAAATATGTATCGTTATACATTTGTGTCAGTCCGCTAACTTCCTATTACCAATTTGCATTGTGAATTACATGTCTAGGAAATTTTATGGTAATTAATAGTCCATTAAACCATTTCCGTATTTTTACTTTTTTACAACAGTTGTAAACGCCATAAAGGTCTAAAACTGAATCGCTGAACAATATTCTTCTAAAATACCTCGAATCTTCCGTGCGTGACGTCATGTAAAGGTCATACGAACTGGTCTAGCAAATAATAGAAATATAATATTATGCGATGCAACCAAGACACATCTATATCCTCAGATTGCCTTAACAACAGGCGGTCAGTCGTGCGGATCCAGTCCGCTAATTACGTTATATTGCTCCATCATGGCCGCATTATTCTCTAGCATACGTTCCTTCTTGAAGTAACTAGAGACAGTTACGAGTTTATTTATGTTAAAATAATTTAAAATGCGTGGTCTCTACGCTATTAAAATATTTCATCATTAATATATTTTGAAATCTCACTAAAGTATTTTCTCATTAGTAAAGTGAGAAGGTTCTCGTAAAATTGATTTTGGTTTACATATTTATATTTAGCTGCTAAGCTAAAACTTTCACAGCAATTTGGTAACTGAATTAATGTTAAAATTTAAAATCTAAAAGTTTATCTCCATTTCTAAATGTAAAAGATTAAAACAGCGTTTGGTTGTTGCAATTTATTGTATACATTTTTACACATATACCGCACCATAGAAGGGATTAGCTTCATGTTGTTTTTTCTTTCTCCTAAAGTTAGAAGTAGTTCTTTAATTGTATGGTCTTCGAAGTTAGTTTTTGAGATATATTTTCTCTTCAAAATGAGACCTTGATGCTCTCTTTTTTGAAGATAACTTCTTAATTTACTGTAATAAGTTATTTCGGTATAAAAATATGTTCATTTGTATTTTGTATTCAATTTTCATAACTTTATAAAACCGTACAAACAAAAATATAAAGTCGAAAAACCTTTATAAAAGTCGTTAACAACGGTTACGTGGAAATGAAAATTCCTTACAAGCCTTTAACCCGTAAAGTACACGGTATATTTTCAAATAATTTCATAAATTAATCCCTCGTGACGAAGGTAAATCCCGTATCTTAAAAAAAGCTCTGCCAGCTTTAGTTAAAGCTTCGTAATATCTGTCATATGTTTCCATCTTAAAAAGATGTTTAATGTCATTTAAATATTTATTTATATTCTAAGTTATATTTACTACTAGCATTGCCCGCGGCTCTGCCCGCGTTCAGATGACTAAAAAAGTAAAAACGAAATTCTTAGGTCTTACATATTAGTATACACTATACTCTTACATTGCAGTTTTTGTATTTTTTCTCAAAAATGAGATATTTTCCCGCAGTAAAGGTATCCTATATGTTGACCCGGATAACCAGCTATCACCATACCAAATTTCATCAAAATCCCTCCAGTGATTTTTCCGTGATACGGTAGCAGACAGACAGACAGACAAAAATTCTAAAAACTATAGATTCGGCCTCTGTATTGATAATAATGTTTATTTCAATAAGATTTTCCAAAAATATCTAAGGTACAGATTCGGTTTAGTTACAATTTTATTATATATTTACTATATAGATATACATATTATTTACTTAAGAGCTCCATAATAAATCGGTTTGTGTTTAATATAAATTTCATTCATTATTTAATTTAATTTTCTGTCAGTTTTCGACAGTTAAAATGTAAATGTTCATTTAAAACTGCATTCGAAACTTCTTCAATTCATATAAAATCTTGAAATATTAGTTAGGTATTTATTTAAATTGGGTTTATAATTTATATGGATGTTATCAATTTATTGCTTAAAATCGCTATAATTTGGCGCTGCATCGCATTAACTGCTACGCTATTCAACCTACTATTGACCTTTTTTAAAGTAACATATTCGTGACTATGACAAAAACTCTCTTAAAGGTTGTACATTAGTTTAGTTCTAATAATTTATTATTAAATAGTAAAAGCCAAAATACATAAAATAAACACCCTTATGTAACACCTATTTATAGAAAATGGTATATTGTTTAATGGAGAAGCATTGAGACCTGTAGAGTTCACTAGCTTTCAAAGTATCACAATAGATTCTAACCTGGAGAGTCACCATTTTGATAAGTGGACAGGTGGGTTCTGTAGCATTTCTGAACAAGAAGACTGATACAGGACACAGATTGATTGCATAGTTTAAATTTTAGTTACTTCCACATTATTATGTGCTATTAAACATTATTAATGTCGTGAAAGAGGTGTTCTTATAATTTATTTATTATTAAGCATTTACAATACACATGTTAAAACAATTCAATACAATAATTAAAGCATTTATAATATTATGGAATTATTATAGCAATATCTCACACAATATTATTAGGGGAACCAGACAAAAAGTTTTAATATCATTGTAATAATGAGTAAAATAACAATAAAAATAATTACAAAAATAAAATAAAAAGTTAACACTTTTTTTTGTTCAAGTATTTTATTATTATTATAGCCGAAGAAGATAATAATGCATATAATTAATTGTGTTAGATATTTTTTATGGTTCTCTATATTAAACTTTTATTTTTTCCGTCTTTTCTGAACCATTCCGATAACGGTATAATATAACAATGTCAAGTTTATTGATTAAAATGGCAGATAAATACTACAGTAATTGTCAAACATGTCGTAATCCATTCACTAACAATGAAATTGAATTGCAATAATTCCAGCTAACAAAGTTTATTTGTTTTGCTTATATAACAAACTTAAACAGCACACTATAAACCATCTGCCGATGATGTTCTGCCAACGGTTACAAGTCCGTTACCGCGAAGGAGGTCATGCGCCCGCGCCGTCGCGTGCGCACTTTCAAGCATTAGCTAGCTTGCTGAAATGGTGATAAATAATTGCAATCCAACTTGGAAAAGTAGGCAACAAGGTTATTGAAGAATTAGTTATGCAGATTTTAATTGACATTCAAATTCATTAATGGAATTAATTTAAAACTAAACGCAAGTTAACGATGATTAAGCCAAAATTTATAAAAATGTAGTAAGTATAGTAGAAATATATATTTATTAGCAATTTTTCACTATATTATTATGTTTTAAAGAATAAGTATACTTATATCTATAATACTTTATCACATCTCTAAAACGAACGAACTAAAAATATAAAAGTAAAAATTGATCAACCCATACACACGCCGTTCTAAGTACAAAGCGCACAAATGAATAATCTGGGAGGATTTTCAAGTCTTGTCAACTAGGACGATTTCTAATTTTTCTATTGATCTCTATTCCAATGTCGTAAGGCTTAATTTAGATTGTTATCGCAAAACTACGCGCGCTTGCGGAGGCATCTAAACTATCTGGCACGGCATAAATTTTCTTGTCTAACTGGTTTCTTGTATGCCTATTAAATAGCAAAAATTTTAAATTCTAAGGACGATATTTAGTTTTTTTTTTATTACGAATGTTAACACTAAAGAAATTAGTATGCATAGATATAATTTAACTTAGCTTTCTATTATCATTATACTTTACAGAAGAAATTCCTAGTACTCTATTTTGAATAATATGTTTATTTAATAAATATGCATGTATAATTTATTCTTAATATCATTTAGATGAAAAATTTCTCATCTTTTAAATAATATTCACATTTTAAATTAAAACTAATAATAATAATTGGGTATATCGTTAAAATAATTGGTTTAATACGTAAAATCTCAATAAGACTCAAATATACTCGATTGCCCTTAGACGGTTACGAATGGATTATGTCACTATTTGACGAAGCTTTTACTTTTATTGCTGAGTACGTCGAAATTCTTAATTATAGATTATGAAAAATTTAACGGCTGTTCAATGTGACTGGCATATAACTTATACTTTTACTGCCTTATGTCTGCTACACTCTCTATGGCGTATTAGCTCGCCTTGTCTAATTTATTTATTTATTATTATGCTATCCTCTTAAAGGTCCTAACGTGATGCTAAATAACATATGGCTTTATTATTAAATACAAAAATGTTGATTCGGAGATTCGTGCGAATAAACAAAACAAAAAAAAACTCTTCCGTTTTAAAATAGATAGATACTTGTATAGACTAACACTTATTCTACTGTGGATAGGAAAGAGGCGACATGAAACTTCACTTCGTTTTGTAGGCGTCAATATATATAAACGATAATGAAGATAAATATAATGTTCAGATATATAAAACGGAAAAATCACGCTACACACCAAATATCCCAAAATAGGTTTTCTTTTATCGAGAGTCTGTAACATAGACATTTATCCACAACGAGTCGATAGTATGACTAATACAAATATGTATCTAAAGTAGCTTTATTTGTGAAAAGAATCACCTTCGATGGCCTTGAAATAACAATTAAACGAATCTATAAATGTAATATATGTTATAGGATATACGTTTACATTATAGTCATTAAATTTGCATGAAGTTTGATAAGAAAATAAATGAAATAATAAAGCTAAAACTAATAAGCCCCAAAAGTTATCTAAATACATATTATATTTTAATATACATAGTATAGCGCCAAATAAGTAAATATATAATCCAATGATACATTTACCGGTTGACCAAACATTCAAAGTCATCTCACCTACATACAGTTTGATTTGCATTCGTGTCATCGTATAACATACGTATTTAGGCAGACCAAGGAATCTCTATAGGGGAGAGCGGGGTTGAAAGTTCCGATTTTCAAATAACATGAAATTTTATTATAAAAATGAAGGGTTTCATTTTTAACATGTGCAAATATTGAATGGATGTTTATTGGTTTTTGTAATATTATAGTCATTTATACTAATATTTCAATAGTTTTTTATACAGAAGCAATTTTTTGTCAAATTTCGGAGCGGAACATTCAGCCCCGCTTTGGGGCGAGTTGTTCCATCGTTGGGGCAAATTGTTCCACTTAGATTATAACAATAATCTGTCCGAATAACATAGGTTTTATAAAATAAAACAACCATTTGTATATATTTATGATGTAATGTTTAAGTTATGCAAAAATAAACATAAAAAAACAACAAACTATTACTGGTACAAAACATTACTGGTCCAGATAAACTTTTTGTAACGTTAAAAAACAACAAATCCTAAATGGTGAGCCCCAGATAAACGTTTCTTTACATAGTTAACATATAATGGAGATCTATCAACTTATAAATCTTATCATATGCATAACTTGACTTCAAGAAACAACAAAACATAATCTCCAAATAAACTTATTTTTATTTGTTTAAATTATTAATCATCAGTCTTACTTTCATCAGGTGTAATTAAATTTGGCAATCTCCAATCTCGTTCATCAGGAACCTTATACGACACTCATTTCTTCATCTGACTCACAGTTGGGACACACATAAGTACGCCTCTAAACATTTGATACGAACCCAATTTTTACACATGATACATTCTATCCATTGTTCTCTTGGACGAAAATTTGAATATGCATCACAACAAATTATGCCGTACCATTCTAGATCGTGCTAATATGTCAGTCTCGTTTTCTTGTAACACTCTTCGTTTAGCTTTTCCTTGAGATTTTCCCTTCCCTTTCCCGTTGGTTTTATCTTTTCCTTTACTATTTTATTTGTTTTTCCTTATCCTTTCTTTGTAATGTCTTCATTCTTTTTTGTCTGTTCTTCGACTAACGCATTTTGTCTGGCATGTCAGTTAAAATAGATTTTTTCTTATATCCAGTGAAACAGTCAGCTCCAGCAAATTTCAGGTTCTCTTGCCACAGTTTAAAAGAATCTCGGAGGAGTCTCGGAGGTTTTACCTTCCTCTGTCTTATGCTTGTAATTTCGCATCCTTAAAATGAAAAAAATGGTCTAAAGTATTTTATTTATACGACGAAGGTAAATTGGGGTAAGTTGTTCCTGGGAACAACCAGCCCCGTCAGGAAGGAACTTATTACCCCAAATTACGTTTATATACGAAGACTGACATACTGGCAAACTAATATAATAAATTATAAAAATACTTATGCGATAATATACCTTACCAATATCACTACAATTTCGGAAAGTTACGTATGGATCGGTTCATAATAAACATAGATAGACCAAATAGTTTAAGCACGAAAAAATTTACTTACGTGACGTTTTGACAGCTACATGCACACAGCCACTCAACCTTCGTCGCCGGAGTAACTAAAATGGCTGACGGAGCAGCGCGTTACCTGATGCTTTAACGGCGCACTTTACATCTATTGCTATGTCTTTCCCTTACAAAGTTATTACCGTCGGAACTACTTACCCCGGTAACTTCCAGCCCCGCTCTCCCCTATAACAGTAAACTGACCCGTTGCAACCATGTGACAGATACGGACAGTTCAGATTATGCTAGGTATATGACAGGTTAAACTAGATTGGAATGCATTTAATTACAGATATCATAAAGTATAAGAAATATAACTTTTAGCTTATTCTAATATCGTATAATGATTTTAATCTGTGACTCAAAAATCTTTTGGGCTGTTACTGCGAAAGAATTTTCCTTATCGGTCTTTAAGTCAGTATGCTTATAAAAATGCTAAAGAACTAAAAAAATATATTATTATGTTTTTAATAACTTTTTATTAAAATTAACTATAATATAAGAACACTTTTTAAACAAATTAATCTATCTAATGAAGTCTAACAGCCATTATGAAATTAGATTAAACGAAATTTAATAGTGATTTTATAATCTTACAACGGGAATATTAATTAAGAAGTAATAAAACTTGCATTAGTTTTTCATGATATTTTAATCTTATGTACCTAACTTTCATTATGATTTAAAAATGCTGTGTATTCAATATTTTGATCATAAAACCATTGCTTCTTTTCGTAACTAAGTTAATTTAGGGTTTGAACGCTACACGGATAAACTTGTGGAGGCAAATAACATCGTAATAAATTTAGTTTATTACTTTATACCTCATCTATACATATAATAAAATTGTAACTAAGTCGAATCTATCCATTAAATATTTTTTGGAAAATTTAATTGAAATATACATTATTATCGATACAGAGTCCGAATCTATAGTTTTTAGAATTTTTGTCTGTCTGTCTGTCAGTCTGTCTATTACCGTATCACGAGAAAACCAGTGGACATATATATTGGTGGGGACATATACATGGGAAAATATATTGATTTTTAGCCATTATTTGGTTTTTAGTCATCTGAACGCGGGCGGAGCCGCGGGTAATGCTAGTTTCCTATAAATAAAGTTTTTAATACTGCTAAGGCAACATGTAGAAATATGAAACTATAGATCGTTCAAAAGTTAAGTCTTCTTTAACAGTGTTTTTTCTGCGTTTTACTTTAACAACATTTAGCCATCCTCTTATCTACAGTCTAAAAACGTATTTAAAGTCCAGCCTTTTTATCAAATAATCGGTTATATACTTACTACAATATTATCTAGAGAACTAAATAAAGAAAAGGAAGTAGTTATTGGGCGGGTTTTATACTTACTTACCATCTATAATAAGTTCGTTCAATCAACGGGTGTCCCCTTCACTTAATGACCTTGCCTCCACGCAAGGCTCACTGTCGTTCACCTCGTAAGAATGCGACCAATGCAGCGTTGTTGACAATATAGATAAAATTTATGAATTATCTTATATGCAGCTGGTAGCGATATGGCGAAACGGCTCGTTTATATTGCTATAACATGCAAGCTTCTATACCTATTCAAATGTGCAATACGCCTTTTAAACGTTATACCCATATTACAAACTTTCACAGTGTGTTCTAGCGAAAATAAAATATAACTGACTTATCAGATACTTCTATGAATTTGAAATGTGGCGTAGAGGTTATATAACTATATACATAATTACGATGATTATTTTAGACGGATCTTATAAAGGCTGTGTGATTTATTAAGATAAATTATAAATTATACAATCTAATAAGCTTAAAGAAAATATCAACATAAGGCGTAGGAAGATTACCTAAATTTCCTTAACCAATCTTGTATGGAGGATGCATAGAACGAAATGCACCTACAATTCATAAGACTTTAAAAGAAGAGGTTGAGTTAAGCAAGACTTTCAAGAGACAGGACTACAAGGTATCTTAAATGATATTGTCATCATTTACTTAATTTGTCATTTTTAACCGACTTCCAAATTAGTATTTTATACCCAATTTGAGAACCATAAAAATGGTTATTGTGAGTCCACCTTAAAAGATAGACATTGGTATGCTATCGAGAACTTTTTTATAGTAATATTTATGTTTTTCTATTTATTAGAACATATCGTGGTTCTGCCTGCAATAGTTCACGCGGTAATGACAGTCCATTCGGTATGATATTTTCCGAAATCTTTAACATTCATCGTCATATTTCAGCGAATTTACACAAAACATTAATGAATTGTACTCCTAAACCTTTCTCATGAATTATTTCGTTTAGTAAAAACCGTATAAAAATCTGTTCGGTAGTTTTTGAGTTTATCGCGTTCAGAAATACAGGCAGACGCGATGAGGGACTTTGTTTTATACTTAGTATAGATTTGGAAAAGTCAGTGTGACTATATAAAGCGGGTAAGTAATGTTAGGAGAAAATCAAATCGTAAATCTGTACATATAATAAAATTGTAAATAAGTTGAATCTGTACATTAAATATTTTTTGGAAAATCTTATTGAAATAGACATTATTGTCGATACAGAGTCCGAATCTATAGTTTTTAGAATTTTTGTCTGTCTGTCTGTCAGCCTGTCTGTTACCGCATCACGAGAACACCACTGGACATATTTTGATGAAATTTGGTATAATGATAGCTGGTTATCCGGGTCAACATATAGAATACTTTTTACTGCGGTAAAATATCTCATTTCTGAGAAAAAATACAAAAACTGCATTGTAAGAGTTTACTTATATGTAAAACCTAAGAATTTGGTTTTTGGTCATCTGAAAGCTGGCGGAGCCGCGGGGAATGCTAGCACGTAATAATATTAAGCACAATAAATATACATATCGTGTTTATTATTAATGTAAAATAGCGCACATACACTAATATACGAGCAAGTAGAGTACGTAAATACTTTACTAGGTACTCCACTTATTGAAATTGTTGTATGTTTAACTCAACGAACTCAAAATATGCCTGAAGCGATCACTAATTAATTAACAGGAAATTATGAGCAAATTTTAGCTATCTCTATAACGAATAAATTCATAGTAGAAAGTTTTCCACTTTCACATAAAATATAATATATAATATGTAAAATTCCATAGAAGAGAATCAGAAGAATTGATTGGCATAAATTTATGGAATAAATTTCTACTTAATATCGTTGTTACGCATAAATAATCATCTAAAGCTTATTAACCCCTCCACGACCGCGGACACGCCGGCGTTACAGTTAACAATAGATTTCTATACATATAATAAAATTGTAACCAAGCCGAATCTGTACATCAAATATTTTTTGGAAAATCTCATTGAAATAGATATTATTATCGATACAGAGGCCGAATCTATAGTTTTTAGAATTCTTGTCTGTCTGTCTGTTACCGCATCACGGAAAAACCACTGGAGGGATTTTGATGAAATTGGAATGATGATATCTGGTTATCCGGGTCAACATATAGAATACTTTCTACCGCGGGAAAATATCTCATTTCTGAGAAAAAATACAAAAACTGCAATGTAAGAGTATACTAATATGTAAAACCTAAGAATTTGGTTTTTGGTCATCTGAACGCGGGCGGAGCCGCGGGCAATGCTAGTCACAATATAAATCAGATTTAACTACTTATGAGCTTATGATAAGAGAGTATTTAAATTCTATAGAATTGAATTGTATTAAATTATTACCTCAATGCAGTCGACCTCCGCTAGGAATGCTGGAGCATAAAATGAACCGCCTGCTCTGATTTACGAGTTAATCATAAAACCACCCTTATTATTTCCTTTGTGGAAATACATTATTTCTGCCAAAATTTCGGAAAATGAAGTACTTTAAAACTTCTAAACGTAGAAGTAATTTTAAAAATTAATTTAAATTTTCATCGATACAGAAGTGTGATTTGAAAGTTCCATCATTAGACCAAGTCCTTGATCTCTTGATATTTTAGGATTGTCATCAAAGGTACCTAAAACTATTTTCAGCTCAACAAGATGCTAACAATTTCTCAAAAATATGCATTATAAGCTAGGAAACAGAGATCGCGAGAAACTGGCATGCGAATAAATAGATTAAAGAAGCTTGTAAAACACGTAATTAACAATCATTACGAAAATCAAAATATAACATGATAAACGCATTCACTTCATTCAACGCCTCCAAGACAAATACAAAGGCTTACAACATGCTTACACGACAAGCTGGTTTTCATTGTATGCCAATATACATAACAATAATTGACTGTCTATTCACCGACCTCAAGGTGTTATTGCACAAAGTTATTCTAAACCGTACCCACACCTCTGATTCGCTCGCAGCTTACCGAAACCGCAGTTATTTGCTTGTAATAATATTGTGTATGATTGTTTTTGATTTCTCATCTATACATATAATAAAATTCTGAGTCGAATCTGTACATTAAATATTTCTTGGAAAATCTTATTGAAATAACTATTATATCGATACAGAGGGTGATTCTATAGTTTTTAGAATTTTTGTCTGTCTGTGAACGCGTCGCGAGAAAACCCCTGGACGGATTTTGGTGAAATTTGGTATAATGATTGCTGGTTATCCGAGTCAACATATAGGATAATTTTTACTGCGAGAAAATATCTCATCTCTGAGAAATCTATACTAACCTTTAAAACGTAACTAGGGACGAACTCGGCGAAGTTAAGGCGCTAATTACATAATATACATACATACGTACATGTAGTAACAATCTGTTCTGAGGGTGGAATTTATTATTTTATAATTCATCGATGTATTAACATATTACTAGTAACTTATCCTGCGTCAATAGGTGCCTATTTGTATACTAAATATCTAAATCCGACCAGCCATTTCAGCCTGAGAGAGTAACAAACATACGAACATATATACAAAATATTGCATTTGTAAGAATAGTGTGATTATATGATGAAACTGAATTCACATTCAAAGTATATAAATTTAATACATATGTACATAATGTTGTTGTAATGTTTTCTAAAATTATGTTTAGTATATTTTTTCGATTATGACATAATGCTAAGATTGTTTACCAATAAATCAGTTTTATTTTCTTATTAAAGCTACAAATTTATCAACGTCCTATTGATTGTTTATAGTGTTCTGTTCAATATTCAGGTCAAGAGTATGCAACATCTATACATATAATAAAATCGTAACTAAACCGAATCTGTACATTAAATATTTTTTGGAAAATCTTATTGAAATAGACATTATTATCGACACAGAGTCCGAATCTATAGTTTTTAGAATTTTTGTCTGTCTGTCTGTCTGTCTGTTACCGCATCACGAGAAAACCACTGGATCAATTTTGATGAAATTTGGTATGATGATAGCTGGTTGTCCGGGTTAACATATAGGATACTTTTTACCGCGGGAAAATATCTCATTTCTGAGAAAAAATATAAAAACTGCATTGTAAGAGTATATATAAGTAAATTATATGTAAAACCTAAGAATTTAGTTTTTGATCATCTGAATGTGGGAGAAGCCGCGGGCAATGCTAGTTAATTATAAAAGCTTAATTAGGTATCGTGATACCCACAAACGCGTCTGTTTATATAGTTTCTGGCTTTGATTATATTATGATAAATAACGTAACTCACACGCAACCCCTTTCTATTTTCAATTAGCAGAAAATATCTAAGATGCAAAGAAGGAAGTTTAAACAAATATTCTCACGTATGTAATAGATGGTAGCCGCATCTAGAGAATACGTGACGTTCATATTCCGTACGTGTTGTGCCCACAATATTCAGTCGTCTAGAACTAATATTTAATTATGTTTCTATTTCAAACAAATATTGTTATAAATTTATTTTGAAATACATTAATATTATAATATAACTATTTAAGAATTAAATATTGGTGATATTTAACAAAAAAATAATGTTATGTAAAGGCTTCCACCCTACCTGTATAGATTTAAAGTAAAAATCGATGTGACAAATGTTTAAAATGAATAATAAAAATATTTCTAAAGTGTGCCAAGCAAGTATTTTCCATCGAAGGACCAAAATTCGACCGCGCGATTAAAGAATTAGAACAATGGTTGTACAATATGAACGTTATAACATTTAAAATGTAAGTCAATTCCACTGCTAAGTAATCTTAGATTGAAGTCCTAAACTGATGCTTAATATTCCCCTTTCGTCCATAAGCCATTGTCAGAATGTGACAAGAATAATAAAGTAAGAACATCAATGTGTTAAAATATAAAACGATATGGCCACTTTCTAGCAATTCTTAAGCATTATGGTATGTTTTCGTTAGTTCATAATGTAAAATTATATTATTTTAATATAAGAACGAATGATTAAATAACACGCTTATATAATATTTTCTAATTATTTTATTTATTTTAAAATTTCATACCGCTTCAATATAAAAATTAAAAAGTACCACGCTATAAAGCATTACATCATAGTTTATTGCTTAATTAAACTAATTTCTTGTGCATTTTGCATAACAAACAATAAGTCGAAGATATATCATTAACTAGATAATAGTAAAACGTGAGAAATAACGAAAAATATATATAATAACATCATAAGTTATTTTGCTAAATCGGCGCCATGACGCTGACATCAGCGGAGTAAGTTGCAAGGTCAAGTGAGATAAACCTTATTATAATAAGCACTTCTACACTTAAAATATTATGATAAAAAAATCAATTTACATATTATAATATGTCGGTCCGTAACTGCATAAAATTTTTCATGGTGCTTCTTTATAATTTAACATTTTTCTTCTAAATACTTATTACGAACAATAAACGAACATTACTTTTAGTCATTTAAACTAAAAGCTACTAAAACTTTTTAAAGTTTTTGTCACTCCGTGTTTATGCTACTATATAACTAACCGTATTTAATCAAGTTTCATGACCTGCTTGCTTCGGGCTATTACTACTGAGAGGTTTACATTTTTATACTATAAAAAAATGTGAATTTTGCTAAACATTCTGCAATAATATATTTTTAACTAGCATTGCCCGCGGCTCCGCCCGCGTTCAGATGACCAAAAACCAAATTCTTAGGTTTTATATATATATGTATACTCTTACATTGCAGTTTTTGTATTTTTTCTCAGAAATGAGATATTTTCCCGCGGTAAAAAGTATCCTATATGTTGACCCGGATAACCAGCTATCACCATACCAAATTTCATCAAAATCCCTCCAGTGGTTTTCTGTGATGCGGTAACAGACAGACAGACAGACAAAAATTCTAAAACCCACAGATTCTGCCTCTGTATATTCGATAATAATGTTTATTTCAATAAGATTTTCCAATAAATATCTGATGTACAGATTCGGCTTGGTTACAATTTTATTATATGTATAGATGTGATGTGGGTTATGTTAAACTTCCATTCAAAACTCACAGACATATTAACTTGATTTTCCGCTGGCATTCACACTTGATAGGTGTAAATGTTTTGTAATAACTTTGTTTCAGTAGATGGCTACAGACTAAGAATAGAAATTATCTATGTATAGGGGGAAACGAAGTTCTACATCGTTTCGTTAAGTAGAAAAGGTTACTATGTCGAAGTTGTCGCTATATTACTGTACCATATTAACTACGAGTACCTACTATTTAGAAACTACCTTGATCTTTCGCGTTAGATGGACGTCTAGAGCGATGACGATGATATACTCGTAGGTATTAATAATATTTCTTTGTACGTTCATTTGTACGAGAATGCAATTTAAACTAAAAAAAGAATTTCAATTATGTTTTAATCATTAAAATGTCACTGCATAAAGTTTTTACTTTAAAAATTGTAAAGATGAATATTGTTAACATTAAAGTTCATTATAGTTACCAACGTCAGCCTTTTTGTTAAATTGTGGAACAGAATTAAATTTTAAAAATATCATGCGCATCTTTAAACAGCCTTCACCTTTTCATCTTTACAGAGAGGCAGCTTGATCCTATACCGGTTGAGTCATGCCGAACCTACCAACTTGAAACTATAAAATTCGCTTTAATTATACGAATGTCCTGTACAGACAAAACATTCTTTAAGAAACTGGTTTAAATTTAAAATTCGATACTTATTTTCACTTTCCATATTGTATAAGTAAAGTAACAGCCAAAATTTAATAAAACACAGAAGTCTTATTAGTATAAAAGTAATACCTATTCTATTTTTAGTAGATTGTATCATTGATTAATTAATATTATTTGTATATGATAAACCGTGACCTCTAAAGGATATGGCGTGAGTCACATCAGTGGCAGTTAACCATGTATTAACGGATATTATTGACCGACTTTGCAAAGGAGGAGATGCTAACAGCTGTATTTTAGTGGGTCATAGGTTCCTATGTAGCGTAGAACTTATAGAAAATTAAAAAAAAATAAAAATAAAATTGGAATAATTACTTTTAAATAATTTTGAAGTCTGCATCGCCTTTTTTTCAAATAAGTGCTTACTGATAGTAGTATCGTTCGATACCTCATCTATACATATATAAAAAAGTCCATATTTAGGATGCAACGCGAAAACTTATCTTTATTTTCGCGTCCTAAAAATAAATCTCAGACAAGCTACCAACATTTGAGATGGAAACCACAGAAATCGTTAGTCGAGTCAAAGCGTCGAGTGTCAACTGGCAGCAAATAATTTGTACAAAGTAAACAATGAAGGTACCGAACAATAGTTTCGACGACCAAAGCTAGTGGACGACAGCTACGACCGAAATTAAGCACAAAAATGCACTAAACGTAAAAGTAAAGATTTCTCGCTCCACAAAAACACGAGCCGTCGTTTCGGGCGTCGGTCTCGTTAGTCCCATTCAGCTTGCATCCGCGAACTTTAGAAAGGCCTTTTTGTTACTCATTCTTCTGTTGCTTTTATTAACGCCCCACTCGTCCATCGGTGTTGCTTTTAAATACTAAGTACTGGGTTTTTTCTGCAATGCCTAATGAGTACCGTATTCATACAGATAAAAATACTCTACGATACGAGTTTATTAGCTACGAATTGTCAACAAAATAATGTTTAAATTACAAATATAGTAGTATTATTAATATTAAACTGCGATTGAAGTCAGACGACTATTGGGCTTAGCACTTAATGAAATATAAATGCGAAACCGGTTTGCCTTCACAAAACGTTTTAGATACCTACATCCTTCAAAATGGAATTTCAAACTGTTATATGCCTTCTGACAGAGGTATACTGCCTTTTCACAGAACTACAATCTATACTCATATTATATGTTTGTCTATTTTTTTGTTATACTTAAATGCATAAACTACAAAAAAAATGGCAAAAACATACATACATATATATGTAGATTGCATCATTACGGGTTAAAATCATTTACAATGCGAGCATAACCGCGGGAATCTATTTTTACAAGCTTTTATTTAACTTCTTTTTTATAAATCCATAAGTGTCCCACATCCAACCATTTATCTGTTACTAAATAACTTAAAATCTAATTCATTCAAGAATTTTAAAACGTTTTAGGTGACTCATCACTCGCAGGTAAATTTAAGCAGAAAAAGGAAGTATGTAATACAATAACATTTGGGTTCGTAACTAATCGTTTAGTGGAAACCAGGTATAGAAAATTATTATTCATTTATTAAATTATATGTACAATAGACATAATATATGTAACTTTCTATTATGTAATAGATTTAATTAGTTGTACTTTTGGAAATTAAACTTTAATTTTATGTCATTCCTTATTTATAATGAAAATTGGGTAAATAAAAATAATCTGGGTAAATTTTTGTTGTAATTACTTACAAAAAGTTTAGATAAACTAAGTGTATTTTATATTGACCTTTAACTTATATCACTACAATCACGTTTGCCATAAATTCCAAAGCTATGAGTAACAAAGCCAAGACTAGTATGAATCACCATATTATTATAAATATATAAATAAAATATAATATAATACATGACGTATGTACATATGTATTATGTTTTTTCTATATTATATTAATAAATCTACATACACATTAAGCTGTTATTATTTACCATTTAAACATTTTACAAGTAAATGCATTTTAAATATGTCATAAGATAAATATTTTTATTTAAAAATTTTCCAGATGTTCAATCTTTTCCCTCGCTTAGATGTACAAGGAAATCGTGCCATAACATCGGAAGCGTTTAGTGTCATTCAACCTGCCGCTGTGGTGACGTTTTCACTTTTACCATAAAAATTCAATTCCGCAGTACTTGAACGGCATAAAAATAAGTGGAAAAACGCTTACATGACGTTAGAATAACGCGGATGTTAATACTTTATACACCATGCAAAAAGTTACACTAATAAAACGTACAATATTCTTATAGGGTTCGACCCCATCGAATAGAACAGCTGAGACCGTTATTCTGATACTTATATATAGTCTATAGCAATTTCAAATTATATCCAAGAATTTCGACGAATTGACGACACATTTGGCTCAGCTTGTAGTGACCCTACTTGCTGTGCCAGGGGTCGCGGGTTCGAATCCCGCTGGGGGCATTAATTTGTGTGATGAGCACGAATGTTTGTACTCCAGTCATGGGAGTTTATATTAATAATATGTATATATTTAAAGTTATATATGTGTAATGTATCAACTATGTGGTATCCATTACACAAGCCTCTTAGCTTACCATGGAACTAGATGGTGTTGTGTGGTAATGTCCCAACATATTATATTATATTATTTCACAAAATATTTTTAAAGGAAGATGTATTTTTTAAACATTAATACCATTAGATATCGCAATAAACAATTCAATATACTCCAAAGATAATTTAATTTGCGAAAACTAATAACTTCATTTTTATTGAGAGCATCATCAAAAGTTAATAATATTCGCCTTCGCCGGTTCACAAGTAGGCTACGGTACACGTAATAGGTTATATTATACTTACATTATTAGTCCCACAGGACCCCACTTCTCATTCTTATTACATTAAAATAGATATTTTTATAAAGAATTATCGTTAAAATGACTGTATTTATTTCATTACTAATTAAAATATAGTTACAATTAACATTTAATTATTTTGGCAGATCATTTATTTAATGCTTCGAAACGTTTATCTGAATAATACTGAAAATGTTATTTATATAAAAGTTATAACTTTCTATAGTATGAATAAGTATTTGACCCTACGATTTCACGGTATAAAATCAGTTATTTTCCATCCTAGACCTATTTCCATCGCTAGTCAGATTGGCCAATTGTTATTGATGTCATGTTTGAAGCGGCAAGAACTAAATGCGTAAACCAAGTAACGGTATTAGTTCAACGAACGGAATGTAGTACTAATAATAATATTTCCACCTGCTATAAAGGAAGCCTGATAGCCGCCGCTCTGCACATGCTGTCCTTTTATAAAGCGGGAAGAACGGAAGTGCATGACTATATCGGATATGCCTAATTTGCCATTCTACTGTTTAAATTCATATATTTCTTTGTAACAAACCGACACGTTGACTGTGCTAGATTTGTCTCATTTAAGAAAATAATTTACTAGAGCAAGGGCATTCAAATGCTCGAGTAAAAAAATTAAAAGTAAAACTTACATTACCTGACCGCGAAATTGCTCATACGTGAGAGTTAAAATGTTTTTTTTGTGTTTTCAGCACATTGACATTCTAAAATGACAATGAACTTTATTATCTTTACAAAACTTTCGTTTCTTAAATTACTATTACTCCTTTTCAAAAAAAACTACCAAAAAAAATATAATATGGATTTATGTATATATGGTGAAATCGAGTAGGTATGTATATATATAATTTAATTTACTTTTACTACTTTTAAGATCTTCCCTTTTGGGAATATAGGTATTATTTACATCATAACAACAATATATAAATTAAACTCGATATATTTCGCGAATCGATTAGGATATTTTAATACCCAGAAATACGTTACACAAAAAGGTTAAAAAAATATTAAAAATCGTTTTAGACAACTGGAATACTTATCCTAAGAGCAAACTTACACAACCAGTTGTCGACTGTTGACTTCCCATTTTCTAACGAGATTTTTTACCTCAAAGCAGGCAAGTCTCTTAAGAGTTGACCTTCTTTAATTATATGAGAATCAATGGAATAGACTACCCGTATTTATTAAGTATGTATATTATGTATATGTACATACAAAAAATTAAAAGATAAAACTTGCTTCACCAAATTATTAGACATTTTAAAAACAGAGAAATTTCCAATTCTAATTAACAAAAATAGTACGAAGTCCGCGTTTTATGTACTTAAAGCTTAGTAATACTTTAAATAATAAAATAATAATAATAATAGCAATTTCAGATTAATAATATGAATAAACTTTTGGAGGCTGAATAGGAAAAAATAGTTACAGACGCCGTAAATTCCCGTAACCCGTGTTAAAGCTTGCCTTACTGCGGTAACATCTACTTAGTCCGACATTCGCCCCTTCCAATGTAATTACTTGCTAAGTCCGATAAGCCTCTCGACCTTACAAATGAGAATTAGGTTTATTATTAAACTTAAACGTTTGTTCTAACTTATTCGTTTCTATCTCTTAACAAACTAATGTTAAAAATTCCCAAGAATATACATTACTTTTGGTTCGTAACAAAACTCTTTCACTTTGAAATTAAATATGAATATGGAAGACGCGTAGTCCCCCATATCTGGTGGGGATTGAAAAAGGCTGTAACTGTAAAACAGTCAACGAACGAGTGACACTGACAATGAGGTGTTCCGTATTAGGTGTCCGTGTGTCCGTCACGTATGTTGCGGTATGTGGACGGTTTCATTGGATCAAAGCACGTACTGCGTTGGTCTAACTTTCCAACGTATCATCACAAACAGAGATTGAAAGCGGTTCAATTATTGTTTTTTTACGCTTCTATTTGCGTTTTGTTAACCGAAGATTAAAAATTGAAATGTGTCTTCATTAAAAGATTAAAGGTAGTAATATTTATTAGTTATAACTTGGAAGATTTAAGTGGTACCTACCCAAATAGCTATTTTAATTTCGTTTCCGGAAACTCGTAATATCGTTTATGTAAGAAAGTGGACTAATATATAATATTGAATAACAAACAAATATATTTCTTAAGAGGTAATTAACATCTTTACAATCTCATCGTAGTTATGGCATCTAATGCAGTGTTAAAGTTATTTAAACTAGTTTCCGCAATTTTGTGTTCAGCCTGTGTGAAAATTAGTATTAACGTTGCCCTACTTTTCTTCTTTATGTACAAAATGCTTTGATAAAATGTTAAGAGATTAAACGAGCACTTTGAAGATAATATAGAAAATACTGCATGTAAAACAAAATTCGGAAGATTCGGAATAACTGTAAATGTTCAAAAAATTATCGGATATAGATTTATTTTTTTGTAAAATTGAAATTATAATTACACAAAACCTTATTTTTAACTATTCTTATTCAGTCAAGTTTTTATAATACATATTTTTTACTATACACGGTAGACTTTAACCAAAATTAAATCCCAGCTAGTAATCTCTACCTGCTACATCCCTTTAGTATAATAAAAGGGGCTGCTTATCTACAGGCGCATCATTTTTTAGATATATTTAATGTTAGATATATCCACGTCATTAAAATCAAAAGAAGTTTTATTTTGTTTTATACTTTTTATAAAACATATTGTGTACGTCATACAATGTAACTTTTGATAATTTTAATTCTGTCTTCGACTTCTCTATCCGCATTATCAAAAACTAATTTTATCTGTGGTAGAGTTTCAATTAATTCCAACTGTAAAATAAAGAAATTTCTTTCAATTAAATTGATTAAAGCGTATTTTATAGTGAAATCATATATCATACTCGTAAATCCATGACATAGAATCTTACGAATAAACATTTTTCTTCGTAGCAACACTTAGAAAACAGTTTTTTAGTCTTAAAATTATCTATACATATAATAAAATTGTAACTAAGCCGAATCTGTACATTAGATATTTTTTGGAAAATCTTATTGAAATAGACATTATTACAGATACAGAGGCTGAATCTATAGTTTTTAGAATTTTTGTCTGTCTGTCTGTTACCGCATCACGAGAAAACCACTGGACAGATTTTGATGAAATTTGGTATGATGATAGCTGGTTATCCGGGTCAACATACAGGATACTTTTTACCGCGGAAAAATCTCATTACTGAGAAAAAATACAAAAACTGCAATGTAAGAGTATACTAATATGTAAACGTTAGAATTCGGTTTTTGGTCATCTGAACGCGGACGGAGCCGCGGGCAATGCTAGTTTAATCATAAAAGAATATTTAAGTTGTTTTTTGATTGCCCAATGGAACTGTCAGATATCTGATTTGCGTACTCAAGTAGTATTGAAGGCCGCATTCGTTTAAACAGATTGGGTAAAGAAAAAGTGAAGGCTCTCACTTTCCTCGAATTACATCTTAAATTTTAAGCTACGTGTGTGATGTGAAAGTGAATACACAATAAGCGATACTCACCGTCCATTCCACAAGCATTGCCTACCTATCGCTATTGATTGTCCGGAACTCTGGCACTCGACTTTCTCATTAACTTTGCTGTATGAAATCCGCACACTGCTTCCAGTTTGAATGGGGTTGGTAATTAAGCAACAAGACATAGACTTTGAACGTCTAAATACTTTATTTTTTGTTTGAAATAAATATTTCATTTTTTTATGGCCTTAAATATTTGTAAATGTTTACAATCTACAAATACAATAATAAAAAAAACGGAAATAAAAAGAACCGAAAAATTACTGATTACATGCCTCTTTATTTAAAAGCTATATTTTTTATGTGATACTAGTTGGACAAAGGAAAAATGCAAACAGCATCCTTGAAAGCGTTTCTTGTGGGGTACCCATTATTTGTTTAATTTTTTATTTGTTTTATCAAGCCTTTTCAAATTAAAATATTAAGTACAAAGTTTATATGAAATAAATTCATTTAATAATATATAAAATGTAGTTAAATTATTCGTTGAACTGGGGTACCTGTAATGTCACAGGCATAATACGCTTATATTAAAACGAAAGTCTTTGATAGTACTTATAATTTAAAGAGCCCGCCATCTTCAGTGCATTTAATAAAAAACTACTCAATGAATTTTCCTGATTGGTTGATATTCAAAAAATATTGAAACTCTGTAGCTGAAAACTGTTATCATTAATTTTAATATAAGTAAAATGAAATAAAATAAACCTATTCATTCGTACAATTTTCCAATTGTGACATGCTTCCAGCACAATTTATTGAGCGGTGAATTCTTGTTGCCTACGTATTATGTGGGTTTTCATACAATAAAATTAAATTTGATATCTAGGTCTGCTATGCACACAATGAAGTGCAATCAACTCGAACTGTATTTTTATATTTTTAACTACGGATCAAAATAATACTATAACTAATATCATATTTTTGTAGACTAAATTAAACATTTTAAAATAAGATAAAATTACTTTTTCAATGTATCATAATTGCTTTATAATAATATTGCTTTTCATAACATTTTAAGGAATACCTTAAGTAAAATATTAAAATTACCTGAAATCTTTAATCAATATTCTGACTAAGAATCAACCAGCTTTCACAATTTACGTAATCGTTTAGTAATCTTTCAACTTAGCAAATAACAGCAATGTCGAAAAAAACTGTTATTACCAAGTACAATATTTACTTACAACGGTGACCCGTATGCTTTAAATATAAAGTATAAACACACGATATTTGTTTATCACATATTAATATTCAGGACGAAGTTATCTAGGATCCCGTTGTGTGTCCTTGTATGTTTTACAGCGGAAACCATTGACACAAATTCCAATTTCTAACCTGTTATTCATTATAAGTGCAATATATAATTCTGTCATAGCTTATTGAACTACTTTTAGTGCACTAAGCTTATATTACTGAATACATTATATTGATAGTGAAACTAATACGTAATTTCTTTTTAATTAAAATGATTTTCCTCACTCTACCAACTTTTCCTTATTTTTAATTTTTTTTAAACAGACGAAATAAATAGAAAAATATCAATGAAGATGGGTTATCTACTTTTATCATACTTCCAAAACATACTTGTCCATAAAGAACAATCTCATCTATACATTATGTACATATTCATTTCATTTCATCTATACATATAATAAAAGTGTAACTGGTCGCTGTCTGTACATGGAAGATATTTAAGAAAAACTATTATTGGGGGCCTTTATTGACGCAATAAACCCTAAAACATGATGAAATGAAAAGATTTTCGTTTGTTTGTCGGTTTGTCTGTTTATCTGTGCGTTTGTGCGCGCTAATCTCAGAAACGGCTTAACCGATTTGGGTGCGGTTTTTACAAATGTATTGTGGTAAGCTTTACTTAACATTTAGTGTTTGTTTTACTTAAATCGGTTTATAAATAAAGAACTTATGTCAATTTAAAGAATCGCGTATAGAGGAACCCGAGTGAAGCGAGGTTGAATCGCTTTTAATTAGATAATTACGGAAATAGAAGTAGAGCTTTTCTAATATGGCAAACTATTTAAAGGTTAAAATGTGTTTTCTATAAATAATAATGCACATTTTTCAACATTGAAGTCAATCATTATTGCCATAATATTTTTTAATATTTAAGTTTATAATCCGAAAGATGAAACGAAGTGAGTACGTAACTTAACATAATTTATGTAAAACCAAATTTTAATAGTCAAAGAGTATCGTCAACCGGCCATTCGACATAAAAGTGTTATTTATAACATTTGCCTTGCATCAATTTAAAAGCGTGAGAGAATACAGGTGTTTCTAAACATTCAGTGCGCAATAATATAGAATAAGGAGGTCAGTTTTAAGCAATGTTCTCATTATTACAATGGTCAATTAAAAATTATACCTCGCCCTAATTTTGCATTATAACGGGATTTAAAAAATATGAAACCTCCATCACATCTTATCTAAGTTTCATTGTTACAAACAAAACACAATATTTAAGTATCCTTTCAATGTGTTTTGCTTTACATGATATTTTTGTATCCGATATATAATATGAATTATAATCTCTAAAGGAAACTATATAATTTATGAAAATTACTATGTACATTGTACATATTATTTTAATGTATGTAGGTATGTATATAATTATGTATGTATATAATTTTTAAGATTATTGATAAAAAACAGATAAACTTTCCATACTAGATATATTATAAGTTACTAACTTTAATGTACCTTAAAGTTTAAGTTGATTGTAAATCTATTTTACAAACAGTATTGTATCACAATTATACTAAAATTACATTGAAAAGTTTTTCGATGTAGGAAACAAAAGTTATGATATAGGAACTTCCTCGTGATTCGTCATGTCTTTCTTATGCCCTCGTGGCCTCTTCTCACGGTCTATGAGAATTGAGAATTGCTGTTATTGTCGACTAATAGTGCGCTTCAACACTGTTTCATGAAGCTACAATTAAGTTCAAACTTAACTACAACTACTTTAATTATACTGAACTAATTGTTATGGTTAATTTTAAATATAAAAATTCTAAAGAGAAAATTTTAAAGTTATAATCAACTAGTAGAACCGACGGTTTCGCTCGCGCTAAAATTACAAAAAAATCTCTAATAGAAAGTGGTTTCAGACAAACTTTCATCCCCTATTTTACCCCTTATAGGATGAATTTCGAAAAATGCTAAAATATGTATTTATTTAATTTTATTGAAGAGCAATAATACGAAGTTTCAAGTAATTCTGATAATATTTATTTTTTTGGATTGTATTATAACGTGTTTTCCCGTGTGAATTAGGTAATCTCCCGCGGTAAAAAGTAGCCTATGTCACTCTCCAGCCCTCTATCTCCACAAAAAAAAATCACGCCAATCCGTCCATCCGTTTCAATGTGAAAGAAGGACAAACAAACAAACACACTCACATTTATAATATTAGTATGGATATATAAATAGGCAAAGACAAAACAGTGCATCTGTTTGTGAGCCGATTTCCTTTTTGTTTAGTAGCTATGGACGATTTAAAGCTAATTTTATTAATAAAAAAATTTGGAAACAGTTTTTATATAGATAGGTAAATAATAAATATGGTCGACTTTCGACCACTGGGCGAACTCTAGTTATCATACTTAGTTGTTCCTTGATAATTGTTTTTTTTTCAAAGAGAAACCTTCTACATTATACTTCCTGCATAATAACAATGTTTAATAATATATGATGCTTAAAAAAATGGTTAACAAATAAATTATATTTTAAATAAAACTATCTTTTCGGATTTTGTCGCGGATTTATTTGCATTTTTTTTTGTTGTGGTCTCTCCCGTGACCATGATTGCTGTAAAGCATTCGAAACGTCGGGAAACAAAAATGCAAATAAATCCGCGACAAAATCCGAAAAGATAGTTTTATTTAAAATGTCAAATATTCTCGTAAATCTAAGAAAGTATTAAATAAATTATAATTGTTATTTTTTTAATAAATATATATTACTTACCTATTAGATTATTCATAAATAGATAAGTATATTACTTATCTATACTAATATTATAAAGAGTAAATAAGTTTGTGAGCTTGTGAGTTTGTGATGTTGTAGGGGGTAATCTCTGAATTTACTAAACCGATTTTGATGAAATTTGGTAAAACGATAGTTTGAGACCCTGGGAAGGACATAGGATACTTTTTATTCCGGAAATCATCCTTTAAGGGGGTGAAAATGGGGATGAAAGTTTGTATGGGGAATCAGGCTAGGGACGAACCCTAGCGAATCGAGGGTGAGTCGCTAGTATAATATAAGTCCGTTATTTTTAAACAATATACAATTATATTTCCGATTTAGATGAAAAAGATTCGCAATAACATTTCTTGTAAGTCACTGTAGCGCAAAGCGATAAAATTAACTATTTCATCAAAAGAATAATTTAGTAATAAAACAGAACTTTTGAGAAGAAATTTAAAATATGAAGCATGAGTAAAGTTTTATTGTGACTGATATTTCAATTATCAAATGAAAGTTGTCCATCAATTACCAACTCTGACTACAAAAGAGAGAATTATTTATAATTTATTTATTCATTTTTGTTACTGTTAGGTACACATTCTTTACTTGACATCACTATACATATCTTCCTACCGTCACATCCTAAACTCCCTCGATATTCCTTTGCCTGGAGGTAGTACACAAAAAAGCTTCAACGGCCGCGTACGGCGATGGGACGAGCTCCGCATTCTCCCCATCAAATTTAAGACTACGCGTCAAAGTTATCGTGCGAAACGCAATAAACTATCTTATTTTACAATTACAAACTTTAAGCAAATCACCCGGTGTTGTGTGAAAGTGATTGGTGTACGAAACGCGACTTAAGAACCCACGCGGGACAACGGCGAACCAGGTAGTCCATCCACCCTTTCTATCTTTACCCAACATCCCTTTTATGGTCCTTCGAGCCGGATATACTCTAGTAATCAAACCTCATTTTCAATAAAACATCCTTATTTCCATCAAAAAACATTACATATATACCTACAAATAATATACATCTAATTTTTACATTTCGCTTGACGCCATATTGCATACGTAAAATTAACAATTTCATATTGGCATCACTGTTTCATTCCGGATTGCGAATCGATCAACCGTCAATATCAAATAGTGTCTTGTCATTTGTCACTTGTTACTTGTCATTTGTCAAATTGTCACATTTGTTTACATTTTGCATACTATCATAATATATTAGTAATTTGTAATTTGTATATTGTACAGCGCGTAATTAAAATATATAACGATCAACGATGTCTGACCTCAAAATGCATTTAGTAAAATATGAAATAGCACTAAATCATATAAAGCAGTTATATGATTTGGGTGGTAATATTATCAATAAACCTTCTGTAAACATGAAGGAAAAGCAACAGTTTCTTGTACGGTTTAAGAATATAGAAAGATATCGGCAGCAAATGGAGGAGTCTTTCTCATTTTTAATAGCAAATATCGATTCTTTTGGCGAAGATAAGCGTAGCGAAATTGAAAAGAATTATAATATTTCAAATGACATGTTTTACTCAATACAAGTATATCATACTACTTTATTCGAGTCAAAATCTAGTGCAAATTGTGATACACAAGTAATTCCAGTGCCTAGCTGCGAGTTTCATTTACCTAAAATATCATTAACTAGATTCTCAGGTGCTCATATAGAATGGCCAAATTTTATTTCTATTTTCAACAGTTTAATTCATAATAACAAAAAGTTAAGTGAAATTGAAAAAATGCATTATTTACTGAGTGTATTAGACAAGGAGCCTTTATCTATTATCAAAAACTTAACTATATCTAATGAAAACTATAATATTGCATATAAATTGTTGGCTGAGCGATATGAAAACAAAAGAGTCATAGCGGACAAGTATGTTGAGTCTATTCTTAACTTACCTAACCTTACACAAATACATTTTAAGTCTTTAAACAAATTTTTAAACACTCTTAAAGAAAATACAAATGCTTTAACTGCTTTAGAGTTTAATGTAAAGTCATGGAGTTTCTTATTAGTACATATATTACTAAGAAAGATTCCTATTGAATTTAGAAGTAAATTTGAGTCACAAATTAATCCCATAAATATTCCCACATTTGATGATTTCATACAATTTTTAGAAATTCAATTGAGAATATTAGAAAACATTTCAGGTTCAACTTCTCATACAAAAACTAATACACATAACTCATTAAATATTATTGAAGAGAAACCTAAATTAAATTATATTGCAAATTATTCTTGCCCTTGTTGCCAGAGTAAGCACAGCATATATAACTGTTTAAAATTTAACGCTATGACTCAGGAACAAAGAAAATCTTTTGTTATTCAACATAAACTTTGCTTTAACTGCTTGAGACCACATCATGTTTCAAAATGTACTTCTAGAAGTGTATGTCAGATATGTCATGGCCATCATCACACAAAATTGCACATTTCAAAGGCCTCAGCTGATAATAATTATACTCAGCATGCATTAGCTCCTAATAGCAATGAAGCTGCTGTGTCGACTACTAGCTCCGCAGTCCAACTTCAAACTTTACATGGTGCCGATGGTGCATCCACTATGCTTCTTGGTACAGCCCTCGTAGGAATTTTAGATGTAAACGGTTATACTCACATTGCTCGCGCATTAATTGATTGTGGCTCTCAGGTGTCTATTATTACAGAAAATTTAGCTCAAAAATTGAAACTTCATCGAACTCAATCTTCATCAATTTTTGGTTTAGGCGCAGCATCCCCTCAGCAAACTCTAGGCAGGGTAACATGTCATATTAAGCCTCTGATAAATGCTTCTGAAACATTAACTTCCGATTTCATTGTTTTGAGGCGCATTACAAATAATCTGCCATCAGTTCAAGTTAACAACTCAGTTTTAAATCTATGTAGCAATTTAGTATTAGCAGACAAAAGTTTTATCATTCCTGGACAAGTCGACCTGCTCTTGGGCATTGACTTGTACGAACAGATCCTTGATGGTAGAAGGTTCAGTCTAGGTGACAACATGCCTACTGCCTACTCTTCTATCTTTGGATGGGTAATTATGGGCAAAGCTCCCGCAGCATCGTCACACGTTCAAGATGTGATGTCGATGGCCTGCACATTTGACCTCAATCTTGCGCTTACAAGGTTCTGGGAAGCAGAAGAGTTCTCCAGTCAACCTATTCAAGATCCTGAGGATGTTCTATGCGAAAAACACTTTTGCGAAACGCATCGTAGAGACGACACTGGTCGTTTTCAAGTTCGTCTTCCCTTCAAGGTGAATCACAAGCCTTTGGGGGACACACGTATCAATGCCCTGAAACGCTTCTACAATTTGGAACGTAAGCTTATCAGGGATCCGCGCTTGCGTGAACTCTATGTAGAGTTTATGCGAGACTATCTTAGTTCGGGTCATATGCGTGAAGCTTCTTGCTCTGACGCAAGTGAGCGATACTATCTTCCGCATCATGGTGTTCTGCGCGAATCTAGTAGCACGACTAAGCTTCGTGCAGTTTTTGACGCTTCGGCTTCCAGCTCAACCGGTGTTTCGTTAAATCAGGTCCTAATGACAGGGCCTAAATTGCAAAGAAATATTGAAGATATTATTATGCGCTTCAGGATTCACAAGATCGTCTTCACCTGTGACATCAAACAAATGTACCGTCAGGTGCGCATGGACGATGCTGACTGCAAATATCAAACCATATTCTGGCGCGAATCTCCTGACCAACCACTTAAGGAATACGAGCTTACCACTGTTACCTACGGTGTTTCAAGCTCTGCCTTCCAAGCAATCCGTGTTATACACGAGCTTGCTTCTCTTAATTCAAATCAACATCCAGAAGCTTCGCAAGTGCTGCTAAACGACACTTTCGTCGATGATATCGTCAGCGGGTGTGATTCCGTGGAATCTGCTAGGGAATTACAGCAGGTACTGGTCAGTATCCTATCTCAGGGCGGTTTTCTCTTGCGTAAGTGGTCGAGTAACTGTAAGGAATTCATAAGCGACTTTCCTGCTGATCATTGCGAGCAGCCCTATCTGTTTGAACACGACTGCGATAACATATTTAAAGTCTTAGGGATGGCCTGGAGTGCTTCTAATGATAGTTTTATTTATAGGGTTGCAGATATGAACAATACACTCACCATGCGAGGCATACTTTCTAATATAGCCCGACTCTATGACCCTTGCGGTTTTTCTAGCACCTGTAACCTTCTATGCGAAACATGTTATGCAGAGGCTCTGGGTTCTCAAATGTGGTTGGGACGATTCTCTACCTTCTGATATTCAAAACGCTTGGCTATCTTTTATGTCAAATTTTCATCATCTTAACAAAATTGTTATTCCACGCTGGGTGCTCACTGATCAACTAAGCGATTGTGAACTCCACGGTTTCAGTGATGCTTCCGAACGCGGGTACGCAGCTTGCGTCTACCTGCGCGTCAAAAATTCTCATGGTAAAACTTCGGCCCAACTAATGTTGGCGAAGTCTCGAGTTGCTCCTCTCAAGCAAAAGCTCACGATTCCCAAATTGGAATTGTGCGGCGCACATCTTCTCGCTCGCTTACTTGAGCATATTATCAAAACTCTAAAACATACAATTAAAATCAGCAGCACAGTGGCCTGGTGTGATTCCAGCATTGTGCTCACATGGCTTAAATCTTCTCCTCATACTTTACAAACGTTTGAAGGAAATCGAGTGTCCCAAATTCAAGCTCTGATACCAAGAGCTATTTGGAGATACGTTCCATCATCACTAAATCCTGCTGATGCCGCTAGTCGAGGTCTCTACCCCTCTGAACTAGCTAAAACCATCTTGTGGTGGTCTCCACCTTGGCTTGAAGGTGATTCTTCGACATGGCCTGGAGACACACCTACGTTGAGCCAAGCGAATTTACCTGGTCTGAAATTACCATCCCCTATATCACACATTGCTAAGGTTAGCGTCGATTTACCTTTCTTGCACAAATTCAGTTCCCTTCGCAAGCTACAGGCTGTTGTAGCTTGGTGTAAGCGATTTTTGCATAATTCACGCTATCCAACTAAGCGACACACGGGATCACTATCTGTTTCCGAATTGAACGATAGTTTGAATACCATTATATCAACTATACAGTCGGAAGAATTTTCTTCAACAATTTCGTTGTTGCGTAATGGGAAACCTCTCAAAGATAGCCTTCGACGTCTTAATCCATTTCTTGACTCACAAAATTTGCTGAGAGTAGGTGGTCGGATTGTAAACTCATCTTTATCATTTAACGCTAAACATCCACTTTTGCTTCCGAAGGCACATCACGTTACTCGCTTGCTCATTGATCATTATCACCGGGCATTCCTACACCCTGGTGTCAATACTCTTTTAAATCTACTGCAACGTAAATTTTGGATTTTATCAGCACGCCGTGCAATCCGTCGGCAAATATTTCAATGTCAACATTGCTATAGACTACGTCCCAAGGCGACTGAACCTTTCATGAGTGATTTACCTCCTTCTCGAGTCACATCTTGCCGACCCTTTCAAAGAGTTGGAGTGGATTTTGCAGGTCCTTTTCTTCTGAAAACTTCGCGACTGCGCAACGCTCGATCTGTTAAGGCATATTTATGTTTATGGATTTGTTTCACCACCAAAGCTGTCCACCCTGGAACTGGTTTCCGAGCTGTCGACAGACGCCTTTTTAGCTTTGCCTTGATCGCTTCGTATCGCGAAGGGGTCTTCCCACCGATGTTTACAGTGACTGTGGTACCAACTTTGTTGGAGCTAACAACTACTTGAAAGAAGTTACACAATTACTCAAAAACTCGCATGATGACATAAAACATTCATTAGCCAGTCGACAAATTGTATAGCATTTTAATCCTCCTGCCAGTCCACATATGGGCGGTTTATGGGAGAGCGCGATTAAATCTGCAAAACTTATTCTTCTTCGTGTTATAGGCGATCGCTCACTTCTCTTTGAAGAGCTCATCACTGTTTTTAGCAAAATAGAAGCCGCGTTGAATTCTCGACCGTTATATCCCCTAAGTAGCGATCCTAACGATCTAGAAGTCTTAACGCCCGGCCACTTCATCATCGGTCAGCCGCTATTGGCTTTGCCTGAGCAAGACTTGGAGCAGATAAATTTTAATACTCTCAAACGATGGCAGCTTTTGCGTCAGATTACTCAGCACTTCTGGAGGCGTTGGCAAGCTGAGTACCTACATACTCTACAGCAGCGACCTAAATGGCTTGCCAAGATTTCAAATTTTCAAGTTGGTGATTTAGTTCTTATCAAGGATCCCAACTTGCCACCGCTTCACTGGAAGAAAGCTCGTGTGACTCGCATTTGCCCGGGTTCTGACGGCACGTTCGCGTCGTAGAATTAAAAACTTCTACTGGCACTCTACTTAGACCAGTAGTCAAGCTTTGCCCTTTGCTGCCATCTTTCAATTAATGAAAACAATACTTATTTTTTTTTGTTTAGGTAGTAGTAATAGCTTTAGTTTTTAGTAAGCAACATATTTTTTTTGCTCTTTTGTTTACGTCAACCTTTTAGCAAATTTCAAAGGGGTTCGTTCAAATGAAAGAGCTAAGCCGCTCTTTGGGGGGCGGTATGTTAGGTACACATTCTTTACTTGACATCACTATACATATCTTCCTACCGTCACATCCTAAACTCCCTCGATATTCCTTTGCCTGGAGGTAGTACACAAAAAAGCTTCAACGGCCGCGTACGGCGATGGGACGAGCTCCGCATTCTCCCCATCAAATTTAAGACTACGCGTCAAAGTTATCGTGCGAAACGCAATAAACTATCTTATTTTACAATTACAAACTTTAAGCAAATCACCCGGTGTTGTGTGAAAGTGATTGGTGTACGAAACGCGACTTAAGAACCCACGCGGGACAACGGCGAACCAGGTAGTCCATCCACCCTTTCTATCTTTACCCAACAGTTACATTTTATGTTTGTTATGAATAACGTTTATCTGATAATCAAAAATAAACCTTAATTCAAATAGTATAAGAATTCTTACCCAGTTTTATACTGGGTAAGGATTCTTAAAAGAGTTAGAACATATTTTAAAAGTGAATTATTGGCAATTAAAACTTCTATTAAATAATAATACTTAATTATATCGCAAGATCCGTTTATCAATATTTTCTGATACATAACTTCCTTTCTTGCAAAATATTGTACGAAGTGTGAGAAAAACTACAGTTGTAATTATCATTTATCCAAGTTTGACGTTTGCTTGATAGCGAGCTTCCTGTATTTCCACAATAATTATCCTATAGGCAATACATATATTAGTATTGCAAAAAATTAATAAATACATAACTGTTCATAAAAGTATGAATAAAATCATTACTTACAATAATTCTTTTTATTGAGTGTATACGAAGTCATAGAAATATATGTTTTAATTCAAGCAGTATAGTTAACAACTAGCTTTAAAGCATGCAATATCATCTGAGTGACGATTACACAAGCTACCTAGCGTTTGTAAACTGCACAGCGGATGGAACGTGATGTAACAAGTATACTCCGACTAAAATGTGACAGAAAAACTTACCCAGTCGTTTTTACTCAAACGGTTCAAATAAGTTACGTGTTCAATAGATATTAGCTAGAGCAAATAGTGCATGCAATACATAAATTTATGTAAGTGTG
This sequence comes from Brenthis daphne, assembly GCA_947093115.1. NCBI lineage: Eukaryota > Metazoa > Arthropoda > Insecta > Lepidoptera > Nymphalidae > Brenthis > Brenthis daphne. The sequence continues at coordinate 30,745,885 of OX352473.1, read as the reverse complement.
TACGTATCTAACAGTTTTTGATTTAACTCGGTACAAAAAAATCTTCTTATAACATAAATTTCCATATAATTAAGAAAAAGTAGATATTTAATTATTTCATAGAGTGCTGACATAATTTATCTATACATATAATAAAATTGTAATTAAGCCGAATCTGTACATTAAATATTTTTTGGAAAGTCTTATTGAAATAAACATTATTATCGATACAGAGGCCGAGTTTTTAGAATTTTTGTCTGTCTGTCTGTCTGTCTGTTACCGTTGTAAGCTGTGTATTCTAATATCTAAAACCTAAGAATTTGGTTTATGGTCATTAGAACGCGGGCGGAGCCGCGGGCAATGCTAGTGCTAAATAAATCTAAGCCACCCTTGTCATTGTCAAACTAATACAATAATACCAATTTATAATTGACCAGATATAACTATTAAATATTCGAGAGACACGCAACAGTCCAAGACCCAAATACAATAGCATATTAAGAAACCTCCCTCGTTCCAACTTGGGTAAGCCACCTAATGAATTTTGCTTCTTTAAAAGCCCATTAGTAACGTACGTGACTGCAAAACACTCGCAAAATATTTTATGTTAAGCACAAATTTTCCTAAACCCTTCGTGCGATTGTTTTAAAAGAGCGATTAATAGCTTGTTATATAAAGATTAACAAAGGTAAGTGTTACGTACTTAGAAAATTATGTAGATCCCTAAATAACTTAACCTTAACTTCATACAATTTTCTGACATAATGAAAATCTTTAAGTTAACAAAGTATATGTAATAAAACATCTCTTGTACTTGTATTCTAAGGAAGAAAATGATTAAATTATTCAGAATTTTATTTAGAAATATTAAATTTTTTTATATATTTTTTTCTTAAAATAGTTGAAAATTTTACGGTACTCCAATCAATTATTTTTATGTATAATATTATAATTGTATAATTAAATTTGAACTAGAGATATGGTTTCGATCTCCAAATAGCATATTTTAAATAAAATTAATAAAACACAGTATGTATGTATAAATGTATATGTATCCACTACATATATATATAATAAATATGTGTTAGTAAATAGATCGTAGAAATAAATTTAGATTCACAAAATAGGCTATTCGATACGAATCCACTTAATTACCAAACCCAAAATGGTAGGTTTACTGCGCGTCTATTGAACTTCGTATAGAAACAAATTGCTTGCAGGTCTGTAATCTTTATGTAACCTTATTTGGGGTTTAAGGTAACATGTGTACCTGACAACTACAGTTTATTATTTATGAATTTCGTAGAATATATTAACACTATTTAAAATTCGTATACTCTATCATTCAAAATATAGAGCTATTCTATACTTATAATAAAATTCTAAATAAGCCGAATCTGTACATTAAATATTTTTTGGAAAATCTTTTTGAAATAGACATTATTATCGATACAGAGACCAAATCTATAGTTTTAAGAATTTTTGTCTGTCTGTCTGCCTGTCTGTTATCGCATCACGGAAAAACCACTGGAGGGATTTTGATGAAATTCGGTATGAAGGTAGCTGATTATCCGGGTCAACATATAGGATACTTTTTACCGCGGGAAAATATCTCATTTCTGAGAAAAAATACAAAAACTGCAATGTAAGAGTATACTAATATGTAAAACTTGAGAATTTGGTTTTTGGTCATCTGAACGCGGGCGGAGCCGCGGGCAATGCTATAGTGTAATATAGTTCTAAATACATATTAATATGAATCATTATTTCGTAAGCTATGAGTAAATTATTTTTAATTAAACCTCTTTTAATATGTCATTAGTGGATAATTACTTAAGCATTATAATTTATGTATTTTCTATGCCATTTTAGAGATTTTAGCTTAGTATTAGTCCAGTGTTGTAACATCTACAAGGTATTTTGAGAATTTCTATTATTAAAAAGTTACCGCGAAAGTTTTTATTTAGCCAACTATTTTGTCTACTCTAATTAGATAATTTTTAAATGTGAATTTAGAAATTGAATCAGTTTTCTCAATAACTTATGAGTTTTTCTTACTTTACAGAGTCACGATGCTGATAAGGTGTCGTGCGGCACTAGGTGTCGTCGCGCTTCTGTTATTCGTCTCGCCCACATTGTCTGATGTAAGTACGCTGTTCACCCTATTTCCTTTTTATATAAAATTCTTAAATGTTTTGAAAGCAAGCACAAGCTTGTAATTTCATACAAAAAAAAACATAATAGGGTTTAAATTAAAAATGTTAATTAAAAATATTTATATTACACGCGAATTTTGAATTTCACTTCAACGTATTAAAATAAATACGAAAGTTTTGCACACAGCAACCAAAACTATGTTCAAATTATTCGCTGTAACCCTAAACTTCCACCGGTATCCCTGGGACTTCCCCAAAGTAATTTATAAAATGCTTTTGAACACTAACGCACACCTTTAGTACATATTTGCGTTCATTGAGATTTTAGCATATTTTAACTGAAAGTTCACGTCTGTTATTATTTACTAAATTATTATGATAAAGCCCACCTTCATCGCACTGAAGAACTTAACACGCTGTATATTTTGCAAAAATTTGGGAGTTTGATTTTCGTGAAATAAATATTTTCAATGAGACTACCATATTAAGAATACGATGAAATATGTTAAAACTGGTGAAAAACAGAAAATAATTATAAGTGAAAAAAGCTATAATTTTTTTAAAATCCTTATAACTTATTACTTTCTCCAAAATTAAAAAAAAAAACAAGTAATACAAAGCACTTACTATCTATCTATATTCTATTATATTGCATATTCTAGTTCATATCTTTCCATTTAGACCAAATTTCATTTGCATTATTCGAAAATGTCGTATGCGAAATTCAAATATAATTCAATAGGGTTGCTTGCGAACCAAATTGAAAATGATTACATGGGAGAAATTATGTTACATTCATATTTATTCAGATTTATACGCTTATATTTCGTAGTAATATCATTTTATTTAAAGCTACATATTGATTTGGCAGGTATATTTCCTTAAGCTTTTCTTTAAGTAGGTATATTTTTACTTCAAATACAAATCCGACCTACACTTATAAATAAAATTGAAACGTTAATCTGCCATTTTCACAGAATTGATGAAAGATTTTTACGTATTCAGTGGTTATTTTCAATATTCCATAATAAGGTCATGTGAATATGAACGATACCATCCAAAAAACCGTTCAAAAAATTATCTACCTACCTGCTTTTTTCGGCTTGATCAATCTTAACGGAACTTTCACTGGCGAATAGAGGATTTTGCTAAGAGTAACTGATACTTATAAACTGCAAATGTTCCCGGAGGTCAGACATAGAATTTGTGCGAGTCATACAATATAATATAAATAAAACAAGGTAAGTAAAGCGAGGGCGCATGGCTAGTATTTATAATAACATATCCTCTGGCGGACGAAATTAAAATTATGTAGCTTGAAAATTTATTCATCCTGCCTATTTTGTTACATATAAAATTATATTTTTACTGTTAATAATACAATATATATGTATAGTTTTTTATATTTGTTTGTTCGTATTTATAAATCTCCTGCGTCATGTAAAATATACTATTACAAATAAGCCAATAGTACCTACCGTTGCTTAGTAGCTTATTTTGTATACAGGCTACATCATAATTTAGGGGAGGGCTCACATTAGGCAGATTCCCCTTGTGTCTAACTCACCGTTATAAATCCTATCTTTAATGTATGTTATATTTAAAGCGTGCCCGAGTAATACCTTTATTATAAAAATAAACATACCAACGTCATTCTATAATAACTAAAATTATTTGTGAAAATTCACCGAATTTTTAAATATAAACAAAATATTTGTTATTTTCTATCGCAATAATTAAATTTTAACATATTTTTATGTTTTAAGCGTCTATTTGTTACGAAATCTCATGTTTTCTTGAAAATTACTTCTCTATTGATATCTGATTGCTTTTGTTAACGTCATACATTTCTAAATTCCTTTCGTTAAGAACACGTATACTATCACTGTATAATAATTAAATCAAACCACAATTCCAAGGTTTAGGGGAATCATCTATCCTAGATTTGAAACTTTTTATAGGAAAATAACATCATTTAAAAAAGTAAGTAATAATTGAATTAAATATAATTTTAACTTTATATAGGTAAGTCGAGTGATCTGTCCTTCTAAGGCAGTTCCTTATAAGGTGCGCGTCCTTCCTTAACTTTTTATAGTATCGTGGGAATCCCTTAATTTACCAGTATAAAACAGAATATGTGGCCCATAAGCCGTCCTTATACAAAAAAATCATGCCGGATATTCACCCTATTGCTGCGTGAAACGAATCAACGCGAATCCGTAATATTAGCAAGGACATTTATTTGATTAAATTAAAGTGACGACAAAAAGCCATAGCGTTTTATTACACGTCGACATTTTTAATGAGAACTGAACTATTGTTAAGCCACATAGTTTAACAGTCTGGATGGAATTACCCATGTAATTAAAAATGTTAAATTTATCGTAGCGAAATTACACAGGGCAAAAATTAAAAATGATACGATTACACGATCCTGCTCAAATTTTTAACGGTTTAAAAATTTAAAATTTTATCATAGTTAATTACAACGAACTCCTTTATGAACTTATATATATTTTTTTTCATTCTTAATTAATTCAAATGTATCCGTCAGACTTTAAATACATATTTTCCTGTCCTTTACTGTGAGTCTTAAAGAAATCATAATATGAAGCAATTAAGGATTGGACCTTTAATTTTGAATAATAATTTAATAATATATTTCTCTACGCTAAAATCCATCGCGCCATTGTCCATAAAGATATATATATGTACAGACGCGGATCCAGAGTTAAATTTTGGGGGGGTCATAGGCTGAAATATACATATAATAAAACAGTAACTTAGCAAAATCTGACCAGGCGCGGATCTAGTTTTCTATTGGGGGGGAGGGGGGTGTTGCTGGTGGATGGCTTTATAACTTTAGCAGGTATATTCATGAAACTAGGGGAATATAATCTTCAAAATACATATAATAACATTTTTTTTTAAATCGAAATGTTTATCCGTTTATTCCTTCCTTTCTTAGACTTCAAACTTCTCTAAAAAGTATATCTGGCTTTGCGGGGGGTCTTGGCCCCCATGACCCCCCCCCCCATGACCCCCGCCCCTGGATCCGAGCTTGCATATGTACATAGTTCACCGCACTAGCCAAACGCAGGTTAGCGGACTTCACATGTCTTTTGATAGCTATTTGGGTTTTCTTATTTTCATAATTCCATACAATGTTTACATTCACTATATTAACAAAAAAAATACAATCAAATTCTGAATGAGATTTATGCATGAAAGCCTGAAAAAAAGGTGCCCTGGGTTTGAACCCGCTTCACTTTGTTTCCAAAGCAACCGCGAACACCCACATTAGAAACTTATAACGTGGTCAACAGTTATGTTCACGAGGTCATAATTAATAGATAAACATTATATAACAAAACATACATCCAAACAACTTTCATCTTAAGGCTAATATAGTGTAGACTACGTCATACATCTTTTAACCAAACTTAATTTTGAGCGTAGTGAATATCTCTCCGTAGAATTAACTTTCTCATTTACAATGACTTACATTACATCATACGTTACTTCAATATTTCATTTCTCTACAAGTCCTTATATGAAGGTAATTTAAATTAAAATAAAAATTTAAATGACCATACTCCAGCTTACCAGTTTCCAATAATCTGCACGCACGACAACTAACCAATGTTACGTACAAACTATTAAAAACTTGTTATAATCGAAGTAGTCCTAAAACAATAGCATTATACATTCAATCCAATTAGTTGGTTCCGTAACATTTGTTAGTTTCAATATATCTGAATGCGGTCACGGGTGGCGGGCGGCCTCGATCTCACTTTCCCTGTTTGGCAACTCGCTCCAAATGCTAGATATCACGACTAACATGCCGATTTAAGGAATAGCGTACATACTTATAATTAATATTAACATAGTAATAAAATTAATATTGTGTCTAAAAGCTAAGCACAAAAGCTCTCACCTACTAAAAGATTTAAAATGTACAAATATAATAAAATAAAAGTAAAGTTTTGTTAAGAGTAGGCTAAAAATAAACTCGTAAATCTTGCCTTTGAATCTTAAATATTACCGAAAGTTACTACAAATTAAAAAGCAGGTAGAAAACACATATCCCTTTTATTTATAGAATAAATATAAGTTTTGGCAACGAAAAATAATTTTTATGTCCTTTTTCTTTTCCAGGGTGACCTGTTCACGTGTCCTAATGGTAAGTGGAACTTTTGATTTTGAATTTAGCTTTAAGTATTTAAGGTAAGATTAATAATTATAAATGTTATAAAAAAATAATTAATCCTTATAAAGGATAGAACATAAATATAAAATAAATAATATTATAAAAATCTAAAATTTTATTTTAACTCGTAATTTTTTTAATACAAATTGGGCTAGTACGAGTATATCATTATTTAAATTCCAAGAAAGGTAAATTTTTTCGGCGTGCGATAAATTATAGCACGAATCATTTACTCATGAACGACTTTACTTTACTGAGAAATAAACATATTTAATGTACATGATTAAACATTTATTGGACAATGTAAAATAGATTTTTTTATCATTAATAAATATTGAAAGTTATAATAATATAAGACTTAATGTTAATATTGAAGCTTCAATATAATTATTTGGCTTTTATCCGTGGCATCCTTATTGAAAAGAGAAAAACAAAATTCACTGTATTCCACATTAATTATAAAACTTCTGTAATTTAAAAGTTCTAAATTATTGATATACTCGCAGAACCCGCGGCTTCACTCGCGCTAAAACTACAAAAAAAATCTCTAAAAAGGTAGTTTCATACAAACTTTCATCGCCTATTTTATATAGGATGAATTTTGAAAAATGCTAAGACACGTATGTATTTATTTAATTTTATTGAAGAGTATATATATAGTTTCAAGTAATTCTAATCAAAAAATTTTTTTGGGTTAAATCATAACGTGTTTTCCCTTGAGAATTAATTAATCTTCCACGATAAAAAGTAGCCTATGTCACTCTCCAGCCCTCCAACTATCTCCACACAAAAAATCACGCCAATCCGTTACTCCGTTTCGTCGTGGAAGTGGACAAACAAACAAATAAACAAACAAACAAACACACTTTCACATAATTCCATATTTTAGTATGGATGACATTATGAAAATGTTACCGTTACGAGACGTAAAATAAAGTATACGTGACGTAAAATACACGCATGATTTGCCCATACGTCCAACGCTTTAATCTATACATACTCGTATAATAAAATTGTAACTAAGCCGAATTTGTACATTAAATATTTTTTGGAAAATCTTATTGAAATATACTTTATTATTGATACAGAGGCCGAATCTATAGTTTTTAGAATTTTTTTCTGTCTGTCTATCTGTCTGTCTGTTACCGCATCACAGAAAAACCACTGGAGGGATTTTCATGAAATTTGGTATGGTGATAGCTGGTTATCCGGGTCAACATATAGGATACTTTTTACCGCAGGAAAATGACTCATTTCTGAGAATAAATACAAAAACTGCAATGCAAGAGTATTACTAATATGTAAAACCTAAGAATTTGGTTTTTGGTCATTTGAACCCGGGCGGAGCCGCGGGTAATGCTAGTCAATTAAATAAAAACGATTTGATCACTATGAACAACAGGTAAATTTGACAAAATATTTATCAATATATAAGTTATGATATTAAATTCATTGTTAGAATTATAATACTAATAAAAACTAACCTTATTTATCTCTTATTCAACTTTTCGAACAACTACGTTATAATGAAACTTCTCATTTGCTTATTTTCATGGTTTGCATTTAAATGCGCTTATTAATTTAGACTCCAATTTTATAAACTGAAAGCTTCCCGAGCTCAAACATATTTCGGTATTAAATTTGTTTTGCACTAGATTTCTATCACAATCTTTTAACCGACTTCGAAAAAGAGCAAAGCAAAACAAGAAGAAGGCAATTTTGTTTTTTTTTTACGAAATACCTCTTCCAATTATGAATACATACCAAAATTCTTCTTTAGTAAATAAACTATACCTCAAGGTTTGTCCCATACAAATTTTAAGAGAATTTACCACGATTCCGGGGTAAGAATCTTTATTCAAATCAATCATGATTTTAGTCGATATACCGTTTTAATAAATCCAATCCAAGAACGTTGAAATTCATTTGTTGTATTTAAAATACTATTTGTATATCCTTTCCCTGCTCCTGAAGAAACTTTTAAACTAACGTCAAATTTTGAATCAAAAAGTTTTCAAAATTACGGTACGACAGTACATCATACTCAAGTATTAAGCTAATACGCTAAATAATATTTAAGCTTAATACAGAATGCATTCATTTGGCTTTAACCGTTTTAGATAAAATCCATACTAATATAATAAATGTGAAAGTTTGTGAGGATGGATGGATGTTTGTTACCCTTTCACGCCACAACAGCTGCACGGATCTGGATGAAATTTAGCACAGAGATAGATTATAATCTAAAATAGGACATAGATAAAAAATGATTTTATTCCGGAAAAAGGTTCCCATGGGATAGGTTTGTTTTTATCTACAATAATACAATTAATACATATAAATAATTAAGGACTTAAGCAACAATATTTACAATGCATATATACATTAGTACTATTCATTTTAGTCGGTTTATATAAAAACATGGGCTTACGCTATGTATTTAATTTGTTACATTCAGGAATTTCCATCGAAGCTAACACGTCATCTTGGCTTTAGAATCCATTTATCTTCTCCTAAATGTCGTAGTAACATACTGATATTATTTCGTTAACGGTGTACAGATAGTCTGTTAGGGCAAAATAAATTACGCGGGTCGTCGGTCTTAGGGATCTTCATCTACCGCATAATTAATGTAAGGAAATTGCCTCTCGTGACTTCAAACTAGGTCTAGGTATGTAAGCATATGAATAGAGATTTTGACACCATTAACTAAATTCTAAGTTATGAATTTTCAGTGTGTCCATAGAAAATAGTGTAAAGTTTAAAAAAAAAATCTATAGAGTTGCAACTTTGTTACGAGTACATACTTAAACAGTTTCTTATCGTTCCACTAATCAAATTGTAATTCAAATTTTATTTGCACTAAAGAAAAAGCACATTGGCCAATAAAATCTTAAGAGTGATCTTAAATGGTAAGTTTATGCACACTTTCACAACATTTTAATATCATCGATCTCTTCAATATTAAAAGATCATATAATCTAGAGCTTAGCAATTCATCATTCTTTAACATCAATAACCTCCATTCAAAGATGAATGTCCCAGATACATTGATGCCACAAGCTTTTCGCTTTAGTGATAGATTTTCTAAGAGAACTTGAGAACAGATCATGCATCGAATCAGTAAAAAAACATTGACACCAAACGTTAAAACACGTAATAAGTAAGAAACAAAATGTTTATTCATTAGTATAAAACTTTATGAGAAATAATTTATTATCATTATAACATGCCAGCTCTGTTATGATAGAGTAAATAATAGACTAATTACTTAATATGAAAATATAATATTATTAAACCAATTTCAAGAACCTTTTAATCGAAGCAGAATATTATTTAGCAATTAACTGCTTTAAGCTTGTTAGATTTATGATGTTCTTATTATTAAATGACTCAAAGATGGTATTAAAGTATATCTTAATTGAAGTATTATAATATTAGATACTTAATAAACAATTGCGCGATCTGGAGTAAATCTATACATATAATAAAATTTTAACTAAACTGAATCTGTACATTCAATATTTTTTGGAAAATCTTATTGAAATATACATTATTATCGATACAAAGGTCGAATCTATAGTTTTTAGAATTTTTGTCTGTCTATCTGTATGTCTGTTACCGCATAAGGAGAAAACCACTGGACAGATTTTGATGAAATTTGGTATGATGATAGCTGGTTATCCAGGTCAATATATAGGATACCTTTTACCACGGGAAAATACAAAAACTGTAGTGTAAGAGTATATAATATGTAAAACCTAAGAATTTGGTTTTTGGTCATTTGAACGCGGGCGGAGACGCGGGCAATGCTAGTATCAAAATAAAGCGTTAAGTTATCTCACAGCTTTCAATAAAAAATAATTTAAGAGTACTATGGTCGCAACTTAAAGAGTGTTATTTAAAAAAATATTACAATAGAAATTGTAATGTATTATAAGATCAAGACTCTCCTACATCTGAAGAGAAGTTTCGCATCCACAAGAACAAAATAGTAGCAAGACATTTGTACGCTTCAGTTGTTACGACAGCCCAATTGATTCACCAGATGTCGAGACAACTTTTGCTTAGTGCCCGTTAGTTCACAAACTGCATACACGCTATCGTCTTTGTTTAGAAAATAAACTTTCCTCTAAATTTGATAAGTCCAAGGAAGTCCCGCTTGTAGATAACACAGAAAATCATTAAATGATTAAAAAATAAAGAGAATTGTAGAATTATTATGTTTGTTTTATCGCCATTTATATTTTACTTAAAATAAATTATTTTTTCGTACCTCGTTTATATTTTACCAGTAGGCTGCGTTATTTTAAAATTAATTGGGGCCGAACGTTTACAATTCAGACTCAACAAAAACCTGAAGGTTCCTCGTTAAAAAATAGCAGTAAAGCAATTCAATTAGGCGTTAAAAAATTCTCTTATAGCGATCTAGGATTCTCTGAGTGTTACCCAAACGAACTTGCTTTTGGCCAATTGAGTAAAAATGCTGGAGATTTTTTAATTATAATAGGCTAAGTACAAAAGTATTACGAGTATATTTATTGCAATATGAAATTTTAGTAAGTATAAATTTATTTATGCTGCTTTATCATTTTATAATTTAAAATAATTTTATAAATACCTTACTGGCAGGGAACATTTTTTATTAAAATCTTGTTTAATTTTTTGGTAACAAGTTCAAAGCATTGTCGAAGTGATGTTTTAGTTTTATAGCTCAAGCTCAATATTTTAAGATACTTGTCGCCTAGTGATGTAATAAGTTGTTATAATACAATCTATGCAGAGTGTAGGTATTTAACAGAATTAGATGTATAATTTGCCCATTAATGAAGAGACTACAAGATATCTCATCATTAATTTTCTCTCATATCTCATAATTAATTTTCGTCTCAATAATTAATCTATACATATAATAAAGTTGTATCTGAGTCGAATCTGTACATTAAATATTTTTCGAAAAATATTATTGAAATAGTCATTATTATCGATACAGAGGCCAAATCTATAGTTTTTAGAATTTTTGTCTATCTGTCTGTCTGTTACCGCATCACGGAATAACTATTAGAGGGATTTTGATGAAATTTGGTATGACGATAGCTGGTTATTTGGGGCAACATAAAGGATAGTTTTTAATGCGGGAAAATATCTCTTCTCTGAGAAATCTATACTAAACTTTAGAACTTAAATAGGGCGGAGGGTGAGTCACTAGTTATAAATAAAAGTTTAAAACCAAAAAGTAACATCATTTTGATCACAAATCTCGTCAAAACGAATCAAATTACTATAAAATTGAAGGTTTTGTTACTTAATAAACCATTCAAAAATGTTACCATTCTCTAATATCAGATCAGTTCGATGGTATCAAATTATTTTTTTAGATTTCACATACTGACAAAGTTTCAAATCGATAGGTAGTAGGTACGTATTACGTAATGAGAAGAAGGTTAAAATCGATTTCCAAGATTTGATTACATATTTTCAATTTTGCTATTAATAAAAAAATACGTGTTTTTAAACTCTTTTTTGTCAGATCCTATTAAAGTATGACGGAGCCACTAGATAGGTTTAAGATGTTTCATACGATATTCTTAGCAAGCATTGTTAATTGAAGTGCAATTTGCCTAAGAATCTTCCAAGATACAATTAATTAAAAAATCTACTATATTGTAGTTCATTATTTTCATTTTATTGTTTCCAAACATTTAATACATAGCTAGTTATTTATCTATTGTGCATTGTAGCACTCACAAACTCGCTAACGTACCCGCTTACAAAAAAGAAAAATAAATAAAATATTTCTATAATATGCCTATAAATATTATGTACATATATAGTTTTTTTATAAACAAATGTCGCCACTTTACGATGTTATTACCCTGGCCTAGAACTTAATCGCAACCACGATTCTACACATATCAATTGATCAACTACCGCTATCGTATATCTAAATTGTACAGCACTTGGTCAAGTTACGATGTTACCGGTTCTCATAATACTTACATAGTTTTGATCTTCATGCTGCGTGTAAATACACTCAGTTCCTAGAATCCAGAATAACTGCATCTTTTATATAGTTAAGTTTAGTATAGATTTCTCAAAGATGAGATATTTCCCGCAGTAAAAAGTATCCTAAATGTTGACCCGGATAACCAGCTATCATCATACAAAATTTCATCAAAATCTATCCCGTGACTTTCTCATGATGCGTTCCCAGACAGACAGACAAACATTCTAAAAACTATAGATTCCGTCTCTGTATCGACAATAATTACTATTTCAATAAGATTTTCCAAAAAATATTTAATGTACAGATTCGACTCAGTTAGAATTTTATTAGGTAATATGTATAGATAGATAAATAAAATTTGAATATCTTTATAAAATAGCCTATATTAGAACTTATGATACAAATTCGTGGTAATATTACTACATTCTACAACAGTGAATTTAAACTATTGTTTACATTGATATCCGGGATAAAGCTATTACAGAGAGATTCTCTCACACTTGGCACACGATGTAATATTTGAAGCATCACGATCTTGGTCACTTGCGAACGCTAATGCGTTGAAAGATGGTTATTATAATCGGGCTACTGTTATAAATGCGAGTTGGGATTAAGTACACAGAGAGATTATGGCCTGGAGTACAGAGTCATGTTAGGGCAATAGGCACCTAAGGACACACCCAAGTAAAGCGAGGCTAAATGGCTAGTCTATAATAATATTCATTACGAAAAAATTAAAATACGTATTATATTTCCCAAACATATAGATAATAACATACATAAATGTAATTTATAATTTAGGATTGATTAAAGTACTAACTTACCCGACAGACGTTATCCTTTCCAAATTTCAATTAATTTGCTTATAATCGATGAATTCATGCAAAAACCCTATAAACGAAAGCACTTTCAGTTTTTGCCGAATATTCATAAATACTTTTCCATTTTCTTTTTCTTTAGTTATACTAAACTAAAACTTATTCAAAGTGTTACGAACATTTAAAAAAAATAGCGAAATCGGTCGAGCCGTTCACAAGTGATACGCTTACAAAACACATCATTTAATTCTTATTTATATCTAGATTGTACTCTTAAAAGAAAACTATTTTAATGTATAGAAAATCAAACAATACATTAAAACTTAATCACTAAGTATTACCATAAGAAAAACAACGTTATCAAAACTCGCTTTATATCAAACACGAAAATTTTCGAGTATTAACATGGGCCGCTGAAGCTAAGAAGAGCTTTCCATATTTACTTGCTGAAAGACGGACTAAGACGAATATTGTAACTCGTCTTACAAGTTATAACATATGAACATGTTGCAGAATTACCAACAATGCATTCGTGGTACATGAAATATTATTTGTACTAAAGTTATGGTGCAAACTAAATTGTGTAATTTAATATACTTGTGGTAAGAAATGTACATAATATTATTTGCATTATTTACAGCTACTTCACGGTTGGCTTATAAATTAATAAATAATAAATACCTAAAATAACCCGGCCAAGTGCGAGTAGGACTTGCGCGAGAAGGGTTCCGTACTATTATCTATAAAAACGGCAAAAAAATCATGTCTGTTGTATGGAAGAGCCCCTTAAATATTTGTTTTATTTTAATTTAATTATTTATTTTTAAATGAATATATAACTAAATATTCTGTGAATATTTGAAGCGTCTACTTGTTGCCGTTATCAATATCGAGCAAAAACGAGCAAAAAAATCACGTTTGTTGTATGGGAGCCCCCTTAAATATTTATTTTATTCTGTTTTTTAGTATTTGTTATAATAGCGGCAACAGAAATACATCATCTGTGAAAATTTCAACTGTCTAACTATCACGGATCATGCGACTGTAGCCTGATGAAAGACAGATGGACGGACAGCGGAGTCTTAGTAATAGGGTCCCGTTTTACCCTTTGGATACGGAACCCTAAATATCAAGTATTCTCCTCTTATAACAAACGTATTTTCATCCATAACGTCTCATGGCTAAATTATTACAAGTATTCATATTATAGCTACTACTCCTTATCACCCTATAAGAACTATAAACAAGCTTATTTAGCCCACAAAAAATATTTACACAAAAAACAATGTACATACACAAAGAATGGCATCCTTATCAATATATTCGCTCAGCACAACTATGATCTCTTTAAAACAAGACGTTAGACACAGCCTTGTAAGCTCATTCCTAAGTGAAAGGCGACAACGACAGTCACATATACATTAGTATGACTCACTATAGACTTTTGTAATATTTAACTAAACAGGATAGTGACTGTACTATGTAAAGTACCAACACTTTCTCGTTTTGTAACGGTGTGCTCCCGACTTTACTATAATTACACTGGTCGTATTACGAACTACTTCACATACTTTTACAACATTAGTATTCTCTAAATACTTTTTCTACTAATAAAACATTTTTTTAACTGCTTTTTTAACATTTATTATTTAATTAATAAAAATATATAGTCAGGTCGACAGCGTCAACCTAAATGAATGATTGATAAATACAAAATACGCTTCTACATACATATATATTATAGTGTGAATGAAATACCTGACGTAGGTACGTTCACCAAATAGATATACGATGGACTACAAAGTCAGCAAATGGGTTGTTGATTCGTAATTCAATCTCCGGTAGATCCAGAACAGAAATTCTCAAAGGAAACACTTCACACACCTAACTCCAATGCTAGTGAGACGCTTGAAACAGATTCCTTACAGTTAATGCTACTCACCCGTGACCTTTATGGGAATAAATTTATAACTATGACAAATGTTTTATATACATTATCAATTGCCATATAATACATTTATGTTACATTAATTTATTTTAAACTAGCATTGCCCGCGGCTCCACCCGCGTTCAGATGACCAAAAACCAAATTCTTAGGTTTTACATATTAGTATACTCTTACATTGCAATTTTTGTATTTTTTCTCAGAAATGAGACATTTCCCGCGGTAAAAAGTATCCTATATGTTGACCCGGATAACCAGCTATCACCATACCAAATTTCATCAAAATCCCTTCAGTAGGTTTTCTGTGATGTGGTAACAGACAGACAGACAAAAATTCTAAAAACTATAGATTCGGCCTCTGTATCAATAATAATGTTTATTTCAATAAGATTTTCCAAAAAATATTTAATGTACAGATTCAGCTTTGTTACGACGTTTCGAATGCTTTGCAGCAATCATGGTCACAGGGGAGACCCTCAAAGGGTTTCAAGTCTCTCAATATCTAAGTCAATATAACATCAATAATAATCATACAACTATCGTTTCGGATAAAATCCGAAAATTTTCACGTACATTTAAGAACGTATTAACCGAGTTTTTGATTATACATATGTACATGATATAATCCTTTGACCAACAAAATGTGTTATAATAATGTTAATTAATAAGCACATGAATTGAATTATTTAACGTCTTCATGTTTGATAGATAACAATCGCATATATGTACATACCTTTTAGATAGAATTAACTTTTTAAGATTAAAATTTATCAATTTGAATATATATTTGTGTATATGTATAATATTATGTATATACATATGTGTGTGTTAAATTTATGTGTTTACACCATGTTGTAAGTCTATCTGTATACTAAATTTCGTCCTAATCCGTCCAGCTTTTTCAGCATGAAGTAATAGCAAACATATACATAAACGCAATTTCTTATAATACCTAGTAGTTTATTGAATTTCAGTTTTTATAAATTTTTGCGGCACGAATGACTCGATTTGTTGAATGAATTTCGCCAAAGAAACATACTATAAGTAGGTCAAACATTGCATCGAATTGCACAGTCTAGTGAAGCGTGGATCTAACGAAGTCTTCACTGATCTACGAACTCACACGCTCTATTTAACGTTGTTTGTTTTTTATTCACACGCACGGAAGTGCTATTTTTACCTTTTGATAATGGGAAAATTGATGTCTAAAAATATGAAATATAAGAATATTCCAAAATTAACTTGAACGCATATTTTTATTAAGCTAAAAATAGGTGGTAGAAGTAGAGAGTAAGACGCTTGGCAACGAATATACTTAAAGATAATTAATTATTCGACACAGCATACAATACTTTCTTGTGAACACTGACAGCCTCATAATTATGCCCGAGATGACCGTTTGTTTAAGATTTTCTTTACACAAAACGATATGCCCTTAAAAAGAGAAAGTAATAACATTATATTCACTAAGTGCTTGTTCATTACGAGAATTGTTGTCGTTTATTATAATATTAAAATGTACCTAGAAAAGTTTTTAATCTAACTTCTTCAAATAGAAAAAATAGTAATATAGCAAAAATAATATATAGCCTTGTTTCATACAATTATTTTCTTGCCTTAATAAAATTTTATTAAAATTATTATTATTTTATTTTCAGGATGGGAGTTAAAGGGGCTACATTGTTACAAATTTTTCAATATTAGACATTCTTGGGAGAAAGCGGCGGAATTATGCCGAAGGTATGATCTTAATTAGATGGTTAAGTTGAAAAAAAGTTACGCTACAATACAGTAATAAATTTCTTTTTGCTATTTCAGGTACGGCAGCGAATTGATGGTAATAGATAGTTATTCGGAAAATAATATGACTGCAAATTTGGTGCCATCTAGTCCTAGTAACAGTCACTACTGGCTTGGTTTAGCTACTGTAGATGACCTTAGAACAAACACACTGGAATCAGCTGCTGGGGCTTTAGTATCACAGTATGCCGGTTTTTGGGATCTAAGACAACCAAACCCAAAGGATGGTGAATGTGTTGACGTTCACGTCACATCTGAAAGGCAATCATGGGAATTAACAACATGTGAAACGCTTCTTCCGTTTATGTGCAGAGCAAATGCCTGTCCCGCAGGTTGGCATTTAAAATTATTAGTAACGTAATCATAGAGTAATTAAAAAATTATAATGATTTCAACAAATCTTTTATATTTACATACTTCTTCAAATTTTAATGTTTAATTTGTTATTTTACACACCGTCATTGTAAACTTATACATCTTACTAAATACCATTGTCTCTTTAATGTATGTGTAAAAGATAGGGTAGCATTTAAAAACAAAAACATTTATTTGCATATAAGTATTAAATGTAACATAAATTTATTCATTGTTTTAAACAATTGGTACAATAGTAATTGAATTTTACAGGAACCTTCCATTGTTCAAACGGAAGATGTATAAATGCGGCCTTCAAATGTGACAAGCAAGACGATTGTGGTGATGCGTCAGATGAAATGGATTGTGCTACTGAATGTCATTTTTATATGGCTAGTAGTGGTGATGTGGTAGAAAGTCCGAATTACCCTCATAAATATGCACCATTCAGTGAATGTAAATGGACACTAGAGGGACCTCAAGGACAAAACATCGTACTGCAGTTCCAAGATTTTGAAACTGAAAAGTCTTTTGATACTGTTCAAATTTTAGTGGGCGGCCGAACTGAAGACAAATCTGTCAATTTAGCAACACTATCAGGAAAACAAGATTTATCTAATACAGTCTACGTTTCTGCCTCTAATTTCATGATTATTAAATTTAGCTCAGATGGATCTGTAGAAAGAAAAGGTTTCCGTGCCTCTTGGAAAACTGAGTCATCCAACTGTGGTGGAATTCTTAGAGCAACACCTCAAGGTCAAGTGTTAACATCTCCTGGCTATCCAAACCGCTACCCTGGGGGTTTGGAATGTATGTACATAATTGAAGCACAGCCAGGCAGAATTGTTTCATTAGATATTGAAGATTTAGATCTGGAAATGAATAGAGACTACATAGTAATAAAAGATGGAAATACCCCTTCTAGCCCTGTACTCGCTAGGTTGACTGGACCGGGTGAAGAAAATCAAAAAGTAGTTATATCAACTACAAATCATTTATATATGTATTTCCGGACGAGTCTTGGTGATTCTAAGAAAGGTTTTAACATGAGATATTCACAAGGATGTCGCGCAACAATAATAGCAGCTAATGGTACATTTACTTCACCCGCATATGGTCTTAGTAACTATCCAAATAACCAAGAATGCTTATATAGAATTAGAAATCCGAACGGAGGGCCACTTTCTTTGAAATTTGACGAATTTAATATTCATCCATCAGATGTAGTCCAAGTATTTGATGGCTCTAACACAAGTGGACTACGATTACATTCTGAAAATGGTTTCACAGTTAAGCCAAGAATTACTTTAACTGCTTCAAGTGGAGAAATGTTAATAAGATTCATGTCCGATGCACTACATAATGGAGCTGGCTGGAAAGCAACATTTTCAGCAGGTAACTTAATTAGACAAAAACATTACATCTCTTTTGTGTAGCATTTAAGCTCATGTAATTTTGTTTTTTTTTTTATAGATTGTCCACCACTGAAGTCTGGTATAGGAGCATTAGCATCTAATAGAGATACTGCTTTTGGAACAACAATAACTTTTTCTTGTCCAATTGGTCAAGAATTCGCCACTGGGAAGTCTCGAATTACAACACAATGCTTAGATGGCGGCAATTGGTCTACCACGTACATTCCTAGCTGTCAAGGTAGGCTATATTTGAATAATATACCATTATTTAATAATGACACAGTTTTTGTGAAGACACTGTATCGTTTTTAAATAAAACTATCTTTTCTGTTTCCTATGCTGTACAGCAATCGTGGCCACGGGAGAGACTAAGTTTTAAAAAAAGATTTAAGAGTGTAAACGTAGGGATCCAAAAGTCAAAGGACAGCAAAAATCCGAAAAGATCGTTTTATTTAAAAATATCATATATTCATGTAAACTAAGAAAGAAAGTAATGTATTAAATTCATACAAACGAAATAATAATCATCGAATATGTTTTATGTACTATATATAGAACATACCTTTTCGTTTACTTTTATAATTTTTTTAGAGGTGTACTGTGGACCCGTGCCCCAAATCGATAATGGTTTTTC
The DNA here is from genome assembly GCA_947093115.1 of Brenthis daphne. Lineage (NCBI taxonomy): Eukaryota > Metazoa > Arthropoda > Insecta > Lepidoptera > Nymphalidae > Brenthis > Brenthis daphne. The sequence continues at coordinate 30,726,567 of OX352473.1, read as the reverse complement.
CATTGGTTCTACAAACGTAACCTACCGTGGAGTGGCGACTTATCAATGTTATGCAGGTTTTGCATTTCCAACCGGACAACCAATAGAGAGGATTTCATGTTTATCAGATGGAAGATGGGAAAGGACACCGACTTGCTTAGGTATTTTTTTTTATAAAATTATATAAAATGATAATTTTTTGAGGGATCATTATTAACCGTTAGTTTTATAACAATTAATTATATTCTATCTAGTATATTTAAACGAGCAATTAGTTAGCAAATTCAGATTATATATCAATATATAATCTGAATCTCGGAAACGGCTCCAACGATTTTCATGTAATTTAGTATACTGGGGGGGCGATAAATCGATCTAGGTTAGTCTGTCTGAGAAAACGCGTGTTTTCGAGTTTTCATGCAGTTTTCTTTTGCTATTCCACGCAAAATATGGTCGGTAATTTGCACGCTCGGGAATAAGCATCGTGGTTAAGCGGCCAAGGTGCAAGATCAACAATCACAGGTGTGTTCGAATCTCGGTCGCATACAAAGTTTTTACTTTTATTATTTTTTTAATATTTATTAAAGTTTTTAGTCTTTTTTAAAAAAAGACGCAAGATTGACAATCGTAGGTGTCCGGGTTCGAATCCCGGTCGGATACAAAGGTATAATTTATTTTTGTTTTTTTATTGTATTTATTCAAGTTTTTTTATTAAAGAAAATTGTACTTTTTAACCAAAAACTCCGAGCGGTGCTTGGTGGCCCAGGTACTTATATTAATATGCCATTATATTTTCAGCTTCACAATGTGTGGCTCTTCCTGATGTATCACATGCAAATGTGACTATATTAAATGGTGGAGGCCGTAGTTATGGTACCATAGTCCGATATGAGTGTGAACCTGGTTATGTTCGTTCTGGTCAACCTGTTCTTCTTTGCATGAGTAATGGAACTTGGTCTGGCGAAGTACCAACGTGTTCTAAGGCTCTATGCCCTAAACTTCCTGAAATAAAGAACGGATTTATTGTCGATCAAAGTAAAGTCTACATGTTTGGTGATGAAGCTCGTGTTCAATGTTACAAAGGTAAGTTGTAACTAATTCAAAACTCTATTCAAAAAATAATTAATTGATCTACAAGATTCATGATTCCCTTTCTTTTTTTTAGGATATAAACTAAATGGTCCCAGTATAATAAAATGTGGACCTTATCAAGAATTCGATATTGCACCAACTTGTGAGGATATCAATGAATGCTCAAGCAGTCAATGTGATTCTGCGTCAACTGAATGTAAAAACACTCACGGTGGATTTTATTGTCCTTGTCGTCCAGGGTTTACACCTAGCTTAGACTGTAGACCTGTTGGAGATTTAGGTTTAATTAATGGTGCTATTCCTGATGAATCCATAACTACTTCCGCTTCTGAACCTGGATATTATAAAGGAGTAAGAAAACTATTTATTTATTACTTTAAGTTTAAAAATTACGCAAACTAGTATTTATGTATTTTTATTATATTTTTATTACAGATGATTCGTTTGAATAATGGAGGTGGTTGGTGTGGTAATAATCTTGAAGCTGGTGCTAACTGGGTGCTAGTTGATCTAAGATCCCCAACAATTATCAGAGGATTCCGCACAATGAGTGTAATGAGAGCTGATGCTAACATTGCATTTACGTCTGCTATTAGAATTCAATACACAAACGACTTAACAGACGTGTTTAAAGATTATACTAACCCTGATGGGACAGCTGTTGAATTCCGTATATTGGAACCGACGTTATCAGTCTTGAACTTGCCAATGCCTATTGAAGCACAATATGTTAAGTTTAAAATACAAGACTATGTAGGAGCACCATGTTTGAAATTAGAAATTATGGGATGTGCCAGACTTGACTGCTCTGATATCAATGAATGTAGTGAAAATAACGGTGGCTGCGATCAAAAATGCTTAAATACGTAAGTTTCCTAAAATATTTATGTACATATGTATGTAATAGTGCATTTTTGCAATATATCATAATAAAATTACACACAAATAACTTTATTATTTATAGGCCTGGAAATTACTCTTGCGCATGCAACATTGGATATGAACTTTACTCTTTCAATGGTACAGCCGGTTTCGCTATTGAAAATTCAGAAACAGGTGAACGAGACGGTGATACATACCAAAGAAATAAATCATGTGTTCCTGTAATGTGCCCAACATTAGTATCCCCAGAGAATGGACAAATTTTGTCGACAAAAAGTTCTTACCACTTTGGAGATATTGTAGAATTCCAGTGTAATTTTGGCTATGTTATGTCAGGATTCTCTTCATTGTTATGTACTTCAAGTGGAACCTGGAATGGAACCGCTCCAGAATGTCAATGTAAGTATTAAATAATTTTTGCATACGAATACATTCAACTTAAAATGTCTAAAAACACAGTTATAAAAAACCTTTTTTCAGATGCACGGTGCGTGACATTATCAGATGACAAAAATGATGGGTTACAAATTATAAGGGATGATCCAGAAAGTGTGCTAGTACCTTATAGAGATAATGTTACAATAACATGTACTTCACCAGGACGTCAACTAAGAAATACTCTTACTTCGTCCTTCAGACAATGTGTCTATGATCCTAAGCCAGTGAGTTATGTTATATTGTAATTTTAAATTGTAATAGTATTCGTTTTTATAAGCATTTTTTTTCATCCAAGTCACCTGATTCAATTTTTGAAACAAGTTATTACTTTATTTATTTTTTTCTTTCATGTTATAGGGTCTACCTGATTATTGGCTTTCCGGCGCACAGCCACAATGTCCCAGGAAAGATTGTGGCGTCCCTATGCCAACGCCTGGAGCTGAATATGGCCAATACCTTGACACTAGATACCAAAGCTCTTTCTTTTTCGGTTGTCAAAATACTTTTAAGCTAGCAGGTCAAACCAGTAAACATGACAATGTAGTAAGATGCCAAGCAAATGGAGTCTGGGACTTTGGAGACTTAAGATGTGAAGGTCCAGTTTGTGAAGATCCAGGTCGACCAGCTGATGGATATCAAATTGCTAGAAGCTATGAACAAGGATCGGAAGTTCTATTTGGGTGTTCAAGATCCGGATATATTTTAATTAATCCCAGACCTATTACATGCATGCGTGAACCTGAATGTAAAATTATAAAACCTCTTGGCCTTGCTTCGGGAAGAATACCAGATTCAGCAATTAATGCTACATCGGAGAGACCTAACTATGAAGCTAAAAATATAAGACTAAATTCCGTAACTGGATGGTGTGGAAAACAAGAAGCTTTCACCTACGTCAGCGTTGATTTAGGAAAAGTGTACAGAGTCAAAGCTATATTAGTCAAAGGTGTTGTTACCTCTGATATCGTTGGTCGTCCAACAGAAATTAGATTTTTTTATAAACAAGCTGAAAATGAAAATTATGTCGTCTATTTTCCTAACTTTAATTTAACAATGAGAGATCCTGGAAACTATGGTGAATTAGCTATGATTACGTTACCGAAATATGTGCAGGCTAGATTTGTTATTTTGGGAATCGTCAGTTTTATGGATAATGCTTGTCTTAAATTTGAATTAATGGGTTGTGACGAACCTTCTGTGGAGCCCTTGTTAGGTTATGATTATGGGTATTCACCATGTGTGGGTAAGTTTATGCATATAACAAAGTTTTTTTTACGGTTAATTAATTTTGTTACGTAAATCACTTAATAGTTGTTTTTTTTAGATAACGAGCCCCCAGTCTTCCAAAACTGTCCTCAGCATCCTATAATAGTACAAACTGATGTTAATGGTGGACTTTTACCGGTTAACTTTACTGAACCTACTGCTACTGATAATTCTGGTGCTATTGCTAGATTAGAAGTTACACCTCAACACTTTAGAACTCCGATACAAGTTTTTCATAATATGGTTGTTCGATACGTGGCTTTTGATTTTGATGGTAACGTTGCTATTTGCGAAGTAAACATAACAGTACCTGATTACACGCCTCCTAGATTGAGTTGCCCACAAAGTTATGTCATTGAACTAGTTGATAAGCAAGACAGTTATGCAGTTAACTTTAATGAAACAAGGAGAAGAATAAACGCAACTGATGCTTCTGGAGAAGTATCGTTAAAATTCATTCCAGAAAGGGCTGTTATACCTATACGTGGCTATGAAAATGTTACTGTTATAGCTACAGATAAGAATGGTAACAAAGCTCAGTGTAACTTCCAGGTAATCTTTCACTTCTAATAAATATACATATATATTTTTATTAAGTTATATTTCTTACTACATATTATATCATATACATACATTGTTTTTATGGTAAAATAGCAAAACGATAATAATTTTAGGTATCAGTACAAGCAACACCTTGCGTTGACTGGGAATTGATGCCACCAGCTCATGGAACTTTGAATTGTCTACCTGGTGATAGAGGAATTCAGTGTATTGCTACTTGCAGCCCTGGATTCAGATTTACAGATGGTGAACCTGTAAAAACATTTGTTTGTGAAACAAAACGCCAGTGGGTTCCAACTGCAGTAGTTCCAGATTGTGTTTCAGAAAGTGAGTAATTATTATCTTCATTTGCTGTCATCATCAAAATTTTAATGTTATTATGTTATAAGGCAGTGGTAGCCGAGTGGTAACGCGCTTGGAAACCGACAGATGCGAGTTCAAATTCCGGATCTCGCACCTCTGATATTTTCATGTGCGAATCATTTCCAACATGATTATCATTTATCTTAACGGTGAAGGAAAACATCGTGAGGAAACCTGCATGTCTGAGAGAACCTAGCAAGTTTTCAAAAGACATGTGAAGTCCGCCAACCCGCACTTGACCAGCGTGGTGGACTGTGGCCTGATTCCCCGCGTACTGAAGGGTGGCCCGTGCCCAGCAGTGGGACGTTAAAAAGGGCATTACATGCATTATGTTATAATTTTGTGTATATTATTGCAATATAAAATATTTATTTATGTACTTTGTATGTTTTAGATACTCAGCAAGCTGCCTATCATGTAGTAGCAAGTGTACAATACCGTGCTCTAGGGGCAGTCTCAAATGCGTGCCTACCTCAATACAAAGATCTGCTTGCTCAATACGATAACGTTTTGAATGAACGTTTATCTCAACGTTGTTCTGCTGTAAATGTGAATATTAATGTAACATTTGTCAAAGCAATGCCTAGTCTTTTAGATGAAAACGTTGTAAAAATGGACTTTGTCCTAGCTATAATACCAGCTATACGACAAACTCAACTATATGATCTTTGTGGCTCCACGCTTAATCTTATTTTTGATCTATCAGTGCCTTATGCAAGTGCACTTATTGAACCCGTTTTAAATGTTTCTTCAATTGGTAATCAATGCCCACCTTTAAGAGCTATTAGAAGTTCTATTTCCCGTGGTTTCACTTGTAGCGTTGGTGAAGTGCTAAATATGGATACTAATGACGTACCAAGATGTTGTAAGTATCTATTTATTACAAAAATCATAATACAAGTATATAGAATCTGCTCACGTATATATTATTAATACGTATTTTTAATGTTCCAGTGCACTGCCCCGCTGGAACTTTTGCTGGAGAAAAACAGAAAGCTTGCACTATGTGCCCTCGAGGATTTTTCCAAAATCAAGCGCGGCAAGGTTCTTGCCTTAAATGTCCACAGGGTACATTTACGAGAGAAGAAGGATCTAAAGATTTGTCGGATTGTATACCAGTTTGTGGCTATGGAACATATTCACCTACGGGGCTCGTACCTTGCCTAGAATGTCCACGAAATAGTTACACAAGTGAACCACCTCTGGGTGGATTCAAGGATTGTCAAGCATGTCCTGTAAATACTTTTACGTACCAGCCTGCAGCTAACGGAAAAGACAAATGCAGAGCAAAATGTGCACCAGGTACATACTCACCAACTGGTTTAGCCCCTTGCTCGCAATGTCCCAGAAATTTCTATCAAAATTCAATTGGACAGACACTTTGCATGGAATGTCCAACAAATATGAAAACAGTTAGCACAGGTGCATCGGGACTTGAAGAATGCTTACCAGTTGAATGTTCTAATAGTGCCTGTCAACATGGAGGATTATGTGTGCCAAAAGGACATGGTGTTCAATGCTACTGTCCAGCTGGATTTTCTGGAAGAAGATGTGAAATAGATATTGATGAATGCGAAAGTCAACCTTGTTATAACGGAGGAACTTGTATAGATCTTCCACAAGGCTATAGATGCTCCTGCCCAACAGGATACGGTGGGATTAATTGTCAAGAAGAAAAATCTGATTGTAGAAACGATACTTGTCCTGAACGCGCGATGTGTAAAGATGAACCAGGCTATAATAATTACACTTGCTTATGTAGATCTGGCTACACTGGCATTGATTGCGATATAACGGTAAGTGATACAGTATAATATTATGCAATTTATTTTGAAATATTTTTTTTATATTCCATTTTTAGGAACCAGAAGTTAGGTGAATACACAAGTTCGAATGAAATAAAATTAAGAACCAATTCAACTAATCCCATAAGTGAATTTACAACGATAAAATATCGATAGCTAGCAATTCTAACCCAATTGCGTCTCTTCGTTTCTTATCAGGCACCTAGGTTATTTATAGTAGTAACAATGTCACATCTAAGTGCATTTTTTCTCAAATATCCCAACACTATATTTTTATATTTTGACACCATTTTCTATGTGTTTTCCAGATTGATCCATGCACAGCAAATGGTAATCCTTGCAAAAATGGCGCATCATGTACTGCATTACAACAAGGAAGATATAAATGTGAATGCTTACCTGGATGGGAAGGACAACTGTGCGAAATTAATACAGACGACTGCATTGAAAAGCCATGCTTACTTGGTGCACCTTGTACTGATTTAGTAAATGATTTTAGCTGTGCTTGCCCACCAGGTTTCACAGGAAAACGCTGTCATGAAAAAATTAATCTTTGTTCTAACCAACCATGCAGACACGGTATCTGTGTTGACAAGTTGTTTATTCATAAATGTGTATGTGATCCGGGGTGGACCGGACCATCGTGTGATATAAATATTAATGAATGCATAATTTCACCATGTGAAAATGGTGGCCGGTGTATTGATAGTATTGATGATTTTACTTGTAGCTGCGAAGCGGGTTATACAGGAAAACGATGCCAGCACACTATTGATGATTGTACCTCAGATCCTTGTCAAAATGGCGCCACGTGTGTAGATCAGTTAGATGGATTTACATGTAAATGTCGACCAGGATATATTGGACTCCAGTGTGAAACTGCTATAGATGAATGCTTGAATGAGCCTTGTAACCCAGCGGGCACTGAAAAATGTGTTGATTTAGATAATAAATATGAATGTGTATGCCGTAATGGTTTTAGTGGAGAATTGTGCGAAAATAATATAGACGATTGTGCTTCTGATCCATGTTACAATGGTGGATCCTGTAAAGATGAAATAGGTGGTTATAAATGTGCGTGTCAACCAGGATGGACTGGAAAGCGATGTGAGCGTGACATTGGTAATTGCATGAATCTGCCTTGTCAAAATAACGCCAAATGTATTGATCTCTTCCAGGACTACTTCTGTGTGTAAGTAAAAGAATTACGTGTTTCTCTTTTACTTTTATGTTTATCAATATTAATTTCTGTATATTTTTAGATGCCCGAGTGGAACTGATGGTAAGCAATGTGAAACTGCTCCTGAAAGATGCATCGGTAGTCCTTGTATGCATGGTGGAAAGTGTCAAGACTTTGGTTCAGGCCTAAATTGTACATGTTCACTGGATTACACAGGAATTGGTTGTCAATACGAGTTTGATGCTTGTGAAGCGGGTCTTTGTCAGAATGGAGCTACGTGTATTGATGAAGGGGAAGGATATTCTTGTATATGTTCTCCGGGATTCACAGGGAAAAACTGTGATGAAGATATAATTGACTGCAAAGAAAATTCTTGCCCACCATCCGCAACTTGTATTGACTTGCCCGGTAGATTTTATTGTCAATGTCCATTCAATCTAACAGGCGATGATTGCAGAAAAAGTAAGTACTATACTATAGTATTTATAATCTAAAAAAAGCGTTAAAAAATGACAATAATATAATACACTATCATTTACTTTATTTTTACAGCAATTAGCGTAGATTATGATCTATACTTTAGTGATCCATTACGATCCAGTGCTGCCCAAGTAGTGCCGTTTGCTACAGGATCTGCTGACAGTCTTACTATTGCAATGTGGGTACAATACACGCAACAAGATGAAGGAGGTATTTTCTTTACGGCCTATGGTGTAAGGTTAGTGTCTTGAACTTTAAGCTTCCTATAAAATATTTAAGCAAAGTCATCTTATTTTATCTCCAGTTTTATTTTCAGCAACTCTCAAATTGCTCTTAATAAAAGAACTATAATACAAGCACATTCGAGTGGCGTACAAGTATCACTCTTCCCAGAACTGCAAGATGTTTATATGAGTTTTGGTGAATTTGCAACAGTTAATGATGGACAGTGGCATCATGTAGCCTTAGTATGGGATGGTAACAATGGTGGACAATTGACTCTTATTACAGAAGGATTAATTGCAAGTAAACTTGAGGGTTATGGAAGTGGCAAATCACTGCCACAGTAGTAAGTATAATTAATATTTACTTTGTTGCTGATTGATGAATGAATTATAAATATAAACAAAACTTTAATTTATCTTTTACAGTGTATGGGTAACTTTAGGTAAACCACAATCAGACAATCCAAAGGCTTACACTGAATCAGGTTTCCAAGGGCATTTGACTAAAGTACAAATCTGGAATCGCGCACTAGATGTGACAAATGAAATACAGAAGCAAGTTCGCGACTGCAGAACAGAACCTGTACTTTATAATGGCTTAGTACTGACTTGGGCCGGCTATGAAGATACAATTGGTGGTGTAGAAAGAATAGTTCCATCACACTGTGGTCAAAGAGTATGTCCAAACGGATATGCTGGTGCTAAATGTCAATCTCTTCAAGTTGACAAGGAATCACCGAGAGTAGATCGTTGCCCTGGTGATCTTTGGGTTATTGCTAAAAATGGATCTTCTACCGTAAACTGGGATATGCCCGTATTTAGTGACAATGTTGGAGTTGTTCGCGTTGTCGAAAAATCTGGACACAAACCTGGACAAAACCTCGCTTGGGGAGCATACGATATTGCATACATAGCTTATGACGCCGCTGGAAATGCTGCCACATGTACATTTAAAGTGACAGTCTTGTGTAAGTTGTGTCTTTAATTCAATTTTACTTTAAAAAATTATTAGTTCTTTTTTAATTTTAAATTGATTTTAGCTGAATTCTGCCCACCGCTGTTGGATCCACTGGGTGGATATCAATCTTGTCGCGATTGGGGCGCAGGCGGCCAATTTAAGGTTTGTGAAATTGCCTGTCGCGATGGTTTAAGATTTTCACAACAAGTACCGCCTTTCTATACATGTGGAGCTGAAGGATTCTGGCGACCAACAAATGATCCATCTCTTCCTCTAGTATATCCAGCATGTTCTCGTAAGTTCAATAAATCTATATAAATTTTAACTTGATGTAGATATTACAAGTATTTTATTCTATATAATATATTTTATTTTAGCTGCCGCACCAGCACAACGTGTATTTAAAATATCGATGTTGTTCCCGAGCTCCGTTCTCTGTAACGATGCAGGACAAGCTGTGCTTAGACAGAAAGTACGCAGTGCGATCAACCAACTCAACAGAGATTGGAGCTTCTGCTCATATGCTATTGATGGTAAGAACTTAGCAAAATATGACATACACTAGATAACCTCAAGCACAAGTCGCGATTTATTTTCATTTTTCCATGAATTATACAAAATTGGTGTCTATAAAAAGTTCTTTGATTTTTTTGGCCCAGATAAAAAATTTCGGAGATTACCTCCTTCGTCCAAACTTACACACTTTTCCTCTTTATGATATAAATGTAAATTAGATTAGATTTTTGAACACCTTACTAAAAATTAAAAACTGAATTATAGGTACTCGGGAGTGTAAAGAATTGGACATCAATGTAAAATGTGATCATCGCGCAAATGTCCGACAAACAAGACAAGTATCCTCCCCTCCTACAGCAACTTCAAAAGATACTTATGTCCTAGATGCTATAATTCCAGTAGAAGAGTAAGTATTAAAGATAATATTTTATTGAAACATAAGATTTTATAAAAGTAGCGGTAGCAAAAACACTGGAAGCAAGACGTGTTAGATCACGGGATAAAAAAGCAAGAGGAAGCGCCCTTATATTTTTAATACACTTTTGTCTTTAACTACTTTTTTTTTACATTATAAAGAAAACTGTCTTTTCGGATTTTTTCGCGGATTCATTTTGATTTTTGGTTCCCGACGTTTCGAATGTTTTATAGCAATCATGGTCACTAATAAATAAATATATTTTTATTTAAAATTAGTCTTATAACAATTTACCTTGTAATTACTTTCCATGTCAAAATCCATATAGACATTCTTAATTTAATAATAACATTATTTTCTACATATTGATCCAGTTTTTGCTGTATAGTAAAAACTGTTATAAAGAAGCAACATAGTTGCGACGATTATAATATTATAAGACCAAGAGACTTGAGCGTGCCGTTCCACTAGTTTTTTGTATTCCGTGTGTTAGATAGGTGTTGGTGTAGCTGGTAGAAGTACAAAGTTCTATGTATTTTAGTACACTACTGCTATAACAATATAACAACTCACCATAATTTAAATTATCTGTTTGGAATTTTCAAAGTTTATTTACAGCACTAGATCACTTTTTCTTAGTAATTCATTTGATGGATTTCGCATGTTTCTCTTCAAACACTATTGCATGTTTTTTATCTCGCACCTAGGGCAAGAAGCAGTAGAGAAGGTCGTCAAGTTGGTGATACCTACAGCATCGAAATAGCATTCCCGGCTGTAAAGTAAGTAATGTACACATAATTGCACTTAGCACCTAACATAACATAATATCTAGTAAACTATTCGATTATATATAACATTATAATTATGCTTTAAAATTGAAATATTATAAAATTATAAAACATAATATTAAATGTACTGTGATGTTACAGCGACCCAGTAATCCATAACAGTAACAATGAACGTTCCACTGTAAAACGATTACTGGAGAAATTAATCCTCGAAGACGAACAATTCGATGTACGAAATATACTACCGAATACAGTGCCAGATCCAGCTAGCTTAAAACTCGAATCAGATTATGCTTGTCCTATGGGACAAGTCGTTATGGCCCCCGATTGCGGTAAGTTAGAAAATATTATGACATTTTTATTGCTTTATTTTACTGATGTTAAATATTTTGCGAATAATATTTCATTAACTCTCTTCTGTACTTCATTTTGGAATTAATGGTCTCAAATGATGCATGATTAAATAATAAATAGAGAAAGAAAGAAATATTCAAAAACTACATATTAATTATCCTTCTATTACACCCGAATATCCTATATAAAAGATATAACCCTATAACAACTTTATTTTGGTCTACATAGTATATTCGTATGTAAATAACTCAACTAGACAAATTACTGGAATAATCATTGCCAATTATTTTTACTGTACTTACACGTTATACTATTATCATACATCTACATATGCTCATATACAACAGTATCATGTGCGGTGGGAACTTATCTCGATGCGGCCAGCGATTCCTGTAAGCCATGTCCCGCCGGTACTTACCAATCTGAAGCTGGACAGCTACAATGTACGCCGTGCCCTGCAATTGCCGGACAGCCTGGCGTCACTCAAGCAACGGGGGCAAGGAGCGCGGGTGACTGCAAAGGTAATATTTTGCATTGACTAAATATTTTATTTTTTTAATATTTTTTTGTTTAAAAATATATCTTGCAGCCCTAGATTTGAGTCCCGTTAAACTAATTTCTAAGTAGTAATTCCCAGATGATATTTCCCAAACGTTCTCCTGGACATTTTTCTTTCATCCATGATAATAAAAGTTAATAAATAACTTGAAAAATAATTTGTCTATTTTTTTTTAAATGATAAACTTTTACGCTAGAAACTTCATATAACATTATCTCTCTATCTAACTATACGGAAATCTTATCTTCACGAATAAATAATTTTACGATATACGAAATATAAAAATATGACATTTTATTATTAAACTACGCTATTATTAAAATTGAAATAAGAGAATAAATATTATTTATAATAAGAAACTAATATTAAATATTTTAGAGAGATGTGCTGCCGGTAAATACTACGATGCAGAAGCAGAACTTTGTAGACCTTGCGGACATGGCTCATATCAACCACGAGAAGGAGCATTCTCTTGCATCGCCTGTCCAAGAGGCCAGACCACACGAGCAACCGAAGCAGTGTCAGCTGCTGAGTGTAGAGACGATTGTCCATCAGGTAAACTTTTGGCAGGCAACATTTAAATGCCCTTCTTACGTTTACATGTATCCGTAAACAGTTTCTAATACATACAGTTTGTATTACAAGTTATATTTACTTTAACAATGATAAAATGAGAGTCACGCGGAAGCCATGCAATTTAAGAATTTTATTGAGCAAATTGCTTGAATTATTAGAGATTACATTGTATTACAATTTAATTACAATTTTTAACCAAAAATAACATTGTTAAAAATGTGCATGGATATATAATAAATAATAACATAATATTTAGATGACGAGTGTTAATTTTCTTTGTAGGTGAACAACTGGGCAGTGATGGTGGCTGTGAACCGTGTCCTCGGGGCACATGGCGGGCGACTGGGGCAGGCGCCGCGTGTGCGCCCTGTCCACCTGGCACTACCACACCACAAGCCGGTGCCGCTACTCCCGATCAGTGTTCATTACCGGTTTGCAAGCCAGGTGAGCAAGTTAATAGTTATGATTAAAACATTATCAATACTTATTATATGTTAAAGTGCCCCACCGCGATAAGATGGTTTTTGTTCGGGCCAATTTAGAAACTGCAGAACGGGATTTCATATTGTTTTCATTAATAGAAAGAATCTCTCGGAAAGAAATCTCGGAAGGTTATGAAATATAATTTATGAATACTTCGTGAAAGTAAGCTACCGGAATGTTATTATTTGTGAAATAGATCCAAAAATGTCCTTTCTGTGTGTAGGGTGTGTAGAGTTACCATAATATTCGTATTATAAATGTGAAAGGATCTAGGGCCACTAGTAATAAAATATATTAGATAACATGTGACAACTAAATTCAGAAAATGTTTTCATCCAACATTTACTTAGGCCAAAAGAAAACGGTGATAAACCTTTATAATTCTTTTTGGCAAACACAACCGCCCGCCCGCCTTTTCATTGTTTCTAGAAATATGTATCAAACTTTATTTTAAAATGACATCTAAAAATATAGTATTAAAAATGAAATCATGATACTTAAGATTTTATGTCAGCTGTTAAAAATTTCTTGAGCTGAAGTATCATTTTTTATCGTTTAAAATATAAAACTTTGACCAACATCAGACGTCCAGTAACTTATAATGATGGTAGGGAAATTGCACAGTCAGAACTTTTATCAAAAACTTCTCTCCTATATTTTTCATATTTGAATACAGAAAATCAAAGTTTAAAGGAGAAATATGACCGTTAGACGAAAATATTTTTACGCGTACTTATTCTGTATACAAAAATATATTCCAGGTTTATACTTGAACGTAACATTGAATACTTGCATACAATGTAAGAAAGGAACTTACCAGTCAGAAATGCAACAAACGCTATGCATTCCCTGTCCAATAAACACCAGCACCAGAGGACCAGGCGCAGTAAGTATTAAAATATATATTATATTTAACAAAAGAAGAAAAATCCATACCTATATTATAAATGTGAAAGTGTTTGTTTGTCCTTCTTTCACATTGAAACGAAGTGAATGATGGGCGTGATTTTTTGAGTGGAGATAGTTGGAGGGCTCGAGAGTAACATAGGCTACTATTTATCGCGGGAGATTATCTCATTTCCACAGGAAAACAGGTTATAATACAACCCAAAAAAATATTTTTGATCAGAATTACTTGAAACTTGGTATTAATGCTCTTCGATATAATTAAATAAATACGTGCTTTAGCATTTTTCGAAATTCATCCTATAAGGGAGTAAAATAGGAGATGAAAGTTTGTATGAAACCTATGTTTTTAGTTCTTTTTGTAGTTTTAGCGCGAGCGAAGCCGCGGGTTCTGCTAGTAATACATAAAGAAAATATGTCTGATCATGTGACATTTTTTTAAAATTACACATAGGTACATACATTGTTAACAAACTTTGTATTATACTTGATTGTGGGTCCATGTAAAGTAGATATTCACAATATATCTGTTAGCCATTTAAATACTTAAAATTATTTTAACACAAGGAACAATAACTAGAAATTGATACTGATTGGCATAATCGGAAATTGTGTACACGGCGAACTAGCAACAAATGAACCGTATAGAAATCAGACCGAATGCTACCGTGTAGTTTTGAATTTTCGTGCAAATAAATATCGATTTACATTTAATTTATATTCATACTGTTAATACAGAATGATGAGTAAAATTTTACAATAGCAATTTATACATATCTATGATAGTTTTTTTTTTACTTTTTGGCATTAGTTGATCTTTAAAAATCAAGAATTGCATCGCCATCATTGATATAACATAGTTTTGCCACAACACAGCTAATATTATGCATTTTTTTTACAGACGTCTCTAACCGACTGTACTAATCCTTGTGAAATGAGCGGTCCTGAAATGCATTGTGACACCAACGCTTATTGTCTACTTTTACCGGAGACCAGTGAATTCAAGTGCCAATGTAAACCTGGTTTTAACGGCACCGGAAAAGTTTGTGTTGGTAAGTTTATCTAAGAAATTGTCAACATTTAGTTGGGAATTTTAAAAATGTACGCTGAATAGCTATCTATTTATATTTTATTATTAGCTCTATTCTCGCTCTATCTATTATATTATAAGCTCTCAATTCCGATTTGACGTTTAGATAGAAATCTTAATTTTGCAATGTAAGAATATAACCTGTATAATTTCCTCTTAGTTAGCAAGTTAGATACGACTGGCGATCGATCTTCGTAATATATTTAAATTTTTAAACGATATAAGTACACCTAGTCTACAAATACTTGGAGTCCAGAATAAGGCCTGGTGTTAATTACAAGCGGTGCTATCTTTGTGCATAGCATATGTATATAAACACAAAGTCTCGTAGGATTGTGTAATTAAAAAAGTAAGACGTCTAGTATATTTCAAAACAGAGAACGTATAAAGGATGGAATAAAATTCACGATATATTACGGATAACATATGATTGATCATGAAAAATGAAGACCACTAAAATTATAAATTAATTCTAATATTACAAAAAAAAACAATTATTTATATACTTATAGTCTATAAACTATTTTATTATTACTCGTCTTTAAAAATTCTTTCACCAATAGAAAGATATATTATCCAAAAGTAACAAAAGTTATATTTTATTTCAGTAATATTTAATAACTTTTCAATCTAAATTATAATCTAGGGCGAACTCGAGAAAGACGAGGTTTGCTCACTAGTATGTGATGTTTACTGATTGTAATATATAGTTATTTTGACTCCATTATTTAGGATCATTGTAATATAGGAAGCAATTAGTGTAATGGGTAGCATTCGCTAGCCAAATTCTATTTAAATGAGCGTACATTAACAATTTCATACGAAATTTCTGTTATTCACCATTATATATAATATAAATATAAATAATTATTTTTAAAGTTAAATAAAGAAAACTTATTTTTTTATGCCGCATCTTTATATGGTTTTATATTCACTGCAAAAGATAAATATTGTAATTTTGATTTTAAATAACTCATACTTAATCATATTAAAGCTTCAATCGACAATAGTATTGTTGATCGAAGCATTAAAGTGAGAAATATCTTTTTTCAATAGAAGAAGTAGCAGTTTGTGTGTGTTTTAATAAAAGGTTCATTACAAACGACTATAACGCATTGAATCGCTTCTCGATTATTGCTCAATTAAACTCATGACATGAAGCCAACTAATGATATGTAGCGTGTATTTTACAAAAAAAAAACAAACGAAAATACTCTGAATTTACAAATATACTTAATAATATCTACAAAATAATGGACCAAATCAAAGATATATCAAAGATTAAAAATATATTTCATATACATATAATATCTATGTTATTACACAGATGTGTGTCTGGACTTCTGCGACAACGGTGGTGAGTGTGTGAAAGACGCTAGAGGCGAGCCATCTTGTCGCTGCGCTGGTTCCTTTACGGGCCGCCATTGTAGAGACAAGAGTGAGTTCGCGTACATCGCTAGCGGTGTCGCCGGCGGAGTCATATTCATCATATTCCTGGTTCTACTCGTATGGATGATTTGCGCGAGGTTTGTTTTCTTATATTTATCAAATTTTATTTACCTAAATCAATTACTATTATAAATGCGGAAGCGTGTATCTGTGTATGCATGTTTGTTTATGTTGTAAGTTGTAACTCCTTTACGCTAAAGCGGTTGTACTGATTTATACTTAATTTAGTACTCAGATAGACTAGTACCTGGAATAACACAGGTTACAGACTATTCGCTAGTTAAATACAAAAACGTTAACAATATTAAAAAATTCGTAAATATGTATACTTGTTGTATCAAAATGTCCACGGTCGGAAATTAATTATTATCTTGTAATAACCACAGATCAACGAAAAAACGAGAGCCAAAGAAGACATTAACACCAGCTATAGATCAAAATGGATCTCAAGTGAACTTCTATTACGGAGCACACACCCCGTACGCTGAATCCATCGCACCCTCCCACCACTCAACATACGCACATTACTACGACGACGAAGAAGACGGTTGGGAAATGCCTAATTTCTACAACGAAACGTACATGAAAGAAAGCTTACATAACGGAATGAACGGCAAAATGAACAGTTTAGCGCGATCCAATGCCAGCATATACGGAACTAAGGAGGATTTATACGACCGATTAAAGAGGCACGCGTATCCGGGTAAGAAAGGTTGGTATTTGGGGCACTTAGTTAGTGCGCACTTTCATTTCTACCGCAGCTTTTCACTAGACAGACGTTAGTGCTTTTGTAGTTTAGATCCTTTATCTTTTGTTCTTTTCTAGAACACCACTATAATTAGACGCATTTATTACGAGTATATCAAATATATTAGAAATAAAGAAAACTTCATACACTCACTTTTCTTAGTTTATTTTAGAATTTTTTAACATCTACCTGAGCTCATACTTTTATTTCTTAATCTTTGTAAATAGGATTATAAGAAAAATATAATGATATAGATGATTATGTACAGTTTTAAGATAGATTGGATTCTGTGTAACGATATTAGTATATTTTGTTACCACAGCACACAATACCAAATAGCAAGAGGAAAACAACAAAATCATTACGTTATACTTATTATTTTATTTATGAGTATATAAACTAAGCATTGCTATATTGTGAGTTATGTAAACAATTTTTATGATGATATTATGACGCAATATTAAAATGGTTAATTTTCAATCTTTGCAGATAAGAGTGACAGTGACAGTGAAGGTCAATAATGAAGAAATGCCTTTTTCATATTCTGGTCAAACTTACATAATACTAACGTATTAGTTTCAACTCTCGGTGACTACATAAAGGCAATGCAAATATTATTTTAAAAAACCATACGCAAAAAGTCCGAGAGATATAACTTGTTGTAGATCATTGTACTCTGGTAGCTTTACGTTTAGTTTTAATTTTAACAAAATATGTGTATTAACACACTCACTGTTTCAAACTGCCCCACCAAATAAATTGTCTGTATGTCACAAATCACAATAGCAAAATTCTATAAGGGAAATATTTTTCAAAGATTACACGACAATAAACAGTGAATGTGTTGATGTTCTGAGATTGCAATCAACGAAAGTAAAATGCTCAAATATTTTAGAGAAGGCCATATCGGAATACAGGTCTTCGTTTGAATTTTATCTAGAACTCATCGACATTATAATTAAATATATCATTTATAACAAAGTTAGTGTAAATATACTTTTTAATATTTTGTATATTTATGGTAGACCTCAGAAAGTGGCGTTAGTTGTAGTTCTTATTATATATACTTTGTAGAGTAAGCAGCCGTCGTTGCGTAAGCAATGATAGATTTATTAAAGTTGTGTTATATTTCAAGTCAAATGTTTATGTTTTGTATTATAAACGGGACTGTACTTATTGTATTTTATATTAATAAAATGTAAAAATGTGTGTGGGTGTATATTATGAAAGAATGTATAGAATGTTTTTATTACATGAATAATAAAGTGAGTAATAATAATTAAGCTATAATAATAATTTTATACGGGAATATTTTTTTTTATACTATGACGATATAAGAACTCTGAGAAAATAAATAATGACAATTGAAATTAAATAAAAAATACTCATGATTTCGTCCGTGGTCTATATTCCATCACAATCAATACCACATTAGTGATTACAATAACAGTAATATTTTACAAAAAATAAATTAACATTATATATTGATGAAAACCAGTTTTATTTTACCTCAACTTAGACTAAGAAAAATATTTTATGTCGCCTCATTAGCCATGGATAAAACGCAATTTAAACGAATATCTCCGCCGAGTGTCATCGCCAGATTAAAAATTGTTTATAGATAGTCATGAATTTAGGGAAATAATCAATGAGAAAACTATAAAACAGATATTATTTAACTTTATAATTTTGTCTAATTTACATAAGAAAAGGAAAATAGTCTAGTCAAAAAATGTGCAATATCTGCGAAAAATCGTTATAAAAGTCAGAAAATTATGGGCGATGGCTAATGAAACACTGAAGAAAATTCTGAGAATTTATTTTTTATTTTTATTTTACTGCAAATAAAAATTGGAATTGTAAAAACAAAAAACTGAATCAAAAAAGACCTTAGATTTTTGTTTATAACTTGTAAACGGTAAATGATAAC
This sequence comes from Brenthis daphne, assembly GCA_947093115.1. Lineage (NCBI taxonomy): Eukaryota > Metazoa > Arthropoda > Insecta > Lepidoptera > Nymphalidae > Brenthis > Brenthis daphne. The sequence goes on along the minus strand of OX352473.1, from coordinate 30,707,525 downwards.
GGAAATCAGCAAAAAGATCCTCAAAGAAGAGAAAATTTCCTAAAAAAATTCTCGACTCATCAAGCCCTATAACTAATAATTTTAAACCAACGTTGAAAATGGGGTTCCGCGTGACCGTTCGTCTCGATTTTTTTTAAGTATAAAATATTAATTTAAAATTTTTAAAAGAAATATCGTGTAATCTGGATACTGCAATGAGTAAAGGCATTGAATTTGTGCTGCAGGTAATGAAAAAAATAAAAGATGTCTGAGGCGAAAAATGGTCATATAAATTCCTTGATGTCAGAATGTAACACCATCTGGATATGATAAATAAAAGCTTATTTCATTAGATTATTAAATACATATGTACATGTTTTATATACCGATTTCATAATACTATGTATTCGTACATTTGTTCTTTTTTTTTAGTTCGCTTTTTACGCAGTCGGGTAACGGATTTATTGATTTTGTAAATATATTTTTTTATTTACATAATATGGATTTTACTGTTTTATCTTTATCTATATTCTTACATATATAACGATTCTGGTATACATGTGGTTTTCATTCTGTCCTGGTAAAAAGGTTTCATCGATTGAGATTTAAAAAATGTATTATTAATTCATTTTATGTGTTATGTAATAAAAATATATTATTAGTTTGCAACAGCAAGGGAGATCTGTTATCAGAATTCTGTTGTCCCCTTTTTATAAGCATCACAAATAAAATTGAGTTTTTTTGAAAAAAAAATTGAAATTAAATTTTTCAGTTAATGCAATATAAAAATGGCCAAATTTATTTTTATTTTTTACACTACTTTAAATAAGGGACTGAAATGTGACAATATTTGCAAAAGTTTAGAAAAAGTCACTTTCTTTTAATACTTTCTTCTTATTAAGGTGTATAAAAATTGCCTGTTCTGTATGAATATAACTTAAGCAGACCAAAAAATAAAAATAGTGATGTAACATGTGACGATATGATAAATAAATTTAAATACGTCATTAGGAATATTGTACGTACGTAAATAAAATGATAAGAAATACAACGCGCGAGTCTGTGCCAAAATCTATAGCAACTACATATATAATTAATCTGATGTAAGCTTCAGGTCATGACCCTATTTCAACATTTCTTATCGCATTCAAAAGCTAGTTTATATTTAAGTATAACAAAATAGCTATCTCAGTAAAATATATAACTGTTAATTTTGGGGCAAAGTTGAACAGGTACTAAGTACTTTTTCGTACATAATTTGTTATATATATATATATATATATATATATATATATATATATATATATTATTCTTCTATTTTAAATCGTTAATTTTAAAAATTCTACTTTATTTTATCGGGCTGGAATTTGATCATGACTGGATTTTTTTCAAAGAAATTATTATACATATTTAGGATTAACACGAATGTACTGCTTTTTAAAATTGTTTCTAAATCGCTTAAACAAGAAGTTCCTGCCATCGTATACAAATACTACATAGATTTCACGTACATCTACGTACACAATATGAATAGGTACGACACTTCTTTTTCATTTATATGAACGCAGACAAAGTTGTGAATTAGAACTAGTATTACAATTTTTTTTAATCATACATTTTGTCTTTAAATGACCAGTCCATACAAGATATAATGAGTGTCCAATGAACTTATTAATTTATTGTCTACTCAGTATCTTTTTTATTGCGCTTTTTTCTTGTGACAGATAGACAGGTGTTGTATGATATAATTAAGTAAATTATGAAAACTCAAATGTTTCTCTTTTTTTATAAAAAATCTGTAGGTATACAGATAATATTATTTAGCACCAGAGCACAAACTGAGGAGACTATACACCAGAGCCACTTTTTTACATTTTGGTTGCGTGTAAAGCCATTTTTAGAAAGGCAGTGTATAATTATATAAATAAATATTTTTTCTTACTCTACGCTAAATAGAAAGCACTACTTAACTTTTATTAAGTGATATAGACTGACTACTCTCTAAAGTTAAAATATGATGTTATTTATGATGAAATACTGCAGGCATAATGCTGTATTATGAACACATCTGCATTACTGTTTTGAAAAAAAAAGTTGTATCACTACAAGCTCGCAGTATTTTCAGTCTAAATAAACTGAATTACCCTTATCAGTAAAAAGTGTGAAGTTGAATATAATCTAAACGAATATACTTAAATAGAGTACTGGCTTTACATGTGATAAATAGTTCGTGAGTGCTAAAATATTTCGTTATACAACTGAGAAACGCACCTAGCACACCGCCCAGCTACTTAAAATAAATATGATCAATGAAGCAATGCTAACTTGTATCAGAAATAATCTATTGACAATTTATTATTATTAGGCAAATCATCGCATAATGTATTGAGTATAATAAAACTACTTGTTTTGCTTTTGTATTTTCTTTTTTAATGTCTTTCTCACAAGTGAAAGCAGTCAACCCTATCGTTCATAGGACAAAAAAGTTTCTAGATACTCGATTCCCGCCTTCTCACTAATATTACGTATTTAGCCTCGATTTCCTCTTAGAACTAACAGTCTTTTTCCAATAATCGTGACTAAGCATTTCTAAATTCACCTGGCGGCCGTAATACGCTTTGCTTATAGGACGCTTCCTGAAACCTTCTCTGTCCATGCCACACTTCCGCCTAACTGAAGCATATGTAGCGCTATTGAAAATGAGAAAGTACCCAATAAAAAGGGTGCGATTACGCAAACCCTCTCTAATTAAAAGCACCCTGAGCAATTACGTTCGACTGTTTCACATTCACATTCTCATTCACATTCAACCACGCTAAACGTTTGTAGTTACGAAATTTACTTAACCTAAACCTTAAACATGACCTTTTTGCTATTTATAGAAACATTTATTCTAATATCGACTCTGAAGCAAACCATTCAACCGGTTAACAATGCACTACATTTCTTTCATAGAGGCTGTAACAGATTTTGTGTAATCTACATATCAAAGAATGTAAATGAGACGCCCGTTAATCTTGACGCCATAAATAGGTTATAAAGTATGTTCAAGTCAAAATGCAAGCTTGCTGTATTTTTCGTACATATTTTACTTTTGTACTTTATATCCCGATAAATAAAAGGGTAAATTTGGGAAGAAACTTTTCAAATTGGAAAATATTTGACTACAAGCTTCTGGAACAGCTGTACGTTTTCAGTGGTTATGACCCATGATATCCCATGACTTCCAAGTTCCAAATAAAATAAGATCTTCTTAAGAATACGATAGGTGTAGTTCTGTCAAAGGGAAAGCGAGGGCGAATCGTACAAAACCAAATATTACTTTACAACTCTGATATTTTTATTTTAATGAATTATATCAATAGATTTATTTTTTAAATATGCAAGATTAGTTATTATTTAAATTTAATCAATACTAATATTGCGTATATAGGGTAGAGACCCGAATATTGGATAGTTGCCTTTGCTATTAATATCTCCTATACAAAGCAACGTCATCTATCCAGCAGCCCACTTACTACTAACACTAAGCTAGATGGAAGCACTCCAGCGATTTCATTGAACCCTCTGTCAAGATGATGACAAAACCAATAAAAATTTGATTTTTTGTAGGAAAATAGTACATGGTGGATTTTAAAAACGAAATCTTGAATAAGTGCTTCAAGAGTTAGGTATATTTATTACTTCCAAAATGAAGTTTTGTAGAAAAATTAAGACTTCTTTCATATTTTTTAAATCATTCGCTTCAGTTTAGATAAATGGCTAACAATAAGCAGAAAAAAACGTGATATGAAGATGCTATGAAAAAGGCATATTTCGCTGTAGAAAATAAGCACAAACTGCACACATGCACCACCACCTTTTACCCCAGAGGATTTACTAAAGAAAGGTGGCATATTTTTTTGATATATTGAAACCAGAACTTTCAAAAGTAAACCTTGATCCCACCCGATATTTAAAGTCCATGAAACTGACGTGACAAAAGTTTGGTCTAGAATGCTAAAAGCATGGACGAACTAGAGACAATTCGTTCATGGCTAAAAGTTTTACCTCCATACAAACATGAACTTGAGCAAGCAGTACAAAGAGAAGCGAGTGTCCCACAAAAAAGAGAACAGTGAAGGTAGATAAACAAATTAAAGAAAGGAAAGGGAGTGGAAAAAGTAAAATCAATTAATAATCCAAAATCTACTGTATCTGAAACGGATGAATCTGCTGATATTGAAATTACATTTATTCTATTATTTCTTATATTAGTTTTGATGTAATTTTAAATACAAAACCACTTTTAAGTTTTTTTAATTTACTGTGTCACGTAGAATACCTAATATCGGATATCCGATCTTGAGATGTTATCGGGTATCTGATATTCTAGGAGCTTCCTTGCTTGGGTCCTGTATTTCTAAATGAATTATGATAAAATAAGATATTGGCAGAGTTAAATAATATTTAACGCTGCCAATGTCTAATTCGTTTAAACTTCATATATATAGTATACAGAGCCAAGCACACAAAATTTTATTCAACTACGATGATGTTTAATATATTTTTAAGCTAATTTTCAAGAAATATGCGATATTCGGGTCCCTTGCCCTATATAGCTGCAAATTTTTGAATATTTTTACAAAGACTTTAATACAAAGGACTAGATGAAAAAAAGATAAACGTTTTCTGTATTTACATATATTAAAAAAATAGTTGGTTTAAATATTTGTTATTTTCGTAACTATAGTTTATTCTAATCATAAATTCACCGATCACTTAGCGTGCTTAGCATAGAACTCTTTCATATATTTGACCAAAGTTTCAACTTCTTCCACAGTAACTGCATTGTAAGTCGATGCTCGAATTCCTCCAACGTCCCTAAAATATGTTTTATATGATAACGTGTTAATAAAATTAAATACAGAGATAAAATATAATTGTAGTATTATTTAAATTTCCTTAATTTTATAATGAATATTTCATCATTACCTGTGTCCTTTGAGTTGAATAAGGTTTAGAGCTTCCGCACCCTTCAAGAACTCTTTCTCTAAAGCGTCATCACCAGACTGAGATCCGATTCTGAATGGAATATTCATTTTACTCCTTACATTTTTCGCTACTGGAGCATAATAAAATCCATTTGATTGTTCGATGGCATCATAAACTAAAGAAGACTTCTTTTCGGCTAGCTCAGCCATTTTATCTAGACCTCCCAACCTGTCGATCCATTGAAGAACCCTCCCCATAACTTGGATCCTATTATAACAATCAAGGATATTTTGTTGTAAAGGCATATTATGGACACACATAACCATTCGAATTGGTAATCAATATCACTAATAACATACAATATAACTGTCTAATTGTTGCAAATAAAAAAAGCTTACATTGAACTATATAATACTTACGCGAACATTGGGGGAGTGTTGAGAATAGAATCAGCCTTAGCATTTACAGTCCAGTCCAATATTGAGGGGCACACAGGTAATGCCTGATTTAGAAGATCTTCTCTTACAATAACAAGTGCAACTCCTGCTGTACCAATATTCTTTTGTGCTCCACCATATATAACGCCAAACTAAAAAAAAAATTAAATAGGCTCTTGGTTAAAAAGATAAGGGGCTTTTGAAGAGTTTTGCTTTACTAAAAAATTGTCCTTAATTAAACCGTAAGCTAGATAATTTTATAGTATATCTAGAAAGACTATTATGATATATAGATATATTATTATTGTATATCTAGATAGATAATAAGATATTTACCTTAGAAACATCGACTTTTTTGGACATAAAATTGGATGACATATCTGCGACCAGAGGAACTCCTTTTGTATCGGGTATAAAATCAAACTCGATTCCTAAAATTAATATTGAGGTATAAATAAAAGTAAATATAATGCAAGTATCAAATAAACAAAATATTCAATTAAAATACATAAATTTTACAAATGTTATCTCCTTTTTACATTATAATTCAATTAAACAAAATTGTAAATATAAATAAAATTCTGATGGACCTTTTTCAAAAATTTCCTACAGATTAAACTTTAAACTGTTCAGCAAATATTTGACATAAACCTTATAATCAATGTTTTGAAGCTCTGTTTGGAGTGCGATTATTTCTATTGCTACGCCCTTATTTGAAATTGATTGACTGATTTGATTCAATGATTTTTCTTAAATAATTTGACTATTACTCTAACTTTAACTATATTGATTAATTACATTAATTTATGAATAGGCCACATAAATATGACAAAAACGGTTATTTCAAGTGTTGTTTTTTAATCTTGTGTCTCACCATGAATAGTTTCATTGGTACAAATGTGTACATATGAAGCGTTAGGGTCAAGGTTCCAGGTTGATTGATCTGGGATGTCAACATAACGGTCTGTAGGGGGTAATACTAAATTTACTTTGCCATATTTTTTCGCTTCCTTTGCTGCTTTTGCTGACCAGGCACCTAGAAATAAGAGCGAATAACCTCCTTAAAATAGATTCTTATAATCAATTAAAATATTTTATATGTGATCATTAATTTCTTCAGACTCCCTCAATTCGTTGTTCAATTATCGTCAGCATTCCTAGACTTATTAATGGTAATCCAACGCCGCGCTTTGTCTTAACCAGATTATGACAGATTATTTTGTAAATATGATGTAGATCCTTTAAGAAGAATCAGTTCATGGTACAAAATTATTAGTATGTACTGCTTTGTAACCGACGAGGAAAAGTAAGCTTTGTATTGGATAGGGTGAAATGATCAAATTTCAATTTGTAAAAAAGAGTTCTCCCATAATGCCAAGTTATTATGAAGTAGAATTTAGCCACGAAAATTTTTTTTACCATGAAATGAACCGATAATAAAGAAACTGAAAAGCGGAAAATAAAAATATAAATCGTTTTATATCTTTATTTATAATCTCTATGACTAATCTTTTGAACTAACATAACTATTTTACAGTCGGTCTGTTCGATGTCAATTGTTTTAATTAATTGGCTTATTCTAATGCTCGATTTATATATTTTCTTTGTCGATTGATTTTTTATTATAAAGTTTTTGTACTAAATTGTTTATTTATACTTAAATATAAACATTATATTATAATCGAAACAGTTACTCGTTGTTAGAACGCGAGGCTAATTTCGTAAGCTGAATAGACACTTTTCCTTCCTTAACGATTACTGTAGAAGACTTGTAAATATTGTTTTTGTATAAGTATTACATAATTAGGTATTTACCCGTAACTACGTAATCAGCTGTTCCAGTCCTGGAGATCAAGTTAAGTGGTACTGCTGAGAACTGGCCCTGGCCTCCTCCCGATAAGAAGAGAATTTTATAGTTACTTGGAACGTCTCTAAAAATAGAATATAATATTACTTTAAATTAATTATTTGAATATTATAATTAGGTACCTTAAGAATAAAACAGTAATCTTTGCAAGATATCGGTCGTATTTTGTATCGTGTGTAAAAAAGTATGACGAGGTTTTGTATCGAATTCTAATTTATTATAACTTGCTATTATCCCACTATTATTATATAATATGCAATAGTTTGTAGGTATAAATGTTTGTGTATGTTATGTTAATCCTTCACGCTAAAACAGCTGGACAGTTTTGGATGAATTTAGTGTACAAAAAATAAAAATAGATTATATCCGGAAGTAACACTTAGGTTACTGTTAGTAACAAGACTTGCCAAAAGTTGCCGCTACCTATATTATATAATAATATTTTTAGATTGCAATATACTGAGTTAAATATAATAAATTTTTCATAACAATGAACATCAAACTTATATTGTCTATTAGGTTCTAAAGATATGTACAAAATGTTTGTTATCAAGACCTATAATAAATAATGATAGTGTTCCGTTTGAATTATAACAATGACTTAATCCTTCAGCCAGCATAGAATATACAATTATATTTTGTTACAAAAAATGCACGGATAAAAAGGATACTTTGTACACTATAACTTTTTAACCTAAAAATTTTATACAAAGGAGATCATTGTTTCTTCCTGATGAGACCCCGCGGTTATGCAAAGCACCAAAGAATTTGACCAAGTATAAAATTTTATATTGCTTGAAATGTTTACATATTATATGTTTATTTATTACTTATTTATGAAAAAGTTAAAGACGAATTGAATTTATTAGATATCTGTGGAGTACAATAAAAATAATAATATTCGACTCGGTCATTGTCTTGATAAACAAAACATCATGCAATGACTGATAAAATGAGGGGCAATATGATAATAACAGAACGATTCATTTCGTGAGACGATTGGAATATAAATTGGCACTCAATATTAATAAACGGGCATGATACTTTTTTGTTATTTATGACGTTAAAATTTAATAATGATGTAAGTATCTACATATATAATTATATTTCTTCACGCGACTACGCTCTGTTATACATAGGCTATGCACCCCTTTGAGCTTACATAGCTTTTTTCTAACTACTCAGCACATTCTATCATTAGTAATCCAGTCGCCCGTCAATCCACTCAGTCTCCATCCATCCTACATCCACGCCAGTCGGCTGTCTCTTTCCATTTAAATTCTAATTTTATTTTTTATTTCAATTTCCTTTTTTTTTTAAAAACATATTTATCTAGACACTCGTAACATTTTTGGTGGCAGCGATAAGGGATTTTAAAAGTCCCCGGTACCGTCTCCTAGTTTACGCGAATTCGACGCGTGTGTAAAAGTGTTAATATCTTTGTGCAAAAACATAAAATAATAATATGTGAAATAAAGAAAAATAAAAGTACAAAGTGTATAAGTGTTAGTGCACCCTAGACCTAACCACGGCCCATACAGTGTCTTCAAAACTTCACTGCTGCATTCTGCTCATGCTCTAGGCAGAGTCCTTCTTCGCCATCAGATCATATCCACTGTCACATATAGCCCTGTGTTGTGACCAGACACGACCACCCAACGATTACGTTGAAAGCTGATCAATACAGCCAACGATCCACAAGGAGCTTCGAGTATCATAAGTGAAATTCAATCCGCAACGGTTATCTACGTCTCGCCATACCTTCGAAGGAATGTTACCCGTCGTTATCGCTTTGTCTGTATTCAAGTAAGTGATGTTTTGCATTTGGTCATTGCGAATATTAAACTTTTAATTACTGTTTTATTTTGATTTAATTTTCTATTGTGAACATTTAATTTTATTTTAAATTTATAATTGTATAATCTGCCTAAAAAAATATTTTATCTTTAAAATGTCTGAGAGTAGAGCCCAAAGTCCAAAATTCGAAAGACCAGAAATTGCCGTCACTGACACAGAGGACGATGGCCTTTGTCCTCCTCCTTCTGGACCTACTACTAGATCAATTTCAAAAAAGAAATTAGCAGTGGCGAATAAAATTGAGTTAGATTTATCCACTCTACTTAAATTTATAAAGCCATATGATGGTTGTAGGGAATCACTTAACTCATTTTTAGTCAACTGTAATAATGCCTACGACCTAGCCACAGAACCACAAAAGGATATTTTATTTAAATATATATTGTGCCAATTACAAGGCAAGGCACAAACCGCGTGCTCTGTAAAAGAGTTTACCAATTGGCCGCAGCTTAAAGAGTTCTTAAAAACACAATTTAGCGAAAGGAAACATTACACCCACTTACTGACAGACCTACAAGAATGTAAACAACAAATTAACGAACCTGTGAGCCAGTATGCTCTTAGAATTGAAACATGTTTATCTCAACTGCTCACAGAAATTTCTATTTCACATGGCCATAAAAATAGGGAAATGATAGGACGTACAGCAGCCATGGAAGAATTAGCCCTCCATCATTTTCAAATGGGTTTGATACCCCGTTTATCAAATATAGTCAGATGTAAATCACCAAAAACACTCAATGAAGCCGTCAACATCGCGATCTCAGAAGAAAAGATTCAACAATTCCTATTTAAACAAAGTTCGTCTACCACACGTCAAGGACGATCTAATACTTCAAGGCCAAATTTCACTTCTCTTTTTAATTCTCGCAATCATCCACTTACATCGAACTCTAATCAGATAAAGCCTAAGTCAAATTTCTATTTCAATCGACCTTCTAATACAAATAACTCCCCTGCAACAATTTGCAGATATTGCAAATCACCAGGACATACCCTGGAACAATGTCGTAAACGAGAATATAACAATAATCGTTTTAAATTTGATCAAAATCAGTCCAGGTTATCTCAACGTGTCCATTTTGCTTCTAACACCCCTAATGACGAATATCCAAATGACTCACATGAAGAAGAAGGCTATGACACTGTAGATGCTCAGTCAAAAAACGAATAACTGTCTCGTCCCGGTGTCGTACGGGGCCAAATAATATCAAAACCGACACCGCAAGCTTAATTTCTAAACCCAAATTAACTTCGCCATATGGAAATTATAAGACCAATATGGCAAAACAATTGCAACCATCGCTACATGATGGTCTGCCAAAATCCACTGTATCCGTGCAGCAACGCAGAGCTGTTGGTCTGCCAAAGTCCACTGTATCCGTGCAACAACACAGAGGTGTTGATCTGCCAAAATCCACTGTATCCGTGCAGCAACGTAGAGCTGTTGGTCTGCCAAAGTCCACTGTATCCGTGCAACAACACAGAGGTGTTGATCTGCCAAAATCCACTGTATCCGTGCAACAACACAAAGGTGTTGATCTGCCAAAATCCACTGTATCCGTGAAACAACACAAAGGTGTTGGTCTGCCAAATCCCACTGTATCCATAAAGCAACATAATGATGTTGGTCTTCCAAAATCTTCCATATCCTCACAGAATGTGAATCATTCAAAGTTTCCTAAATCCAATGTATTTGAAATTACCAATAATCCTGCAAAAATGCTATTACCTCATGTTCTCGTTGAATCTCCAGTATCAGATATCCCATTATCCTTACTCGTAGACTCAGGTTCCTCTGTAAGCCTACTGAAACACTCCTGTATTAAAAAACATCCTCAACTTGTAAAAGAAACAATTCAGTTAAAAGGTATTGATTCATCCGATGAATCCATTCAAACTCGAGGACATTTTCAGCTAAAATTACGTCTACCTAAATCCAGTATATTTCATAAATTTCACGTCATCGATAAAATTCATCTGCCTTACGACGGTATCATAGGTTCTGACATGCTTAACGCCCATAGCTGTAATATAGATTATACTAATAATTCACTACATTTTGGTAAATCAGCTTTAAAACTGTATTTTCATGAACCTGCATATCTAATACCCGCGAGAACTGAAACTGTCATTGAATCCTCTGTTAGAAACCCTGAAATCAAAGAAGGATTAGTCCTTGATCAAAAAATTTCTGAATCACTATTGATTGCAAATTGCTTAGTGCGTGTTAAAGAAAATAATAGAGTAAATATATCCGTAGTAAATACTTCTGAAAATCCTGTAACCCTAAAATCTGATCTTAGCCTTGAATTAATCCCAATCGATATCCCGGAATATAAGGAACAATCAACTGAAGTCATAAATCATATAAATCACAGCAGTAGTTTTACACGGACCAGAGAAGTGCTCAAACAGGTTCGTGTTGATCACCTAAATGATGAAGAAAAAGAAGCTCTTCTAGAACTTTGTTCTGAATTCTCCGATATTTTCCATCTCCCCGGAGAAAACCTTACCTATACAAGTGCCCTGAAACATGAAATCAAAACTAATACCGATACACCCATTCATACTAAATCTTATCGATTCCCAGAAGTTCACAAAACAGAAGTTCGTAATCAAATTAATAAGATGCTAGAACAAAACATTATTGAACCCTCTGATTCACCCTGGTCTTCACCCATATGGGTTGTTCCTAAAAAACTTGACGCATCCAACACGCAAAAATGGCGAGTCGTGATCGATTATAGAAAACTTAATGACGTTACTATCGGAGACACTTACCCCATACCACAGATCACAGAGATCCTTGATCAGCTTGGAAATAGTAAATACTTCTCTACATTAGATCTAGCATCCGGGTTCCACCAGATCCTTTTAAATGAAGATGACAAGGTTTAAAACAGCCTTTAACGTCCCAGAAGGCCATTTCCAATTCTTAAGAATGCCATTTGGGCTTAAAAATGCTCCCTCTACCTTTCAGAGGTTAATGAATTCTGCCTTAACCGGGCTCCAAGGCATCCGATGTTTTGTATATTTGGATGACATAGTTTGCTACGCATATGACCTTCGAACTCATATGACAAATTTAAAATTAATTTTCCAAAGAATCCGAGATTTTAACTTAAAACTACAGCCAGATAAGTGTGAATTTCTACGTCGTGAAGTCTGTTATCTAGGTCATGTGATTACTGAACATGGTGTTAAACCAAATCCCAGTAAAATTAAGGCTGTTACCGAATTTCCAATTCCCAAATCCCCCAAAGATATCAAATCTTTCCTCGGTTTAGTTTCCTATTACCGTCGTTTCATTCCTGACTTCTCCAAAACAGCTAAAACTCTTACCTCTCTCCTGAAAAAGGATGTACCCTTTAAATGGGAAAATCAACAACAACTAGCCTTTGACACATTGAAACATAAATTAACAACTGCTCCGTTGCTTATATATCCTGATTTCACCAAGTCCTTCATCCTCACTTGTGATGCTTCAAATTATGCTGTAGGTGCTGTACTATCTCAAGGACCTATTGGTAAAGATCAACCCGTAGCCTTCGCATCACGTACACTTAATAAGAGCGAATCCAATTACAATACAACTGAAAAAGAGTTGTTGGCTTGTTGGAAAAAAGGGTTGTTGTTCTCTATGGTTGCAAAACGTTTCGTCCTTACCTTTATGGCCACAAATTTCAAATTGTAACCGATCATAGACCGCTAAAATGGCTATTTAATCATAAAGATCCCAGTAGTAAGCTTCAACGCTGGAGGTTAAAACTAGAAGAATACGAATACGAAATCATATACCGCAAGGGCAAGTTGAACTCTGCTGCAGACGCTCTTCCTAGATATCCTGTGAATCATGTATATTCTATAAACAATGATAACCTTAACCTTTACCCTATTAATGCAACTGATCCCGTTGCTGAGCCTCAACCCGAATCACCAATGACTGAAATTCCTCAAGAAATCCTCGATGAATTACTAGGAAGGGATTCTAATTCTACAGATGATGAAATTGTTCATTCTAACCCTCTAAATTCCCCTTCTGTTCCCCTAGATACCTTAGCGATACCTGATGAAACTTACTCTCAAACAGAACCAGAACCGCAACCTTCGACTAGTTGGCAAAACCCTGAAACCTTACCTGTATCAACTTACCCAAGTCCAGAAACTCCTCATTCAGTTCCTGAAAGTACATTATTATCCGACGAAACCTATAACAAATTTTTAAAATCACCTGCAAAATTATATGATACATCCATTACAGAACATAATGAAAATTTACTGAAAGGAATACAGAAATTGGTAATAATACCAACCTCATTGGACTTGGACGAATCTATGCCCTATGTCCAAGAAGTAATTAGTAATTGTCCAAACCCCGAACGTGATGAGTTTTTGAGATTAGAAAGAAGTTTACATACATTTTTACCTCTTACAATAGACAATAAAACTTATCTTTTCTTATTCACGAAAGTGCATCATTTTGATAATCACTCGTATCCCGATATATTTAAATCCCTAAAATATGCACGTGATGAAATAATCATGTCTTATCCAACAATAAACGAGATTGGTACATCTGATTTTAAAAACCCTTTCGATAGACACTCGTTTGTTAAAATATATAATATGATAGCTTATTTATTTGATGGAACTAGGATAAGTATCCACATTTATCATAATAATATTATATATCCTTCACTTAGCGAAATCCCTAAAATCCTTAAAGAAAATCATGACATCCCTATCGCAGGGCATTTAGGGTCATCAAGAATGCTCAGTCGTGTCAAAGAGAAATTTTATTGGAAAAACATGTCAAGCGACATCGAAAAATATGTCAAGAATTGTTCATCCTGCCAGACAAATAAAGCCTTACGTAAAATTAATAGAGCCCCAATGGTAATAACATCCACGTCTACATCCCCATTCGAGAGAGTAGCCCTTGATATTGTGGGCCCTCTGCCTGAGTCTGGCACAGCGAAGCTTAAGTACATATTAACTATGCAAGACGATTTAACAAAGTACTCGATAGCATATCCTATTCGCTGTAACACGGCCGAAGAAGCAAGCGACTGTCTTCTTCATTTCATATCCTTATTCGGAATCCCTAAGCATATACTCACTGATCAAGGCACCAATTTCACAGCTGAACTTTTTAAGAAAACATGCGAGGTTTTTAAAATTAAACAACTCTGGTCATCACCCTACCATCCGCAAACGCAAGGTGCTTTAGAAAGATCACATTCAACCCTTAAAGAATACCTTAAATCTTATGTAAACGAAAATCAAGATAATTGGCCTCAATATGTATATACTTCTATGTTAGCATATAATACCGCTGTACATTCAACCACGCACTATACTCCATACGAATTAGTATTTGGTCACAAACCTCACATTCCAAATTCAATTTACAATTCTTCTGATACTACCTATCCCGAATATGTAAGACGATTACAACATCGTATGAAACACGCCCGCGATAAAGCTTTAGAATACATTCATAAGTCAAAAGCAAATTCTAAAACTTATTATGATAAACGCACTCGTCCTGTTGAGTATAAGGTAGGAGATTACGTCCTGTTAAAAAATCATCTAAGATTACGCAAAGCCTTATCTCCTGTATGGAAAGGTCCATACAAGGTCGTTAAAATACATGGTAATCATACATTATCATTACTTATAAATAGACGTCATGTGAAACACCACTATGACGAAGTCAAACATGTAGAAGTACAGGAAGTGCATTCTTCTTCTTAGAATAGATTTTTACTATACTCGTATTTACATTAATTTTTTCCTTTACATTTTATAGTATATTTTATAGTATATCAAGGAATATAAATTTCTAGGAGTAATTCCATCTCTATATTTTATTTACAGCATACTGGCCCAAGGTCACCAAGAATATGTCCAACCAATCAACTCGAGCTCTGGTATCTACTTTGATCCAATTGGTGAACTTAAAATTAATATTGGTTACTTAGACGTAGTTATCCCATTTGATATCTCACACATTGAACCTCATATTCAAAACATTAATTCTATATTAGGTACAGTTCGTTTTTTATGCAGTCAAATCCAAATTGAAACCGCAAGTAACTTAGAGTGTCATGACGTTTTAGAACCACTCACAGTTAGATATAACGATATAGTTTCCGAATATTCTTCCATTGCTCATTTATTAAATAATAACAGATTTAAGCGTGGGGCATGGCTAGGTGGTATAGGCACACTTTCAAAAACAATCTTTGGGACTCTAGACGAAGACGATGCTGTCAGATATGACAACGCTATACGAAGTATCCAAATTAATGAGAAAAGTCTGGGTTCATTAATGAAGGAAAATATTTTAATAACAACCTTTACCTTGTCAAAAATTAATAATACCATAAATAAAATAAAATTTAATGAAGACAGGCTTAATGAAGCTATTGACAAACTCTCGTTAACTTTAAAAAATTTATCAATTATTTCTAATGATTTAAATACGAAATCAAACATTAACTCAATCTTAAACACTCTAGAAACCTCCATACTCACTTTATCTTTCCAATTAGAAGACATAATAAATGCTATCATGTTTAGTAGTCAAAACATCCTTCACCCTGCTATAATACCACCCACACAGTTATACCAAGAGCTTGTCGATAACTATAGATACTTACCTGAAAATGTAAAATTACCTGTAAGCCTAGAATTAAGTAATATTCATATATTGATGAATGTATCTAGAATAGTTTGTTATAGTTTAAATAATAAGATAGTTTTTATACTAAGTATACCGTTAGTGTCTCCCAAAGTATATCATTTATTTCATAATATTGCATTGCCGACTCCACATAATAGTGCTAAACCAAAATCGTTTAGTTTTATAATTCCTAGCAGTAAGTACATCGCAATGACCAAAGATAAATTAGAATATTGTAATCTTGACTCACTAAAAGAATGCAAAGCGATAAGCCCTCGCGACTACATCTGTGACATTATGAGCGTATTTTCTACTAGTGCAAATCCCAGTTGTGAAAGTGAGCTAATGTCAAAAGTTATTAGTGTTTTACCAGTGCAGTGCCAAACGGATTTTATTTACGGAAATATAGATATATGGAAACCACTTTCCAATAATAAATGGATTTATGTACAATCTGTAAGCAATAAACTATATATTGAATGTCCCACTCAAAGAAATCTAGAAATAAATATTATTGGAACCGGAATTGTAAAAATCCTTAATAATTGTATTGCATATTGTAAGAGTACCAAAATAATTCCTAAATTAAATAGTATTAAGATTAATATCTCTGTATCCCACTCTGATTTTAATATAATAAATGATTCCTGCTGTAGTTTAGATAAGTTTAAAAAAGAGATAAGTAATGAACCTCGTATAAAACTTCAAAATTTTGATTTAGACATTTTCACCATGGAAACAAAATCTAAGTTAAAGTCCATATCGGATGAAGCCAATAAAATTATAAACCAACATAATATAATTAAATATGAGGCTCATTACTCCATTATATTAATCTTAATAGCATGTATTATTTGTATTTACTGTGTAATTAAGTTGTTTATTTATATTAAATTGCACAGCCGCCTGTCCTGTCACTTTCCTAAGTTTTTCCAATCAACCCCAGTAGAACCACCCGAAAGTCAAACACCAAATCCAGATCCTATCATACCTATTAAAATTCATAAACGTCAGATAAATCCGGAAAATATTCCCAGTCCTAACATTAGAAGAAACATATAAGATTAAATACGTTGTTTTCCTAAACTTCGAAATTTTAACCCCGAAGTTTAGTCCACCCCAGGGAGGTGTTATACATAGGCTATGCACCCCTTTGAGCTTACATAGCTTTTTTCTAACTACTCAGCACATTCTATCATTAGTAATCCAGTCGCCCGTCAATCCACTCAGTCTCCATCCATCCTACATCCACGCCAGTCGGCTGTCTCTTTCCATTTAAATTCTAATTTTATTTTTTATTTCAATTTCCTTTTTTTTTTAAAAACATATTTATCTAGACACTCGTAACAGCTCGCATGATAAGCTATTTTGGTTCGGAGTTACCTTTAAATCTGTTTATTTTGAAAATTCGGATTGTAAGGCCTAAAAAAGGAAAGTGGCATTACAAAAAATGATGATACATAAAAAATATATGCCTAGTACCTAAAAAAATATTACCGTTTAGACACGAAGATACAGTAGGTACTTACCTAATTAGAGACGATTAGGAAAAAAATAAAAACTTTACCAAAAGCCGATGGAAATCAAAATATTTCGATACGTAAAATACACATTTACCTATTAGATATTCATATCTTAAAATATTGTAGGCTAGCACCGACTTCGACTATATCTGATTAGGTATCTATTCTAAATGAAAACCTCTGTTTAGTTATTTTTTACATTTTAGTGCCTGGAAGTCGGTTTTGTTTTTATTTTTTCATTTTTAGTGTAGACGTAATAAGCAGGTAATTTGTAAGAAGAAAGTTTTTAATAACATATTCGATTAAGCAATTTATTTAAAAAATATATTTATTGTTGATTTTTTTTAAAATAGCTCGACCGATTTCGATAAAATTTATATGGGACCACCTGGGTGGTGGTACCTTTAAAAAAAAAAAATTCTAAATCGGTTCAGGCGTCTTCGAGTAAATCGGTGAGCATAAAAAAACCGACGAATTATGAACCTCGTCCTTTTTGGGAGTCAGTTAATAAAATTAATTAAAGTTTACATAATACATAACTTTCTAATAAACATCACACCATTTGATTAGATTTTTTAATTCCAAATGAAAAAAAAAATATTATCTTATCACATATTCTATTCCTATAGTTTTGTCTTCCTAGTACCTAGATAACAAGAAAACATCCGAATTTATATGATAACTTCTTTTAATTTTATCACATATTGATAGGTTAGATAATATAATATATAACACCCTTTCAACTTATCGCGAATAACACATTTATTGTCGTGGGGCACTGGTGAAAAAGAGTAAAACCTACTTTATATGAGTTGGTATATATAGTAAAGATATTAAAATTTATAGATAATATCTATAAATTTCTATCAATTAGATATACATATATGTAAATTGTAATAATTTTTTTTTAAGGTTGAAATATGAAATATAATATGTTAATAGTTTTTAGCTTTTGGGCACTCTGGGCAAATGCCCAAGGCCCCGCGATTGAATTTGACGGTATTGAATTTGCCCTCAAAAAAAATATGGTTTGCAACCGCCGCGCCGTTCCACTCTACGCATTGTTAGTACCCGATTCAATGAAAGAATAATTATTGATTTGCAGTGCGGTTTAGTTTCTTGTCACATGTTTAAGAAATTTGATTTTTATATAATTTAATTAGGTTCAATTGAACATTGAAAGAAATTTAATTTGCCAACTATCAAAATATTTACCTACTCGTAAAATGGGACGAAAGACGAAAACGGCAACGAAATTTAATATATTTATTCTTAGATAATTCTAATTAGCATACTAATTAAGTCGAAAACTTATCTAGGGTAAACTAAATGCATATATTTTGTATTCGTGATAAAAAAATGAGATAATTTTTTAGGACTACAATTTGTTTATTCACACTATCACAAAGAATGAATACCGAACCACCTCAAATAGGTTGAGTCGAGTCGAGGAAATTTCGAGTTTACGACTAAGAATATGGGGGTAAGCCTCTATCCATGGGAATTCTTCTATTTTGCAATAATATATGAAAATGCCCTGTTGAAATACTCCAATAGAATCCCACCAAAAGCGACAAAAGCCACATAGGAACCAATAAATATTTATTGGTTTCTATGTGGGTTTTGTCGCTTTTGATGGGATCCTAACGGATTTTTTAAATAGCGTGAATAAACTAAGAAGTACAATGCTTCAAGAAAGATTGACCAGTTTGTCGCTAATGTCCAAAGAATGTGATGTGCTCAAAGACAAACTTTCAACAAATGATAGACGATTTTGCTTATGTGAAAACTAGAAAGTACCTTTACATTAGTACCTGTGTATAGTACCTGCGAATGCTCGTAGTTAAGTACTACTTTTTCAAACCATAATGCAATTATCTATTCATTTATTATGATTGTAAAAAAATGAAAATTAATGTGGAAAAATTTTAGTATTTTAGCTTTTAAAGGCCATCCATAAATTACGTCACTCGAATTTAATGAATTTTTGAACCCTCCCCCCTCCTTGTCACAGGTCACATTTGCGGGAACCACCCCTAGTGGTTTACTAATTGATGTGACAATATTTTGCAATTTTTTTAATAATAACGGCACATTATTTACTAATTGATGTGACAATATTTTGCAATTTTAAGCCCAGAACTGAATAAAATAAAATGTCACACTTCCTGAAATTAACGTGTGACGTAATTTATGAATGGCCCCTTATCTACACAGGGGCCCCATGATCTTAATGTGCACAGGGCCTCTAATATATTAAAGACAGCCCTGATACCTTTACCTTCGTATAAAATTGAAATATTTCTGACATTACTTCATAAAAATTAAATATATAATATATGTTCGTTTCAGATATAGATACCAAGTGTTAGTAGGTAATACTTTTTATAACAAATATTTTTATTTCCAGTATAAAATCTACCCAACTATGTATTTCGTGACTGTAACCGAACAATTATAACTTTATGGCGAAATACCTAGCACGAACACATATTTTGTATTTCTTAAATACACAATAATTTTAAAATAGGTTCTCTATAATATAATTTGTGTATATAAATATCGATCAAAAATTTTATGATCGATGTATATCAATAATAACTTAACCTTTTCTCTGCATAAAACAATTTTTAAAACATAAAAATATTCAGGTATCACAAAAAAATATAATATTAATATTACTTACAATAATTTTCTCACTACATCTTGAACATCTTTATTTAATTTTAGATAAGGTGCAGTTCGGTGACTTGTTTCCAATAAGCTAATTCCCGTCCCGTCGAAGTCGGTAAACTCTTTCTGAAGTACATCGTACACCTAAAGGAATAATTCATTGACATTAATAAGTCTTATAACATTCGAAAATGTAGCTTAATGTTACACTAAGTATTTCATGAAACTTACTTCTTCAGGTAACTTTGCAGGTCCTGCGCCAAAATTATGTATTTTAACCATGATTCTTAGATTTTATTATTAAAATAATCGACACAAGTACACCTTACAAGATATCGCGAGCAACTAACAGCCAACAGGTCAACGAGTGCCGACTATTAAACTAGACTTGATATACGTACGAAATTCCGTTTTGAACAAGTTATGGGTCGAGATCGAACTGCGTGCAAATTTAAAATGTCAAAACATATTTTTCATATTTACGCAGTTATTTTGAAAAAAATATCAACTACTTACTGATGAAACTTGCATAATATAAAGAAGATAGTGAAAATAATAATTTTATAAGCTTTATTCTTGGTCTTATAATGAACTAGCGACTCACCCTCGCTTTGCTCGGGTCCCCCTTATATGTACATTTATGATATGTTTTCCGGGATGAAAACTATCCTAAGTCACTCCCAGGGTCTCAAAATATTTCCATACTAAATTTCATCTAAATCGGTTCAGCGGATTAAGCGTAAAAAAGTGATGGGCAGACAAAGAAACAGACGGTAGAGGTCGAATGTCTGTACGTAGAAAAAAATGCTAAAAACCTAGTCAGGGGGATGTAAGAAGAGAAATAGAACAAATCCAGATTTTTTTAATTTTTTTATTTCTCTGTCTGTTTGTAGGGGCTAATCTTCGAAACTGTTGGACCGATTTAAATGAAAATTTGCTTGGTGGTACCTTATATCAACGGTGAACATTTTAGATACATTTCATCCCGGAAAATTAAAGAGTTCTCGTGGGATAGTTAAAAAACTATAGTAAGTTATACAGCTTAGTACACAAAAACTACTGATCCATTTTAATGAAACTTTACAATAATATAATTCATACATCAGAATAACAAATAGGCAAGATTTAATCCCGGACAAATGTATGGTTCCCGTAGGATAGATTTGTTTTTGTCTGTCTAGAAGCGAACCCGAGCAAAACGAGGGTGAGTTGCTAGTATGTAAAAAAAATATTTATTGCGAGTGTTCCTTAGGAGATAGACATATACCATTAAGGACTTTTCTGAAGACCTTTTTAAGACCTACAATTTTTTAGTATATACTATATAACAATGTATATACATTGTTTTGATTTATCTCATAAGGTTTAGTCAGCGTTAGGCTTATAAACTAAGGACGATTCGATAGAACCAGTTATTGTGTTTTCTCGTGGGAATGAAAAATTTGGCTGTAGTAAAAGGTATCCTGAATGTTGATTCGAGTAATAAATTTATCACTACACAAAATTTAGTTAAAACCTGTTCCGTACATTTTGCATGAAACGCGCACATCCATTTGACAAGTTAGTTTTATTATAGGTATCGATAAGAATAGATATTGCGAGTGTAGGTACCTTAGGAGATAGACATGTACTTTTGCAGATTTTTTTGTAGGCCTTTTCAAGACCTATAATTTTTTAGTACATTGTTTTGATGTATGTCTTAAGGTTTAGCCAGCGGACGGTTTCTAAGGAGCACTCGATTAAACCAGTTATTTTGTTTTCCCGTCGGGAAGAAAGATTTTTCTGAAGTAAAAGGTATCCTAAATTTTGACCCAAGTAATAAGTTATCACTTCACCAAATTTAGTTGAAATCGGTTTATTACTTTTTGCGTGAAACGCGCACACACAAGCAGACACACGTATACAAACAGATAAACAGACATTTTTTAATAACTATTGTTTTGGGGTCTATATTGTGTACATAATACGTTACAGTCATAGTCTTTTTTTAAATATTTCATGTAAAGTTTTCGCCAAGTTACTGCTTTATTTATAGAACCTTTAGATAAGCCAATAACATCTTGGACATACTTAGACAACACATTACACAAATATTATACTTATAAGCAAGTTTATCAATGTTTCTATATCAGATCTTATATTTTAAGTCCATGAACAAAAATAAAATCAGTAATTCTATAGAGATTCTCCTGACTGAACATAAGTAAAGGAAAATAATCTAAATGAATAGTAATTTACTCCACGACCAAGAATCAAGAAATATAATGAAATAGCAACAGGTTTGCCTTCATTAGGATTGGCCGCCGGCATGAGCAAATGAATGCACAAACTCAGGTGAATCTTGCACCCACTCTCACACTCGGGATGGCAATCTAATACGAGACATCTGTCACTAAGAGTTTTGTTAATAAAGCTATTTTACGGACTTGAACTAAAGATGATGACTAATTATCACTTTTTTGAAAATAACATTTTTTTTATATATTATTTTGAATTTCGAATCAAGATATTTTCCATATATTTTGTAATAACAACTCTATTGAAAACTAATGCAAAGCAACGATAAGAAATCAAAAAGTAAATTGATAACAATTGCTAAATCTATACAGATAAAAAAAATTGAAGTGTCTGTACTGTCTAAATAATAGCTTTTTACTTAATGCTTAAGATATTATACCTATACGGTATTTATAAGAAAAACACTTTTTTTTTTAATTTTGTATAGTCTGTCTACTTGTTCCGGCTAATCTTTAAAACGGATGAACTGATTTTGACAGGACTTTCACTGGCAGATATCTGATGTTATAAGAAGTAACTTAAGCTACTTTATTTTAGAAAAGGAACTAGGATTTCACTCAAAAAATTAAAACGTACCTAGCCTACCTAGGGACGCACCTTGTATTATTACTCATCACTCAATAGTTATAAACTTAATGATTTGCATCTTATAAGTTTCATCTGAATGGGTGCGCAACTTAGACCAGCTTGGCAACTAGCTTCTCTCAAGGCGGCGGATCCCACCTACGGACGCACCTGAGCGAAGCGGGGTAAGTCGCTTGTATGAAATTTACATGTATTATGATTTATGATGTACTTTGTCAGTTAATTCAAATATAATTAGACAGCTAATGATACAGTAAATGCAGTACCTAATAGCTAAAGACCAAGCTGACTAATAGCATTTCAAACATCAATTTCAGCTTTGTAAGGAATTACGAACATTATTTCATCTGAAATTCGCTTTATCAGACTGAAAACATTGTCGTTTAAAGAGAAAAGTCTTTTAAATTTCTGGTTCATTAGACGCGAACAAATAATTCATAGTTACATACTTCTCTTATTACACTTCCATAATAAATGACTTTGTAATATAATCACAATGATTTTGTTTCTAATATTACAATTTCAAATCATCTTACGTAATTAGTTTTTATAAAAATAATTTTCTTTGGTTTTTTAAGCATACATAATAATATAATTAAACTTTTAAAGTGGTGATAGAGACAAGTATAATAATATTATGTAAATGTCAGTCGATTAACCCATTCGCTCGTACTCGAACTTTTTACAGAAAGCAAGTCTGTTGGCGGTACCAGATGGATTATTCTGTACGTCTAAGTAACCCACCAAATGATTTTTTTCTTATTAAAGAAATTTATACTGTAGTTTTACTAGCGATTCACCCTCGCTCCGCGCGGTTCGTCCCTACTTACGTTTTAGCGTTTAGATTTCTCAAAAATGAGATATCTTCCCGCAGTAAAAAGTAACCTATATGTTGACCCGGATAACCAGCTATCACCATACCAAATTTCAACAAAATCTTTTTAGTGGTTTTTCTGTGATGCGGTAACAGACTGACAGACAGACAGACAAAAATTCTAAAAACTATAGATTCGGCCTCTGTATCAATAATAATGTTTATTTCAATAAGATTTTCCAAAAAATATATAATGTACAGATTCGGTTTAGTTACAATTTTATTATATGTATAAATAGATACTAGATCGAAAACTCGATAGTGCATGTGGCGCCGATTGTCGAACGCGATGGTGAGAATGAGATCTGTGGAATGAGATGTACAGCAGCGCGTGACTTGACGTTAATTATTTTATATTTAATTATTATTATTTGAACTGAATCAATATAACAAAAATTATTGTGCATTTATTAAAACAAAATTTAGTGCTTTAACATTTTTTATTGTGGTAAATAACTTATAAAACGTAAACAGCGCCATCTATGATTACGCAGCATAAACTCATTATTTAATAGGTTTATAGGTACGTATTAAAATTACGAAAATTTAATTTATGAAAAATTTTTCCTTACCTTACCTTTTTCTAATCTTTTTTTTTCTTTTAATTGAAAAACAAAAAAATAACAATTAATTAAACATATAACACCATCTATTGACATTTAATTGAACTGATTTTATTTTTAAAATAAATAATACCTACTTATATTTTATTATATGCTATTCCGCTTTTCATAATACATTTTTTAATTTCAAAAATTGTCCTTATATTTATAGTTGATACTTTATTATAGCTTATAAATTTATACACATATACATCACTATTAAGATGACTTCATTCTTTAATATCTGTGGTGTATTTAACGTTTCTTATCTGTGTGTCAAACTATTTTAATTCGATTTTTGTTCGTGATGTGATGCGGATCGTGCGAATTGTGATTAAAGCAGTGATGTTATTTTACATTGAAAGTTAATAAATTTCTGATAGTCTAACTTTAGAAAGAATTATTTTGAAATATAAATAAAAAAAATACCGCAAACTTGAGTACTTTCCTCAGAACTAAATTATTTTGCTTAGTGATATGCCTCCGGTAAAGGATGATTTGATAAGAGAAATTAATTGTTTAGATGTAAACCTAACTGAAAAAAGTCCTGCAAAAAGTACAGCACTTGTAGACGTAAGGGCGTGTAATAAACCTGCCGCTAAGGTGAGATAAAATTAAATAATGTTGTAATTTTTTTTCTAATAATCGCTACTTTTTTTAGATTTATTTATTTTTGTTATTGTTGTTTAAAGTATTGTTATTTAAAGTTAGAAAAGCAACAAATTCATGCTATCAAATATATTAATTAAAGACCAAGTTTAAAAGCTCACATATCCTGGTAACTTAAATTGTTATATAATAAAAATATAAATATTAAAACCGCATATTTAAAAAAAAACTTAATTTTTCTATACTAAAGTGTTTTAATACTATTTATTTAACAACATGGAAGTGTACAAATTTAAATTACATAAGGTATATATTAGGTATAATTTAATACACATTTATTTAAATGTACTGTACTTATTACTATAATAAAGAGAAATATAATTTGTTGTGTTTAAATATATATGTAACAAAAGCAAAAATTTAAATAAAAGTTTTTGAATTAAGAATGACAATATACCAGGTGACCCAATTTATTATTCTTACACCATTAGGCTTTAAATGAATGTCTACCGAGACAGGCATGGCATAATTTTCCTACATTGATTTTAGTTTGTGTTAAAAAAAATATGATTCAAAGGATTTTAATTAATAATATATAATTTTTTATGTAATAAATATTCAATTTCATGTGACATTTTTTCATTTATCAATAATGATATTTCACATTTCTTGCACCAAGAATGTGTAGAATTAGTTTGCTTGGTCTATGTTGTAAGATTGCTACATATTATATTATGTAATTGTAGTGGTTTAATTGTTGAGATTACTGTTTGTAACCAGTAGTGCTTATTTATTATTCATATAGTCTGTTGGCACAGAATGCATTATTAAATTGTTCATAATTTACATAATACAAAAAAATATATTTGAATTTAAAACTTTGCTTATCATTTACTTAATAATGAGAAAATTATTCGGTCACCTATACATTTCAGATTATATAGTACACATTATATTAAGAAGAATTGCATATGATACTGGGCAATACTTTGGACTAGTTTTTTATAAATCAGTAACGAGTATTTAATATGCTATATAATTATTCCCTACAGTTAAAATAAAAGATGTTTAAAATTTATTTTATGCCATACAAATTAAAAAAAAAATACTTTCACTTTACTGAAATAGCAGGAAAATACCTACTTCCAAACTAAGTGGTTGTGTTTACTGTGCCATACAAATTTACATATTGTTTTCGATTTTATGAATAACATTTTGTAGTGTAACTCCAAACTACATATAAAATATAATTACTTATGTAACTATTAAACAATTCCATAACAGATTTCTCAATATAAATTATTTTGAATGACTCTCAACAAAAATATAATTAAAATTTTATATAAAATATGATCAGCCTTTTAAACGTTTATATACCACTCACAAAGTGAGTAATGTTTATAGCATTGCATAATTAAATTATGTAATAGAATGTATTAGTTAAATTGCAACTAATTGATATTCCGTCTATCACACACCATACAATGAATATAATTTCTCTCTAGCCTCAGCATCAGTAGGTACATCGTAAAATCTTTTCACTTTTTTTTCGCTTGCCGCTCTAGGCACGCGTCTCTACTGTCATAATCACGTATAATAAAATAGTTTTAAATTGCCTAAGCGCTCACTGCTCGTTCGTGATGTAGTGTCTATTACGTATTGTTACTTTAATTTGCACAATTTCGTTTGTATCATTTCGTGTGGCTATCATTTGTTTCTTTGAAATTTTCAGTGTTTATTTCGCAGCTCGTGATGTTGTTGTGGGCGCCTGAATTTTCAATTACTTATTTAAATTGATTATTTTTTGTAAAATGCACAAGTTTTCATAATTTTGGAGTGTGAATCTTATGTAGTGCATGCTTTGATAGCACCCATTTAGTGGAGACGACATGACTAATTCACAGGTAAAGGCTTTTTTTCTTAGATTAGCAATTTTATATATTATGCTTGTTGTATTGTTACCACAAATGCATTTTGTACTGTTTCATATATTTTTTGCCATCAAAAGCGTAGAGTCTTTTATTTATTGTAGGTAAGTATCATGAACCCTATAATGAGAACGCGTTATTAATTAGGTACTTTTACTTTAAGTTCGCGCCTTTTGTATTTTCTATAATGTTCTCAAGAGGAATGTTTTCAATGTGAAAACTATATAAACAATAGTGTCAATTATCGCACCTACATATCGTTGTATTTATGCTCTTACGCACATGAATTACTAATAATTTTAAAAATATTTAAAGAAAATTATTATTTCCATGGTAAAATCTATACATATAATAAAATTCTAACCGAGGCGAATCTGTAAATTAAATATTTTTTCGAAAATCTTATTGAAATAGTCATTATTATCGATACAGCGGCCGAATCTATAGTTTTTAGAATTTTTGTCTGTCTGTCAGTGATATAATTTGGTGTGGTGGTAGCTGGTTATCCGTGTCAACATATGGGATACTTTTTACCGCGGAAAAATGTCTCATTTCTGAGAAAAAATACAAAAACTGTAATCTAAGAGTACACTAATATGTAAAACCTAAGAATTTGCGTTTTGGTCATCTGAACGCGGGCGGAGCCGCGGGCAATGCTCGTATAAATATAAAACGACATGTCCTATAACACTGTAAAAGCATGATACAATGATATGTACTGGATGAGGGTAAAAGCACCGATCTCGCATGTATGAAAACAATTAAGAATTGGCATGATTTACTTGATGTTCAAGTTAAACTCCGAATTGACGAATGCATAAAATATAGATTAAAACTGTACAAGAAAGCAATAGCTTTAGATTATTTATATATAATTTAATAAAATTCTAACTGAGTCGAATCTGTACATTAAATATTTTTTGGAAAATCTTATTGAAATAGACATTATTATCGATACAGAGGCCGAATCTATAGTTTTTAGAATTTTTGTGTGTCTCTCTGTATGTCTGTTGCCGCATCACGGGAAAATCACTGGAGGGATTTTGATGAAATTTGGTATGATGGGAGCTGTTTATCCGGGTCAACATATAGGATACTTTTTACCTCGGGGAAATATCTCATTTCTGAGAAGAAATACAAAAACTGCAATGTAAGAGTATACTACTATGTAAAACCTAATATAAGAATTTGGTTTTTGGTCATCTGAACGCGGGCGGAGCCGCGGGGACTGCTAGTTTATATATAATCGTGTAAAGAGATAAGGTTTGTGGATGTAGAACGTTGGAATAGGATGATTGCCGGAACTATTGATCCGATTCTTTTAGTACCAGCTTTTATTAGTAACAGGACGCTACATTATGGCTTAAGCTATATTAAATAAGTCCTTATAATACGACTTCAAACAAAGAAATTTATTGTAATCTAAATTCTAGCGTAATTTCTTAAAACTTGCCTGTAATCAGCAAGTCGAATGCTAATTACTAAACTGTGCGAGTTTGAAAGTTCAAAGACGTTCTTTAATTTACTATACAGAACCTGGAGGGAGAATTAATTATTATTTTAAACAATAATTTTATTGAGATGATTTCCGGGATAAAAAGTATTCTATATACTTCCCAGGGTTTCAAACTATCTTATCAAATTTCAACTCGGTTCAGTAGATCCAGAGATTACCCCCTACAACCTTACAAACTTTACCTTTTTATGATATTAGTATAGATTTTAAATGGAACTTTATTTTCGGATTTTGTCACGGTTTTATTTAATATTTTTGTCCCCATCGCACCGTTTCGAATGCGATATAGCAAACATGGTCACGGGAGAGACTAGTCTGTACAAAATCCGAAAAGATACTTTAATATAAATTGTCAAACATTCACGTAAATCTAAGAAAGTATTATTTCGTTAGTTTTTTTTTTCTTAACTTTTTTTTTGTTATGATTTTTAAAGTTTTGATTCCCGGTCTTTAGGTATGGTTTCGTGGCGTGAGAAGCTCCAAATTCCGCCATGTATATGGAGTACCCTTCAAGAGAGAAAGATGTTACGACAACATAAAAATCACCAGAAATGCGCACGATTCCAACTTTTGCGCGGTGAACCCTAAATTCGTTGCGATTGTCACGGAAGTTGCAGGCGGCGGTGCTTTCCTTGTATTGCCTTTGGATCACGTAAGTTTAGAAATAATGAAAAACGTTTACCTAAGTAGGACACCTATATTAATTCATTACCTCAGTAGACCATGTGAAGCCTGAAACACTTATTTAGGTATATAACTATGTGCTTACAACATATTGTACATACACATACAAATATTTAAATTTAATCTGACGATGTTAAAGCCGCAAGGATACCTACTTATGTATGAGGATACACTAACCACCAAATGGCCTTTTTGAATATACATTAAACTTGTCGGAATAGTGAAACTATTCAATAATCAATGTAGGTATTTACATATGTATAAAAATATATATAAAAAGCATGTTTGTCTATCAGGTAAAGTTTAACGTTAGGTGCGTACTAATCGTAAAATTTTGTTAGTTGTACACACACACACACGCCTGTAAAGGTTTCTGGCACACCGCCGTCAATCTACGATCGATACGATACAGACTGTAACGATAATTTGAGATTAAGTCAAGAACAATAGGTGTCACCAGTAGATATTCGAATGTATACACATTTTGTGTACATAAAATACGTATATATTATGATGTACTTAAAGTTTGTAAAGTACTAGCTGAACCCGCGGCTTCGCTCGCGCTAAAACAATAAAAAAACTCAAAAAAAAAACTTTCATCCTTTCTTTTACCCCCTCATAGGATAAATTAATTTCGAAAAATGCTAAAAAACGTATTTATTTAATTATATTGAAGAGTATTAATACTGAGTTTCAAGTAATTCTGATCATAAATATTTTTTTGGGTTGTATTATACAGAATTTTCCCGTGGTAATGAGATAATATGCCGCGGTAAGTACCCTATGTCACTCTCCAGCCTTCCAACTTTTTCCACACATAAAATCACGCCAATCCATCACTCTGTTTCGACTTGAAAGATAGGCAAACAAACACACTTTCACAATTTTATAATATTATAGCAGGTATGGATATAAATATATGGTTGCAAGGGTAGGCAAAAGAGTAGCTCGTTACTAACAGAAGTATAATAAATGTGTAAGAATGCAATAATTTAAAAGTAAAAGATTGAAAAATAGGTTTTTAATTTGAGGTACACAGTAGACGATTGTATAATGTAGAGAACATTGTAAACTGCTTAGCACATTCCTGTAGTGACTTACATTTTCTATGCCATAAGATGCCTAGTCTGATTATTATCTTTAGCATATTTATATACTAATATATTAGGTTAGGAGCACCATAACTTTTAATTTCTACGTATTTACTTGTTTAAAAAGTTGTAGCCCAGTGGTAACGCGCTCGCTTGGGGAACCGAGTGAAGCGGGTTCAAATCCCGGGTCTCGCACCTCTGATATTTTCATGTGCGAATCTTTTCTAACATGATTACCACTTGCCTTACGGTGAAGGAAAACATCGTGAGGAAATGCATGCCTGAGAGAACCTAGCAAGTTTTCGACAGACATGTGGAGTCCGCCAACCAGCACTTGGTCAGCGTGTTGGACTATGGCCTGATCCCCCTCGTACTGAAGGGAAGCCCGTGCCCAGCAATGGGACGTTAAAAAAAAGGGCTGAATACATGTTTAAATTGAATCGACCTATTATCCTATGTCCTTAATTGATATCGAAACACGCAACGATAATATTCAATGAATCAATATGAAATATTTTATTACCTATTGTCATGCTGCATTAGCCATCCATAACCGCAAATGCATTGTATTATCACAGTGGTATAATGCGACACCTTGCGAATGCGCACTTAAATGTATTATGCACTCCATTGCGTTTAAACGTTTTCAAACTGATATCATTAAGACGAGAGTTCCCGAGCTATAGGTATTGCTTTGAATTTCTTTAAAGAATGACTTTGGCGCGAAGGGTGCTTAGAAATGTCGGTGCAAAATATGCAGTACTAAATGTGCAGAATAATAATGAAAATTGAGATCCTTTTAATATTCCACTTCTGTGCTTAATGCGTAGACTTCACATGTCCGAAAACTAGTTAGGTTCATTCTACTTCTGGGCTTAATGCGTAGACTTCACATGTCCGAAAACTAGTTAGGTTCATTCAGACGTGCAAGTTTTCTCTCGTTATCATCATTCAATGCATAACCAAGTGGTACTTGATCATTTAAAAAAAAATGATTGAAGTATGAAAATCTCAGAAGGCCAATACATGGGTTTAAAGTTTAAACCCACTTCGTTTGGTTTTACAAGTGAGCACGTTTCCAATAAGCTATAACGTAAAAGATGCTCGTTATGTCTTTATACTTTTTTGGTATAATTTTTAGCAAATCCGTTAATAAACGTATATCTTAATATGAATAGAGAGTAGATAGATAGAGAATTTAACTTAATCTGTCTTTGCAACTTATTTAATGCGACATAGTATAAGTGATCTCAGTGATCGTGTATCGAAAGCCCCAAATACCTAAATCAAATGGTAATTATAGTATATTCGTTTCTTAACGTAGAAGCTCGCGTGAGAAAATGAAACTGAAATGTAATAACGGTTACATTGCCACAGTTCGTCCCAACTCCCAAGGCACACTACGTGTGTCGAATTGCGGCGTAATTACTTGACTTAATTGTTCGAGCACATTCGTCTCCATATCGTCGGGTGCCTTTGCTCGAAATTAAAACATGCCAAATAATATACGCTTCT
Organism: Brenthis daphne; assembly: GCA_947093115.1. NCBI lineage: Eukaryota > Metazoa > Arthropoda > Insecta > Lepidoptera > Nymphalidae > Brenthis > Brenthis daphne. The sequence goes on along the minus strand of OX352473.1, from coordinate 30,675,822 downwards.
ATTTACCTCGTCAATTACATATTCCATACTCTAAAATGTAATACAATTTCCAAACATAGTATTCTAAGCACGATAAATCTTGAACATAGCAAAATTAAACATTAATATGCCGACTGTTTGATGCTGTGGTGACTGGTGATGTCTGCTTCCCAAACTCCAAGGCTATGAATTTTATTTCCTATGTATTACGACCAGACTAAAACACTTCGTAAAACGGTAGTGATAACTAAGATATAAAATGTTTAGGTTGATTGTTATCTCATCTAGCTTAAACTGATGAACCGATTTTGATGAGATTTGTAGAGATTATAGAAGTTAGACCGATGTAGGTATTCGCCCCGCTTAGCATGCTAGCAGAGCCGCGGGAAAAAATTATGAGAGTAAAATTTTTACGATGCGTGCGTACACCGAGAGCCAAAAAGCGACGCATAACTTCTTACGTGCGTACATTATGAAGTATACAATAAAGTACACACACAAGATTTTTCTATTTATGTTACCCTTTTATACATTATTTTTTATGTCATTATTATTTAATAATACTTGTAATTTTGTTAATTTCAGACTGGCCGGCTAGATTTCAACGCGAGTCGTGTCACCGGTCACAAAGGCCCTGTGCTCGACATAAAGTGGAATCCGTTCAACGATAACATCATAGCATCATGTTCGGATGACTGCACGGTAATTTATTTACAATTTTTCATTCTGATATCAATTATTCCGTGAAAAATAGCGGCCATTACAACGTTTTTACGGTTCCATTCGAACTGTTATTTTGCTGTGCATGACCTGTTCTATTGAATTCCATATTCGTTCGTCCTAGAAATAACGATAACTCGAAACTGTTCTATTGGAAACAATAAATATTTTTTTTTTTGTATATAATTAATCACTCATTATTATGACGCTATATTATATTATATGATTAATATTGTTGTTGTATAATTTTTATTACGCACAAAATCGTTATTTAGGCGCATACTTTTTAGCCACTTCAATACTTTGTACACTAGCGAACAGTGATTTAAAGTTCTATTTGTAGAATTAGTCTATCGATGGAAATAATTAACAAAGATTAGATAATTGAAAAAAAAATACTTATTAAGATCGGCTCAAAAATAAAACAGCAGTGAAAAAAACATGTATAAATAATATTAAAATTAAATTAAATAAAAATAGAAATACACGCCAGAACACATGGAAACACTAGGTATATATCCAGACCAGTCCGTATTTTAGTTGACTAATTAGAATTATATGAACATAACATTACGTTATCAAATCTAACAAGTATGCTAAGTAAAATGCAAAACATACATACTTGTAATTTATCAACACTCAATAATATTTTACTTTTAAAGTACAGTAGATCGTATTTAAATCCATATATTAGGCGAGTTTGAAATGTTTTAACAAATATCTATACATATAATAAAATTGTAACTAAGCCGAATCTGTACATTAAATATTTTTAGAATATCTTATTTAAATAAACATTATTACCGATACAGAGGCCGAATCTATAGTTTTTAGAATTTTTGTCTGTCTGTCTGTTATCGCATCACAGAAAAACCACTGAGAGATTTTGATGAAATTTGGTATAGTGATAGCTGGTTATCCGGATCAACATATAGGATACTTTTTACCACGGGAAAATGTCTCATTTCTGAGAAAAAATACAAAACCTGCAATGTAAAAGTTTACTAATATGTAAAAACTAAGAATTTGCTTTTTGGTCATCTAAACACGGGCGGGGCCGCGGGCAATGCTAGTTAGCTTTATTCTCTCTTAATTGGTGTAAACATTAACATATATCACTATCACGTATATATCGCTCTTAATATATGAAGTGCAATCAAAAAAATTAAGGTTAACTGCGGATTAATTGCCTTTAGCAATGATTGTCGAAATGTAAAGTTCGTATTTTGTATTGTATTTGTGTGATATTTAATTTTCTAACAACTTAAAATAAAACTATCTTTTCGGGTTTCTCAGAGACTGCCCAGCCTCCCCGTGACTATGATTGCTGTTAAACATTCGAAACGTCATGCACCAAAAATTATAATAAATCCGCGAAAAAATCCGAAAAGATAATTTTATTCAGATATTTGCGTAAATTTAATAATATAACAACTATTTAACAAGGTATTTCTAACAACTTCTAAATATTTTTGAAGTCAAACTTCTTTAGGCGTGGCCGCGTGACTGAGGGCTAAGTTAATATATTGGCAAAATAGGTGTTCGTGGAAGTGAGAGTCAAATTAATAGTTTAAAAAAATATTATATGTATATTTTTATAATAATTATTATTTATAAAAATATATTATTATTAATAATTTTATAAATAATATAATATTTAATATATACATTTTGATTTGTTTTAATTTAATCACAGCTGCAGCGCCAAAGAAGTTTTACTTCAAACTCGCGTAAAGATTACGCGCACTCATTTTTTCAATTATATTTTTTATAAACATTTTAAGAATATTTGCGACCGTTTTAAAAAATATGGCTAATTCTAAGAAGAATTAGACTAAATACTATTGCTACACTCATTCTATTGTTCATGTATTTACGAATTTACGTATCTATAGCGTTCACGTTACAGATTTAGTTAGCGGTAATTTGCATTGAATTTAATAAAGAAATTAAATATTTATAATGTCACAAAAGAGATTCATACAAAGTTCTCTCTACTTTCTTCAGAAGCCTTGTAAGTCTTGATTGTAGGATACATGATCAAGTTATCTTTTCTTTTGGGCTTATCTTAATAATTTCAAAGATGTAAGGGTATTTATTAATTTTATTTGAATTTTTAAATTTATATCTTTATAGAATGTACATAAATATATATAAAATTAACTATTTCGATTAACATAGCTAAGCAGAGTACAAGCTGTTACTATGGAACTGCTCGACACTTTGAAATAAAAATTGCCGCACTATACTATATTGTACTTAATACAGGCTATTTGTAAAAAAAAATATTATACTTGAATAATAATAATAATGATAGTAACTCTAAATGTTAGATAAGATCTTTCAACTGGAATGCATGACCTAATATCATTTTCCGTTCTCTAAATGCCCCTTTATACTCACCCGTCAATTAGCAATATACATATCCCGCTTGACGTAGGCAAATAGGATGAAAAAATCTTGAAAATCAAACAAAAATTAAATTAAATGTAAATTACATTTATTATTATTATTACATACATCTTGTGAAATATATCATTGAGTACCTATATAATTATCTTTCTCCATTAAAATTATTCAACTATACAATTAAAGCCCATTATCAATCGTGTTGTCATTAGAATTTGGCATAAAATCCACATTATATTTATAATAAATATAAATTGTGTTCAATGCACAGATTATTTCAATGTTAAAATTCTTTTAATTCTTATTCCTCAATATTTAATTTGACGATAATAATAATATCTTTAAACAATATTATATATTCACTTCTCTATTAAATGACTTCCTAAATTGGAATCAGCCCATTATAAAAAAAAAGTAGTAGTAGCGTAGAAAAGAAAGTTATTGAAAACTATAAAGTTTAGACAACTTTTAGAGTTATTTAGATTTCAGTCTAAAAACTTTGCAAGGATTGTTTTGGTTGCCTTTTAGAACATAAAAAATTAAACATGATATTAAAAGGAAAATTACGTTTTCAATTACAATTATTAAATTAATTTATATTTACATGATTGACAAAATAAACATTGAAGGAGACAAACATACATATAATTTTTTTTATTAATATGCGGAGCTAAATGAAACTGGTATATAAATGGTTAGAATACACTTAAAAAAAATCATCAGTACCTAATATGATTTAGTTTACTAAAGTGTCACTTTCGGAGATATTTAAAAGTAAAGATCGCCTCATGAAAACTGCGCGAATCAATAGTATCTATACGAGTAATACCAATAATCTCAGAGTAATGTAACTGTGACATACGAACTGACGAACTTGACGACATTGTAAATGTTCCGTATTTGTATTTTGGCTACTGACACCTTTTTTTAACATTGAGAAATCCATTTACGCATATCACTCGCATACATACAGGTGGTTATGTGGAACTCACCGGCTAGAAAAGCCAGTACTACCCACTAAAATCCACAAAAACCTGCCACATTTTAATGGACCGTCGCAGAATCGCTGACGTACTAAACCATAACACCCCGACGCGACGGCAGTTCTGCCGAAGCAGACCACACGACCAAGGTGTTGCTTCCACATCAGAGAACTCTCAAGGAACAACTCCCATGGTACACACATCTAAGTGTGTACTATGTATATGTGGGCTACCACTTATGTATCTCATGCTGTATATTCATTTCACATGTTAAATAAATAATTAAATAATAATTAAAACTTAAGTAGTATTTTGTTAAAACGTTAATATGATATAGGTAAAACTATGGCATATACCCGATGGTGGTCTGTCCATGCATCTGACGGACTGGCTGGTTGAACTGCACGGCCATAAGAGAAGAGTCGCGTACATCGAGTGGCATCCTACCGCTGAGAATATACTCCTCAGTGCTGGCTTTGATTATTTGGTAAGTATATTTTTATATTTTTATTCAATAAGCAATATTGAATTTCTGATTAAGGTAGATTTACTATATCTTTTAAACTATTGTTTTCATGTATCAGTAAATACTGCACTGGTGATATTTTTTTTTTCAAAACACATATTTGCGATTGAAATCCGCTGTTTTAATTTTTAATAATATTCATATAGTCTGACGACGTACGAGTATTTAAAATTGTTTAAGCCGTTTAGTATCTACTAGCGATTTACTCTGGCTTTGCTCGGGTTCGTCCTGAGCTTGCTTCCCCATACAAACTTTCCCCATTTTCACGCCCTTGATTTCCGGGCTTAAAGTATCCCATGTCCTTCCCAGGGTCTCAAACTATCTTCTTACCAAATTTCATCTAAATCGGTTCAGTAAATACAGAGATTACCCCCTACAACCTCACAAACTCACAAACTTTACCTCTTTATAATATTACTATAGGTGAGCGAACATAGTAGGGTAAAAACAAAAGCATATAACATACTATTATTTACTTTTACATCAGATATTCGTATGGGACGTCGGCAAAGGCGAAGCGGTGAAGATAATAGACTGTCACAGTGACGTCATCTACTGCATGTCCTTCAACAGAGACGGCTCCCTCCTCGCAACCACCTGCAAGGATAAGAAACTGAGAATCATAGAGCCGAGGCGGGGCATCGTGCTTTCTGTAAGTCGGTTTGGATTATTCTTTACTAGCGACTAGGAAAACAAAAATAAGTGTGTCCCTCGGGAACCGTATATTTTTCCGAGATAAAAAGTAGCATATGTGTTATTCCACACTATAATCTATCTGTGTGCCAAATTTCATTCAGATCCGTTCAGCCGTTCTGGTGTGAAAGAGTTACTAACATCCTCACATACTCACAAACTTTCACATTTATAATATTTATATAGATTAGTGATAGGTTAGCAATTTTTTCAACCGTCTTGTTTTGTTAGTTTTTGCTAAAGGCAGTGGTGACTAGCTCGTTTGGGAAACCGATTGAAGACGTTTCAAATTCCGAGTCTCGCATCACTGATATATTCATGTGCGAATCATTTCCAACATGGTTACCTACCACTTGTTTTACGGTGAAGGAAAACATCGCGACAAAACCTGCATGTCTGAGAGAACCTAGCAAGTTTTCGAAAGACATATGAAGTCCGCCAACCCGCCAGTGTGGTGGACTATGGCCTTATTTTCCTCGCAGGCCTCGGAGGCCCGTGCCTAACAGTGAGAACTCCAACCGACGTAAAAAAAGGCTGAATAAATTTGTTAATAATTATATCTAGTATGTGATAGATTTTATATGTACATAGTTTTTTAATTGAGTTTAAGAGCCCTTAAGTGAAATCAGTGAAAAGAAGAAAACGCCGTAATATGATCATTAGATTCACTAAAGAACATGGTCGAAGAAAAAACTAAGTGCAAATTGGAATCCTGCATTGAATTCCTTAACTTATTCAAATTTCAGGCTTATATTACTATTATTTTTATGTTATGTGTATATGCTTACGCGTATGAGTGTGCATCTGTGGTTATCGTCGAGCAGGGCCCGACTCGTTCCTTTTTATACGAAATCCTATAAGAATCATTAAATATAATAAGCAAGTCCTCCCGACCGATTTCGTCCACGGCGGCCAATCTCATTGAGCGCGTGTGAGAGAGAGCGCAGACAACGTGCACACGCGACACGAGACACTCGCGCCGAGTGTCGGCGCGGGACCCACGCGACACGTGAGAGCCAGGCGCGGGGCTGAAACACCGCCTACTTGCTAGCTCAATGCAGAAAGACTCGACAACTAAATTTGGCCCGACCCGGGACTCGCACTCAGGATCTCCGGATGTGCAGCCATACATGCTAGCCACTACACTAAGGCAATATACTTGAATATACACATTACAGGAAGGCACGTGCCACGGCGGCACCAAGGCGTCCAAGTGCACGTTCCTGGGCAGCTCGGGCAAGGTGCTGACCACGGGCTTCTCGCGCCACAGCGACCGCCAGTACGCGCTGTGGGAGCCGCACCGCCTCGAGCGCCCGCTCGTCTGCGAGACCATCGACAGCTCCTCCGGCGTCGTCTTCCCTTACTACGACTCTGATACCAATATGGTACGACATCTGTCTACTATATCTGTCTCGCTCGCACACACTGTCTCTTTCTTTGGACACTCATATCATTCTAGTATCAAAGGATTTTTTTGTTAGCTTATATTGTTTATATAGCGAAAACCGTTACCATATAAATAACTAAATAAAACACATATAAAATAAAATTATCTTTTCAGATTATCTCGTGGATTTAGTTTGATTTTTGGTTCCCAATGTTTCCGCGATGAATTCGCGATATAATCCGAAAAGATAATTTTATTTAAAATGTCACACATTCGCGTAAATCTAAGAAAGTAAAACACATATTACATAAAAATAAAACACACAAGCATGAGTGCAAATTTTAAATAAACAAATCTAGGCTATCTTAAAAAATCTATATTAAATTAACTAATCTAAATTATATTCAGGTATACCTCGCCGGCAAGGGAGACGGAAACATTCGCTACTACGAAGTAGTGGACGAGCCGCCTTACGTGCATTTCCTCAATCAATTCCTGTCTGGAAATCCTCAGGTACATTTTTTTTAAATAAGAAAGGTTATTTATACTAATGAAGAATGATCATACACTTGGGGTTGTTTTTTGGCAAATTTATTTGAATGTATTATTTCAAGTTATCCAAATGAAACCACATATTTCGTTTAATTAGCTATCACCTGACACATTTAACAATCGATATATTTAAAGGATTATTATGTGTATCGTATCTACTGTTTAATTTTAATGTTATTTTAGCATTTATAATTTTTAGCCAGTAAAATTAAACTTACGTCATATGATAATATTATAGTGTCATAAATATGAAAATTAACTTCTGGCCAATCAAAAACAACCCCTTTTTATGATGCATAGCTGCAAGTATTGAGTTGTCCTAAAAAAATGGTAGTAGTAATTGAGGCTATTTGACGAAAAATCTTATGTTAGTAGACTGTTAAACCTATACGGTATATGATGTATATCTGTCTCGCTTACACATTTTCTCTTTCATGTTTGGGTTATTGCTTGTATGCTGTGAGTACTACGACTAATAGGCAAAAGTTAGAGTTTTTAGTATGACACACACAATTGACGTTAGTTTAAAATAAAGTTATTATTAATTTAAATTTTTTTAAATCGTTACTAATACAATTATAAAGAGGAAAGATTTTTTGTTTACTTGTTTGTACCGAATAAGTTCCGAAACTACTGGACCGATTTAGATGAAAACTTAATAAGAAGTTAGTTTGAGACTCTGGAAAGGACATAGGTAGTTTTTATTCCTGAAATCATCCCTTAAGAGAGTGAAAATGGGGATGAAAGTGTATGGAAATGAACCGAGGGACGAACCTACGCGAAGCGAGGGTGAGTCGCTAGTTATTAATATTATAAATACTAGTGATTGCCTCGTGGTTGAAAATCAACCATAATTCATTAACTTTGATCAATATTGAGGTTTTTTCCAAAGTTATATAGGTAGTCTATAAAATCTCAATTCGGCCACAGACTTTAACAATAAACAAAAGTGTGTGTGTCAAATACATGGTAGTGTGTGTAATATTTTTTTTATTGATTTAATGTATTTTTCATGCATAATTAAAAAAAAATATTAGCATTCTGCACTCCTTCTCTATATCTTTATATCTTTATATATATAATTCTTCTGTGAGTGTGTATGTCACTGAACTTCTCTCAAACGACTGGACCGATTTTGATGAAATTTTTTGTGTGTGTTCAAGGGGATCTGGGAATGGTTTAGATTCACAATTTGAATAATAATTTTCATCAAAAAAATCATTAAAAAAAGTTTGAAATTTTCAAATTAAAGACGTGTAGACAGGACAACGTCTGTCGGGTCCGCTAGTAAACTATAAGTCTGGGAAAATTCATACTCCTCCGTCCGCGCGATTATCGTAAAAAGGGGTATAAAGTTTTTGCTCGACGTATTAATATATAGATATCTCGTACCTAGCGCGGGCTCGGCTTCATGCCGAAGCGTGGCGTCAACACCAGTATATGCGAGGTGTTCCGCTTCTACAAGCTGCACACGTCGCGCGGCCTCTGCGAGCCCATCTCCATGATCGTGCCGCGCAAGTCCGACTGCTTTCAGGTATGTTTGTTGTTCATTTATATAATGGGTTTGTTATATAGTATATACCACTGTGTAAAGCAGTGATAGGGCAGTGGAAACCGCGTGAAGCAGGTTCATATCTCGGGTCTCGCGCCTCTGATATTTAATGTCCGAATCGTTTCCAACATGATTAGCACTTGTCTTACGGTGTAAACGACGTAGCGGGGAAACCTGCTAGTTTGAAAAAAACTAGATTTTTTGTGAAAAACATCAAAAAGTCCGCCAACTCGCACTTGGCCAGCGTGGTGGACTATGGCCTCTAAATATTATCTATAATCCCCCTCGTATGAAACGGAGGTCCGTGCCCAGCAGTGCGACGTTAAAAAAAGAATTGAATACAATATAACTATATTTATAATGTGTATGTATTTAAAGTAATATATTATGTGTAGTGTATCAACTATCTAGTATCCATAACAAACCTCGTGGCTTACCATGGATCTATATTGGTAATATAATTATAGATGGTGCTGTGTGTTAATGTCCCGACATATGTATTACTTTATTTATTTTGATTGTTTGTTTGTTTGTTGTACCAGGAGGACCTGTACCCGGACACGGCGGCGCCGCAGCCGGCGCTGTCCGCGCGCGACTGGCTCAGCGGCCTCAACGCGCCGCCGCTGCTCATCAGCATGAAGACGGGTGAGTGTGGGCCCCCTGTATGTCACTTTGTATTATTTATATGTGTAATAAATAATACTGTAGCAGGTTAATAGTGAAATTATCATACAGTAAATCTAGCTTTTTTTATTTTTAAGGAGCTTTTCAGTTATTTTACTGACTTTGGTCATTATTAATTGAAGTAAATATATTTTTTTTATTAATTATTTGACTGTTATGAGTATATAATAGAGATTGAATTTGGCATTAATAGTATTTAATTTAGTATATAGTTTAAGAGGTAAGAGAAATATGTATATCTAGATTGGTGCACAAAGATAAAAGAAAGTGTGGGCGGACGGGTTGCTACTTGTAATTGTAACTTGGTGAAGAAAAAGTTTATTAGAGTTTTGTTATAAATTATTTCTCTAATGCATATTTAATCACTTTATATTTTATTTATATATTTGAAAGTCACAATTATATTAAGTAAGTACATAATAAACACAAGCAATAACACTAGCTCTGCTAGCTATTACCTAAAAACGTCTACGTTGTTCGAAAAAAATAAAGTAAACGAAAGAAACTATAAATTAATACTTAATTTATTATACAATACAAGAAGGCAATAAAACAGATTTAAAAAAAAAGGTTTACTGTAAAATCTGTTTTAATTTTACGTGATAACATCATAAGAAAACATTGATGAAAAATTACATACTCTTGTGAATCGAATTGAATTATTATCACTGAATTATCATTATTTTCTATCATACAAAGAAGGAATTAATTGAAAATTACAATTGTTTCGATAAATTAATATTTATTTGCACTCGTCAATTCAAATATTTTTTTACTTAAATTATACAGATTAATTACAAGTAACAACGTGCTATTAACAATTTAGGCTGATCGTGCCTCTCTATCGCTTGTCCCGCGCTCTCGCTCGCACGCTCGGCTCGGGCGGAACGTGACACTTTCGTGCGTGCAGCCGGCGTCCATCGATTTATAAGACGTCATCACGTCAATAAAAGTGAATAATAATAAACAAGTAACGTTGTATAATGTTCCCAGGCGTGACGATATCGACGCACAAGCCGCGCTCGAACAAGGACGCGCCGGCGCTGCAGCCGCAGGACGCCAACAACCGCAAGAAGTTCGCGTTCCTGTCGCGCGAGACCACGCCCGACTACCGCCCGCTCGCCACCTGGCAGCCCGACCACGGCGACCAGCCGCAGGTGTGCGCCACACTATAGTGCCGATCACAGGCCGTTCTCGGTCTGGCAAAGTTTTTTTTTTATATAAAAGAAACGTTGCTGGAGTGTTATTTGACCGGAACGTGACCCTTACTGAAGATGTTAATGCACTCATTGCCTTTTAAAAATGGAAAAATAAAAAACTTAAAAAAATAATAAAAGCCGAATTCCAGGCACTGAAATGTAAAAAATAACTAAACGGCACTTTTCATTTAGGATAGATACCTAATCAGATATTTTCGAAGTCGATGCCAGCCGACAATATTTTAAGATATGAATATATTAGATGTGCTTTGCATGGACTGACACCGACTTCGAAAATATCTCATTAGGTATCTACTCTAAATGATAACCACCATTTAGTTATTTTTTACATTTTAGTGCCTGGAAGTCGTTTTTTTTTTAAGTTTTTACACGATAATTAAATCTTTTTTTTTCAATAACAGGTAACAGACAAATGTCAAAAGACAAGTGCAAATCAAAACACAAAGTTCCATCAACTGCAGCGCATGTTCGGGAAGCAAACGGGCGAAGCGGAACCCGTGCCGCTGTACAAGCAGATCAATCAGGGCGATGTCTTCAACACTGAGCACGAGGTGTGTTATACATTTGTGTATATTAGTTTTTATTGTTTACCCAAACATACTTGATATGTATGTATATATGTATATATTTATATAATAATTGATATAGTTTGTACCTACACCGTATCTCATTATAGTTTTATTTTTTCTCACGCTCTAGGGTTTCTGGTAGAGAGAGATCCCTTAAAGAAAATCACCCTTTGTACACATGGTATCTGTTTTCTATTTTATGTTTTTTGTTTTCAAATAAAATATCAAATCTATCCCCAAAGTACACGTTTTTTAGTAATTTTTTTGCCATATCAAATGTGTAAGTTCATTAACCGACTTCCAAAAAGGAGGAGGTTCTGAATTCGTCGGTATTTTTATGCATGTATGTTCACCGATTACTCGAAGACGCCTGGACCGATCTGGAAATATATTTTTTTTGTTTCAAAGGGATCTTCCCAGGTGGTCCCATATACCCCCCCAACGTGCGTTCACCTTGTCGTGGTGGAGGGCTCAGTAGTGCCCGGCAATACAGCCGGGCGCGAAGCCAAGAAACGCACAGGGAGGTGGCCCACTTCGGTGAGCGGTGGAAGGCGGCCCCCTTCGGAGGGCGGTGTTCCATGCGGGTTGCTCCTGGTACTTCTCTGATAGCAGAGTGGACTTTGGAGCAACCCCGTGGTTGTTGTGGTCTGCTTCGGTAGACCTGCCGTCGGGGCGTCGTAGTTGAATGCGTAAGCGATCCTGCGACGCCCCATTAAGACGGGGGAAGGCTTTGTTGGATTTTAGTGGGTAGTACTGGCTTTGCCGGTGAGTCCCACATCTCGTGCGTAAATGCATTTCCCACGGTAAAAAAAAGGTGGTCCCATATAAATTTTATCAAAATCAGTCCAGAGGTTTTAAAAAAAATCAACAATAATTATTTTTTTTAAATAAATTGTTTAATCGAATATGTTATTAAAAAACTTTCTTCTTACAAATTACCTATTTATTACGTCTACACTGAAAATGGAAAAATAAAAACTTAAAAATTACTGACTACTATACGGCACTAAAATATAAAAAAATTACTAAACGGAGGTTTTCATTTAGAATAGATACATAATCAGATATTTTCGAGGTACATTTGTGTATGGACACATACACATTACATATTTATATTCAAATAAAAATGTGTATATAATTTGTAATCACATCTTACTATTTTTAATAATCGACTTCTAAAAAGAGTAATGTTATATGTTTTGTCTTTTTTTTCCTTATAAATCCGATACTACACAATTGTTTACCATCGAGCAGACTAAACTAGGAGGTGAATACTAGAACTCTTCACAATCTATTGTAAAAAAATATTAATTGTTTTGGCGGTTTTATTACACTTTAAAAAAGGTTTTGTTTAGATTTTTAAAAGTATAATTATAAATTTCCAGTTACGATTGGCGTTTAACCGGCAAGGCGAAGAGTTGCGTATAGTGAAACGCCAGCTACAGAACAGCCAGCAGCGCGTGCGGGAGCTCGAGCAGCACATTGCGACGCTCCAGGCTCGTCTGCGGGACGCCTAAATCTTTGCATCCGATGTATCCCTACAGGCTCGTTTGTAGGACGCCTAAACCATTTATTTTATATTCAATGTAAAATGACTTCAACTGTACACATAGAGGAGTGGATAGACTAGTCTCTGACATATCTGATTATACTTTTGATAAAGAGTACTGTGTGGTCACCCATCAAATGCTTTCCGCAAATGTGTTTGCTTAACCGTAGTGAACTACTAAAATCACTCCATAGGAAATGAATTCGCCAATCGATAGACCGATTAGAGTAAATAAAGACAACAAGCCACACTATTACGGGACGGTTTATCTATTAATTTACAAATATGTAATCCCGTACATAATATAGTCCATTTCTCTATGTGTATAAATTGAATACAAAAGCGTCCTTCACAGACACTGATCGTTCGATCTCGTAGGGCCTCTTGATATCGATTATACTTGCTGCCGTGCTGCCTCGCCTTCGCTATTTTTAACCGACTTCGTAAAATGGAGGACGTAGGTACTCAATTTGAGTACATTCTTTTGTGTATGTTACGCGATGTCTTCGCATATATTTGTGAACCCATTTTCATGAAACTTTTTAATGAATAGAGTATAATCTCGGGCTGGTCTGATATAAAATTGAAGAGAAATTTCTACCATTACAGGTGGAATTACTTTCAAAGTGATTTTGAAATCGGTGTACCTTATTAATTAAAAAAAAATATATCTCGTTTTAGTATATAGAAACTTTTTGATGAAAAACGCTGAGTTCGTGTTCAGTTTGGAATGACATAGTTCTTATTGAATTGTTAAGTAAATAGGTATTCCAAATTGTATGGTTTCGTTGTTGATACAATTAATAAAAGTATTATTACATAAAATGGTAAATTTGAAATTACAATTTTTATTAGCGCAAATTTTTAATATAAAATTTTTCTAATTGATCTTATGCAATGCTCCTTTAAATCTTTATATGACATCGCCAATCTAAACTTAATGCGAACAACGTCAAGTAAAACTAATAAGTTGATGATAATAATAGAAAAATTAAAAAATTAACATCATATAAGCATCAATATAAGTTATAAAATAAATTCACAATATCATGTAAGTGAATTGGCCATAATTTTCATACTTAATAACCGAATAGTTAAATTAAAAATGTTCACCAATGGCCTATGAACTTTCAGCTAAGCTTTTTTGAATTTCATTATGTGAACTAAGTATTGAAATATTATAGTAGTACCCGATAGAAGTAAAAGCTTTCATTCGCTTGTTCAACAAGCCCACTTCAAAGTCAAAGCTTCTATCTGAGAGCAGCTATGGTTTGATATGATTGGTAAAGTTTTGATAGATATATACATTACTAGCGACTTACGTGCGTCCCTAGGTACGTTTTAAGTTTTTTAAACGGAAAATAATCCGTTTTCTAAAATAAAAGTAGCCTAAGTTACTTCTTATAACATCAAGTACCTGCTAGTGAAAGTCCGTCATAATCGGCCCGGCCGTTTAGGAGATTAGTCCGAACAAACAGACAAACAGACAAAAAAATTTAAATTGTGTTTTTCTTATAAATACCGTATATAATTCCATATGCATTTAGTAAAAAGCTGTTATTTTGACATTATAAACAGACACTTCAATTTTATTTATCTGTATAGATTATAATGATTCAATAAATTGAAATAAGGACTTCGAACTCGGATACGTCTTTGTGACATTCTTGCGTGATTGTTAAAGTGCATTGTGATTATAGTTATAATATCTGTAAATTAGGTTTTTTTACTAACTCCGTGTTGGGTATTGGTCCTGATTTTACAACGAATCGCTCTGTTTCTACATGTAATCAGATTAGTGTTTTTTTTCCTCCTTTTTTTACCGGTCATTTTATATGTAACGTACCTTCTCCATTCTACGCGACATTGGCGAAGTAAATTGTACCCAAAGGCACTCCTAGAAGCCACAAACCTAAAGAATTGAATTGAATAGATTATAATAATAACTTTTCTTCAAAAATATATTATACACGTAACATTATTATATAAGTTTAAATAATATCTGTCAAAGCTTTGCCAATAATAGCTAGAGTGATGTGAGATCACGTGAGAGATAAAATGCAATAAATGCCTTTACGTGTAGTGTAATTTTATTTGATAATTTATGTATTCTCACTATTCCTTGAAGTGTTTTATTTTAAAATTTGGTTTTGACATTTATATACATTATAAGGGCATAATATTAGATTGTATGCAAAAATAATAATGACAATGTATGACTGTTTATTACTAATGTTTTTACATATTGTTAAAAAAAAAACATTTAAAAAATTGTATTCAATGGCAAACCCAATGAGATGGGTTCAGGCTAAGAACATGGAATGTAAAAATACTTAACGGATGTCACTAAAATACCTTTTTATATGTGCCCAAAGAGAGAAGAACTGGGAATGTACATGACATATAGGTAAAGAAGGAAAATTGTCCAAAATGTACATAGTTTAAAAGTCATTGCTGAGATCGATCTCACCAAAACTATTATGACTTCTAAACTTTAAATTGTTTTTTTCTCATAATTTTTAAAATTCATTAAGACTTTCCCTGTTCTTTGCCTGTACCCTACATGTGAGAAATTTTGCAAACCATGATTTTGCTGGACGAAATTATTTAAGTATTATTATTTTGGTTATATAAAAAGACATTTTTTGCATTTATGTTAATATTTAGCGATGACCAAAATTAATATAATATTGTATCCTTTAAATATTTGTGATAGTACTGTTCTGTGTGTTATGTGTTAGTGAATCGTGGGTTGTTTAGTCTACGTCATTTTTATTTAATTTACCTCCTTTTATATTGTAATATCTGAATGCGTCGACACTTTTGCCTGGGTAAAGACCACTTCTCTGTTGGAGAAGTATATGTACCTTTACCCGCCTAATGCTTCTGTGTTGGTTTGCTGATAAATGGCGTAATACATTATGTATAATATTATATACATACAAATAAAATCACAGAATGCTCTTGGTATTTGGTACAGAAGGCTAATTCTACAAATTTCATAAACAACTGACTTTTTTTAATTAGGAGAATGCTCAAGCAAAGAATAATTAAATATTCTTAATTCTCCATGACTTTACAATTTGATCATTTTAAAATTAGCTATTTCATAAGTATTGTGTGTATAGAGAAATTTTCGTTTTTCGAATTTGTCTTAACGATTTTCAATAGTTTTATCAACCGACTTCAAAAAGGAGGAGGTTCTCAATTCGACTGTATGTTTTTTTTTTTTTATGTTTGTTACCTCAGAACTCCGTCATTTATTAACCGATTTGGACAATTTTTGTTTTGTTTGAAAGGGTAGACTTCCAGATTGGTCCCATTTAAATTTCAAAAAAAAATACCACCCCTAAGGGTGGAAAAACAACTAATAATGAATTTAACCTACTTCTAATTGTCATATTGACTTGAAACTTTGCAAGTATTTCTATTTTCGTTGATAGTACAGTGGTTCGGTGTTGTTGACCTGATCTGATGGCAAGGCCAGAAGGTGGATAGGTGGAACTCTTCAACGGCTAATAGTAGATACTTTGAGTTTGGGCTTATTTTGTTTGATTTGACAAGCCTAACACGTTAGAATCCTTACTTTGCTACTACTGTCTAGACTAAAAAGGGAAAAATAAAAACTTTTTAACAAAAAAATAAAAACCGACTTCAAACAAAAGCACTAAAAAGTGAAAAATAACTGATTGGTATTTTTCATTTACTATACATACCTAATAAAATATTTTCGAAGTCGGTGTGCTTTGGCTAAGTAATTAAAGCCTACCTATTAAATACATACCTAATCAAATATTTTCGAACTCGATGCCAGCCCATACAAAGCAAAGCACACCGACTTCGAAAATATTTTATTAGGTATGTATAGTAAATGAAAAATACCAATCAGTTATTTTTCACTTTTTAGTGCTTTTGTTTGAAGTCGGTTTTTATTTTTTTGTTAAAAAGTTTTTTTTTTGACTTGTGCTTAATTTCACCTATAAAATATGATGATGCACTCGTTCTTATATTATAATATTAATAAAATGGCTGTAAAGTGCAGGTTTTGCAGGCCTTTTGTACCATTTACTCAATGGTAAACTTTTTTTTATTTCACCAGTTATTTATTGTCAAAAATAATATTATGTCCCATTGGGAACAAAATTAATCATTCCATATTATTTTTATGATTTTTTTATCTATAATTATTATTGTTTTAATGATATGTTTTCTCACTGATAAGGCCTAAGATTTCACTTTTATACTATTTTTATACCATATTAAGACATTAATTATTTTGCCAAAATATTAGATAAATATGGGCAAAAGAAAAAACAACTAAATTATACCTTTTACTGACATTTTTTTTTTAATTTGTTGCTAGGGTATTTGATGAAATATTTTATAACATTAAAATGTATTGCCAAATTTATTTTATATAACAAGTAAAAATATCTTATTTGTAATATGTAATATATTAATAAAGTCAAATACTTTATATTCATATAGTAGAAAAACATGCAATAGATTATTATAATTCTTCACATACCCATTATAAAAATCATGTCTTGCAAACAACATGACAATTTGTGATCAATATTGCTTTGAGCACTATATTGAAGAGCACATTATAAAGTCTATTCCCACTTTAATTATTAAGTTTATCGTTACTAATTATTTTATAGTCTGACTTACTTTTAGTGTTACCTGTTAATTTTAAGGTATGTTCCTTTTTGTATGGTTATTGTAATTTTTGTGATGGATTCGATGCTGTCATCTTTTTTAGGGTTCCGTGCCCAAAGGGTAAAACGGGACCCTATTACTAAGACTTCACTGTCCGTCTGTCACCAGGCTGTATCTCGTGAACCATGATAGTTAGACAGTTGAAAGTTTCACAGAAGATGTATTTCTGTTGCCGCTATAACAACAATATAGATAATATGGTACGGAAACCTTCGTGCGCGAGTCCGACTCGCACTTGGCCGGTTTTTATTCGGTATTTGATTATGTAGTTGTATAAA
Source organism: Brenthis daphne (assembly GCA_947093115.1). Lineage (NCBI taxonomy): Eukaryota > Metazoa > Arthropoda > Insecta > Lepidoptera > Nymphalidae > Brenthis > Brenthis daphne. Next base: position 30,657,999 of record OX352473.1, on the reverse strand, counting down.
GCATCTCAATTGGATTATCTTTTATATGTTGACATTTTTATTTTTTATTCGATTTAATAATCGTGAATACCGTTTTATGTATGTGTGTAGAGGTCGCTAGTGTTTATTTTGTATGGTTGTGTATTGTTTTGATAGCTTATTCGATTATTGTTATTTTAATCTTGCATATTATGTACTTTAGCGTTCAATATCGAAAAATGTACTGCCAGATAATTTATAAAATAAATTGTACAAAAAATGTTACCTGAATTTTTTGTACGTAATAATGGAAGTTTTCATTTAATAACTTGGTATAGTGTAGGTGCTACGTTGTGAGCCTGCATTGCTTGAATGATTAGCGATCGCTTAAAATATTTTATTAAGAAATAGAACTGTAGTAGGTCAGCTTTCATTAAGTGTATGTTTTACCACTGCTTAAAACCGTGTTTTTTTTTTGTAAATCAAAGTTTACATTTAACTATATTATAAAAAAATCATTATTAAATAGGTACATATTTTCAAAAGTTTAATTCAAATTTCAATATATATTAAACAATTCAAATATAAAAATATGTAGAGTATTTTCATAAATTTCGTTTTAACATTCCATGTATAACAACGATGTTAGGTAAGTGAGATGAATCAAAAGTATTATTGCATATAAGCTGAATTTAGTAAATTAGTTTTGTGGCTAAGTCGACGTTAATATTTATTGTGTATTTTTATATCATGCTTGTGTAGCACAAATTTTCAATAAATGTTTGAACATTTAATTCTTTTTAATACGACCTCTATAATATTATAGTATACAAGCGACTCATCCTCGCTCCGCTCGAGTTCGTTTCTACTTGCGTTTTAACGTTTACTATAAATTTCTTAGAGATGAGATATTTTTAGTAAAAAGTATTCTATATGTTGATCCAGATAACTAGCTATCATCATACCAAATTTCATCAAAATCCCTCTTAGTAGTTTTTCCGTGATGCGGTAACAGACAGACAAAAATTCTAAAAACTATAGATAGATTTGGCCTCTATATCGATAATAATGACTATTTCAATAAGTTTTTCCAAAAAATGTTTCATGTACAGATTCGGTTTAGTTACAATTTTATTATATGTATACATAGATGTCCAGCTACAAAAGATAATATGGTTCCTAATTGTCATTTCACTTTAGGTATATTTATATAGCTATTTATTCTGATAAATATCTTTCAACATGCTGTGTAGTTGGGACATTAATGAAAAGAAAATTTAATGTCATATTTTATTATAAATTAAAATACAATCTTAGTGATGTCACTAGCTTCATGGACGGAATGTGGACGGAATATAAAGTTATAAAATTGAGATTCTTAATAAGGTGGTCCCTTAAATTAAAATGTGTATACAATATATAAATAATAAAAACTAATATTATAAATGTGGAAGTGTGTTTGTTTGTCCTTCTTTAATGTCTAAACAGAGTGACGGATTGGCGTAATTTTTTGTGAAGAGTTGCGAGGGCTGGAGAGTGACATTGGCTATTTTTACCGTGGGAGGTTATCTCATTCCCACGAAGAAAACACGTTATAATACAACCACATACATATGTATACATACATACCTACATATGTATCATATATATTATGTCTAATCTGAGAAGCGAGGGTGTTTCGCCAGTTTATAATAAAACTAGCAATTCACCTTAGCTTCGCTCGGGTTCGTCCGGTACGTTTAAACGCAGTGCCGGCTATTGGGGTGGCGACCGGGCCGGCGGCGGCAGGTTATACATGGCGCCGCGCGTGCCAGCTCAACTTAACCATTTAATTTGAATACTTATTTTTATCGATTTTCTTAATTGTATTGAAATAAGTATACCTAAAAGGGCGCCAAAGGCATGACTCGCCCAGGGCGCCCAGATGGCTAAGACCGGTCCCGTTTAAACGGTTAGTATAGATATCCCATGGGAAACGTTAATTTTCCGAGATAAAAAGTATGCACTATTCCAGATTATAATCCATCTCTGTGCCAAATTTCAATCAGACCCGTTCAGCCGTCCTGGCGTGATTTTGTAACACACATCATCCAAACTTTCACATTTATAATATTTATATGGGACTAAAATACAATACAAGTGATGTCAATACCTTATGGACAGAATATAAAGTTATAAAATTGAGATTCTTAAAACACACAATACTCATAAAGAGGTGGTCACTTAAAATATATATGTACATTATACAGTATAAAAATAATAAATATTATGCATTTAAAAAATTGTACATTTTGATATAAATAAAAGTACTATAAAAAATGTTGTAGACATATGTATGCTAGATGCTCCATTACACCCATCGGTATTGCAAGTATAAATACATGTTCGGTATTCTAATTTGTCACCAGGTTGTTGTACATAGTTGCATTGGTTTCCTAGATCTAAGGAAGAGCAATATCTCTTTGTACCAATCCCTCCTGTGAAATGAAAACAACATAAACATCTATTATTATAAATCAACGACATATACACAGGATAAAATTGATAGCAAAAGAGGTGTTGAAGGAGGATAATCTGGATTTGATTTTCGAGTCTAGATAAAATAAAAATGTAAAACTAATATTTTTTTAATAAAAATATCTTCAACCATGCTTAACAATAAACAGCATTTTTGTTATATGTGTAGCAATTATAGATAGCAGTAATAAAAGATAAAATAATTACATAATATAACATTCTTTTTGTCTCCTGTAAAGTTGTATATTTTACAGTTAACCTTTACTTCACTATAATATATAGAAAAATAAATATATGGCATATAATATATAAGTTCAGATCATATAAGAACTAAAGACTAATGATTGTGTAAGTTGTTACTTAGCATCAGTGACAATTAGTGCTGCTAGCTAATTGCGAAAGAAATAAGCAGAAAAAAGGCAAAATTTACATATTATTCTGAATTCTATATATTTATGTATAATGATGAGTGTAGCTGAGATCAATATAGCAAGGACCAAATTTTGCTTTAACTTTAAGGACCAAACTTTAGTATTGCTGCACATTTACATACCTAATAATATAATGTCACTCACTCATTGTCACAGATCAGTAGATTGTTTGAGATGAGGATAATGGTCATGATGGAAAAAAACATATTATATAAAAATAACATACATTACTAAAATATAAAAGTTTTTTTATGTATGTACAAAAATTAATAATTAAAAACAATATTCTTATAATATTTAGAAAAACAGGTACATATAATCTTTTAATAAATCTGTTAAAATCATAAATATTTTATCATAAATATCACAAAATATGACATCATAGTAAACAAAAAATATATTTAAACACTACCAATATACTATTTCCCTCAGGAGGATAGGTGTAAACTATTAGCTGAACAGGTTAAATTATGAAAATTATGATTACACACACTACGGTGCAGTGATCGCTGCTAATTTACCCCTTTATACTTTCATTTTTCCTTAAGAAAATATTTATTAACTTTTATATTTTTTACAAACTTAAACTAATTTTCATCATTCTCTAGACTAAGAAATATAAAAAATGTTGTCTATAAAATTAATTTTTTGTTTCAGCAATAATAAAAAAAACGATTAAATCAGCTGGGGTTTGTTACATACAATGCTTATAACTCGGGAACTGCCGGACCGATTTTTATGATCTTTGTTTTGTTGGATTTTTTTACCCCAAATAGCAGAATAACTTTTAAAACATCGAAAAAATTTACAAAAAAAAATGGAAAAAAAACTATTCCATGCTAAATGTACCTAGGGACGAAGCTGAGCGAAGCAAGGGTGTCTCTAGTACACAGTAAAATAAAAGTGCATCTAGTATACAGTGGTAGTGAAAACAATTAGTAGGTAGTTAGTAAGAACCTGTCATTTTGATACAATATTGGGCACCGTAGACATGGTCACATGAAGCAGATTTTAATAAAGTTCCATCAAGTGACAAAAAGCCATCACTACATTCCAACGTTGTTGAAGTATTGCATTGGTAGCACTCAATTCCTTTAACTAGTAGGTAAAAATTATAAGTTCCAATAATGTATTTATTAATACAACAATGCTACTGGTTTAAAAATAAGAAATAAATAAGTAAAATGTATAGATAAATATATAACCACCCCTGGCATATTAGTGATAGTATCTGATATATGATTTAATGAATGTTAGTTGCAATCATTTTTCAGTGTTTTTTTTTTAATTTTATTAAAAAGTATCCACCACTGGACGTTGGTTATTGGCTGGCATATTTTATTTATAATTTATACCTTCAAATCTGCCAACTTGTTTAATACAGTATTGAGCGTTGTGGATATTTTCGCAGTCTATTGGCGACAATCCTGTGTCTGTATCTAAATATTCATTACATTCAAATGGTTCATCTGAATCTGTTCCAGAACACTGGTAACAACTTATTGCATAAGCTATAATAACATAATAAAACATAAAACTTTAATTTAAAACAAAAATTATCAAACCAAAAATAAATAAAACATACTGGGCGTTGCTACTTAATTCAAAATGAAAATGCATACCTGATTTTATAGTATTTACCGCAAAAACTAAAAAAAGTAAATATGTCGTGGTCATTTTAACCATGCTTATGCTTAGTTTCAGTCAGTAATTTATTAAATTTAATTATATTAAAGTTGAATAATTAAACAATTACAATTCACAAGCTTCAGAATTCCAGTTTCAAGTTTCAACTGACAGACGACCACAGATGACAGAACTTAAATGTATGTATGTCTAGAGAGTAGAGACCAACGCGTGGGCCGATTTTGATGATTCATACATTGTTAGATTCGTCTTGAATAACGCTATATAAAAATAGTTAAAAATTAAAATGGCTGATTTCCGGCGCCAATTTATGTATATTTAAAAAAAAATCTAATAATATTTTTACCAAGTTTAAAATTTATTTTACATTTGATTTGACACAAATATACATATATTTTTTTATTTGTCACTTCCCGTGTAATGTATTCTATCTGAAATAATTAAATAAGTCATATTAGACATATTACCTTATAATCTACTCCTACTACCTTATCCTACTCCTGATACTTTATATTCATATCTATCTCTATTAAGTTACTTTTCTGAAGTTTCACTTCTACCGTGACGTGTAATTTGCAAACACGCACTTTTTGTAATATATTTTTTATCATGATTACCACGTCTTGCTTTACGGCGAAGGAAAACATATTCAGGAAACCTGCATGTTTAAGACTGAAAGAACCTAGTAAGTTTTCGAAAGACATGTTAAGTCAGTCAACCCGCACTTGGCCACTTGGTGGACTATGGGCTAGCCTGGTCCCCTTGTATTAAAGGAAAGCCAAGGGAGGAAAAAAAAGGGCTGAATAATACTGGGTAATAAATTATTTTTATACAAACTTCTTGACCTGTATTGTATCTATTTGGCCCGCGTGGTACGGGCCGTCCGCAGGGGTGTTGCAGTGAGTGCGAAAGCGATCCTGCACGCCCCATTGCACTGCGGCGAAGGGTTCCGCTGTGGGTTTTAGTGAGTAGGAGTCTCACAGTACCCTGCCCATGACGGCGGCAGGGTCCCCATGATGGGTTTCCCCAGCGAAAACAAAGAAAAAAAAGAAAAAGAGTATTGTATCTATTTAGTCTATACTCTATAGGTGTAGTATCTGTTAGCCATAGTAATACATTTTGCGGGGTTTGTTGTTTGTGGTGATAACAATTTACAATGGTGATAACGCTGTCAAGTGTCAGCTGGATTTTCATATAATAAGCCGTAAGCCCGTAAGTAAATTTTAATTTTTACTATAGTATCGATATTTTCTAAACTTATTCATAGTATAATAATAAAAATCACAATTTTATATGTCAATTAATTATGATTATTGATCTCGAAAGGGTCTTTCTGTATTTACATTAATTTATAGCTCTCGTTTTAACTCGATTTCGAAAAAAGTATGTACCTACGGGACTAGTATAGTAATATATGATCTGTGTCACGGCCTACGGGTATATTTTTTTATATATGTTCACCGATCAACGATCACCAAAACTAATCCATCTAATAAACCACTGTCACTAGATATTCCTAGTAAAAAATATCTTTTGAAAAATTAAATAAAACTTCATATTATGATGATAATTGATATTAAAAATATATAGTCAAATAAATTCACGATTGCCATCCATTCAGCCAAATACATGAATAAAAAACTAGGTTATGCAAAGATACATGCAAAAATGTGTTACATGTATTACATTAACCTGGTCTTTGTACAGAAAATGTTAATCTGCCTTTGCTATATTAATATTACTACTTAGACTAGCATAGCCCGCGGCTCCTCCCGCGTTCAGATGACCAAAAAGCAAATTCTTAGGTTTCACATATTAGTTGTAGTTGTACTCTTACATTGCAGTTTTTGTATTTTTTCTCAGAAATGAGACATTTTCTCGCAGTAAAAAGTATGCTATATGTTGACCCGGATAACCAGCTATCACCATACCAAATTTCATCAAAATCCCTTCAGTGGTTTTTCCGTGATGCGGTAACAGACAGACAGACAGACAAAAATTCTAAAAACTATAGATTCGGCCTCTGTATCGATAAAAAATAAAATTTCATTTCCAAAAAATATTTAATGTACAGATTCGGCTTAGTTACAATTTTATTATATGTATAGATATTGTGTATATTATTCACATCATCATCACACATTCTCACAGTATTTCTTCATTTTAATGCCTTTGTGGTTTATAAATTAGTATTTTATTTCATTTTTTAACCGATTTCCAAAAAGGAGGAGGTTCTTAATTCGTCGGAATCTTTTTTTTATATAAATTTTATCGAAATCGGTCGAGCAGTTTAAAAAAAATCAACAATAATTTTTTTTTAAATAAATTTTTGAATCGAATATGTTATTAAAAAACTTTCTTCTTACAAATTACGTCTACATTAAAAATGGAAAAATGAAAACTTAAAAAAATAAATAAAAACCGACTTCCAGGCACTAAAATGTAAAAAATAACCAAACGGGGGTTTTCATTTAGAATAGATACCTAATTAGATATTTTCGAAGTCGGTGCCAGCCGATGCAAAGCAAATCTAATATATTTCGATACGTAAAATACATATATACCTATTAAATATTCATATTATCTTAATATATTGTAGGCTGGCACCGATATATGTTTTTTTTTTAGTTTTTATTATGAGGAACAAGAGCATAAACCTGTTCCTTATAAAGTTCCGATGAAATCAAACTGGTGTCTTAGTTTTTTAGCATAAAGATATTTTTATCATTTTTGTTAACTATTTTTAATTTAATTGGTTTTTTTTAATAATATGAGTAATAATCATTGTTTAATTAACTAATAATACCCATTTTTTTACAGAAATAACACGCTACACAACAACTATCTTATATTAATCAATAAAATAGATATTCTGAACATAATGTTTTCTGATAAAGTTGTTATTGTAACTGGCGCAAGCTCCGGCATCGGAGCCGAAACTGCCGTGGAGTTTTCTAAGCTAGGAGCCAATGTCGTAATAACGGGACGGAATAAATCCAAATTAGACAGTGTTGCAAAATTGTGTGAAGAGAGTTCCCCGAAAAAATTAAAGCCCGTACTTGTCATCGCCGATATGACCATCGAAAATGATATTGAAAGCGTAATGAAAACAACTTTAGATAATTTTGGAAAGTTGGATGTATTGGTTAATAATGCGGGCGTTTTAGAAGCTGGAACAATAGAAACTACTTCTTTGGAACAATATGACAGAGTCATGAATACAAATGTTCGTGGTCCGTATTACTTAACAATGCTGGCTACCCCTCACCTCATTAATAGTAAGGGGAATATCGTCAACGTTTCAAGCGTCACCGGAATGAGATCTTTTCCCAATGTACTAGCTTATTGTATGTCAAAATCTGCTCTCGATCAGTTTACTAGATGCGTTGCACTTGAACTGGCACTGAAGGGTGTTAGAGTTAATGCCGTCAACCCCGGTGTAATAACGACAGGTTTGCATAAGAAAGGTGGAATGAACGATGAACAATATGAAGAATTTCTAAAGAAATGTGCTGAAACTCACGCTATAGGTCGAGCAGGTAACGCTAGTGAAGTATCAGCGGTTATAGCATTTCTAGCTAGTGACGCAGCCAGTAATATTACAGGAGCAACGCTACCTGTTGATGGAGGTCGTCATGCCATGTGTCCCCGATAACTTTTCTACCAATAATATGGAAAATATTTACTAACTAGCGACTAACCCTCGCTCCGCTCGGATTCGCCTCTATAACTTACGTTTTAACGTATAGTATACATTTCTCAGAAATGAGATATTTTTCCGCAATAAAAAGTATCCTATATGTTGACCCGAATAACCAGCTATCATCATACTAAATTTCATCAAAATCCCTCCAGTGGTTTTTCCGTGATGCGGTAACAGACAGACAGACAGACAGACAGACAGACAAAAATTCTAAAAACTATAGATTCGGCCTCTGTATCGATAATAATGTCTATTTCAAAAAGATTTCCCAAAAAAATATTTCATGTACAGATTCGGCTCAGAATTTTATTATTTATGTATAGATTATTATAACAACTTGTAACGTATTGTGATATTCGAATTATATAAAATATACATCACTAGCGACTCCTTAGGTACCAAGTAACGACTATTCATAGGCAATTTTTTGATACCTTAGGTTACATTAGTGCAATTTTCGTGAGGATCTCTTCTTTTTGAAAATAAATATGGCCCGTTTTACTCGCTAATAATGCAGCTCTTAATAGGTGAAAGAATTTTAAAAATAGGTCCAGTAGTTTTTTAGTTTATCCATTACAAACAAATTTAAAAAATATTTTTTTGTTCTCTTATGCGTCTCTAGGTACGTTTCGGAGTTTAGCCGGAACAAACAGACAGACAAAAGATTTTAAAAATTACGTTTTTCTTATTAGTAGGTACATATAGGTAATTAATTCTATTTAGTAAAAAGCTGTTATTTTGAAATTACAAAGAGACAATTCAATTTTATTTATCTGTATTAATTATATTCGAATAAATATTACACTTTTATTTGTTTTTACTTTTTATATCTAGTGTGTATAATTCAAAATATTGTAGTATGTAAATTACTAGAGATTCATTTGATATGAAAACTCCTAATCTTTATTTCATGTGACATATTTCTGACTTCGCGAAAAGCACCGCGCGAGGTCGGTGGATTGCTAACTGCCTGTAATATAAGTAATTGATAAACGTACATCGTTATTTACAAATATATTTTTCTTAACAAATATTTTGTCTTTTTTTAATAAATCCCATATGTACAGACTTCCACAAGCTCCACTCGCAGACGATCATTTTTTTATTGTATTCATGCCCAATTATAAAATATACATTATATTTAGGTAGGTACATGTAATTATAAAAACGTATTAAATTTATCATATGTTTAATATTTTAGAACAACTTTAGCTTACAAATGAAGTATTACTTTTATTGTTAGGTATTTAGGTATCTGTAATATACCTGCTGGTTTTTATTTTTTATAACTTTAAACTTCTCTGTCATATCTTTTTAATACTGAATTTCATTGTGATCCTTAACACAATGAATGATCTTTATGGTTTCGTCAGCAATTATTGATGTCGCCTTCAAGAGACCTTCTGTGAAACATTTAACAATGCTATCCATTGTGTCGTCCATCATACTCCTAGCAACAAATGCCTGAAAATTATAACAATTTATATTAATTTATTTTGATTTAACATTTACATTGTGTAATCAAAATTTACTTTAAAATATAACCGGTAATAACATTAAAAATTTAAGTAATTGTATAAAAAGTGCAAACTATAAGACTTCCGCGATACATTCAGACAAAGAGAGACTATAGTATTCCCAAGGAGGGTTGACGTCAGGCAGGCGTGGGGCGGCCGGTCGTAAAACTTTTGCCAAATCCTATCAGCAGTACAGAAGATGTACTGCGCCGATCCCAAGTGATTGTGAAATGGGCAGGGAGAAGAAGATATTAATTTATTTTGATCCAAACCACGGCATAATACTTTATTCCTTCGTCAACTTGTTTTCATCTTTTTATTACTTAAGTACCCAGTCCTCGTTATCCCTCAGGATAGACCGTTGAATTTCGAATACGTCAAAATAAATCATTAAATAATTTTATTAATTTTTAAATGAACCTACATAAAAGTTACTTTTATTTATGCTTCGAGGGCCTTCTTCTTTCGAGGTGGAATTTCAAAACACTATTTTGGTTGGAATGGGCTTTATAGAAAAGTAAATATGTGGTATTTATTACAATGTTCTATTATATATAGGTATAATATAGGTACTTTACACTGTATATGTAATTAATAATTATTTATGTATGTATATAATATATTGTATAAGTTACCCTTAACTTTTAAGATTTGGTTACCTACCTTTTGTGACGCATTCCATTTTATGTTTTCTATGTCGGCAATGATGTCATTTTTTATATCATTCGCACATTCTTCATGGTTTTCAGTTTGTCCACATGTTTCTAAGCGCGAATTAAATTTATTTTTCATTTCGTAAAACATCAATTCATCATCGAAGGAAGGTGAAAGTTGCGAATCGTCTAATTTATGGATATGACCCATTTGAGATGACAAACAAGACGTGACATTATTAAGTATGCCGTTAAGGATGATTTCTATCGCATCTTTGTCTCCCTGGAAAATATATTTAATTAAATTAGTAAACTAGCGGCTTACTCTCGCTTCGATCGGGTTCGCCTCTAGAAACGCCCAAACAGATCTATCCCACGGGAACCGTTCATTTTTCCGGGATATAAAGTAACCTGTTGTTTGACGGGCCATATAAGGTATCAGCATGCCAAATTTTACTAAATTAAGTGGCGGTGCATAAGTTGTCGTGTACTAAGCTGTATAAGTTACTATAGTTTTTTAACTATCCCACGGGAACTCTTTAATTTTCCAGGATGAAAAGAATCTAAAATTTTTTGACTGGAGATATAAGGTATCACCATGCAAAATTTTATTTAAATCGATCCAACAATTTCGGAGATTAGCCCGTATAAACAGACAAACAGATAAACAGACAGAGAAACAAAAAAATTGGAAAAAAATCTGTACTTTTTCTCTTCTAACATCCCCCTGACTCGGTTTTTAGCATTTTTTTCTATGTAAAGGCATTCGACCTTTACGGTTTTATTATAGCTGGCACAATCCGCGGCTTCGGTCGCGCTGAAACTACGAAAAAAACTTTAAAAAGGTGAGTAGGTTTCATACAAACATTCATCCTCTATTTTACCCCCTTAAGGGATGAATTTCGAAAAATCATATGATCATATAATTTTTTTGATTTGTATAATAACGTGTTTTCCCGTGGAAATGAGATAATCGTCCGCGGTAAAAAGTAGTAAGTAGTCTGTCACTCCGTTTCGACGTGAAAGAAGGACAAACAAACAAACACACTTTCACATTTATAATGTTAGTTTGGATATGGATTACACAGCTTCATTGAGTGAGATAGTGGTAGCCCAGTAACGCGCTCGCTTGGGATACCGAGTGAAGCGGGTTCAAATCCTTGACCTCTTACCTGTGATATTTTCATGTGCGAATCATTTCCAACATGATTACCACTTGTCTTACGCTAAAGGAAAATATCGTTAGGTAATCTACATGTCTGAGAGAACCTAGCAAGTTTTCGAAAGACATGTGAAGTCCGCCAACCTGCACTTGGCCATTGTGGTGGACTATGGCCTGACCCCCTCGTATTGAAGGGAGACATGTGCCCAACAATGGGACATTAAAAAGGGCTATATGCATACATTAAGAGAGAACTTTACTATAAAGTACTTTGTAATTATTATTTACTTACCTGTAAACACTCCTTTATAACGTCACCCGTGACGAGGACATCTTTGATCATTTTTCTAAATTCATTTTTCATAATGTCTAGCCTTTTCTCAAAATTTTCAGTAAGTATTAGGACTTTTTGTTTTATTATTAGTGACCATGTTTTTAATTGGTCTTTGATTTTAGCGACGAAATTTCTAAGAGACTCCCAAAGATTAGGAAGGGTAAAATAATTTTTTTTTACTGCGCCCGATGCAGGAGGCAAATTTTGCTGGTTTTCGCTTTGATAGTTATTTAAATCAAATCTTAATACATTTTGAATTTCATATTTATGTTTTGGTAGTTGATAAGATTCCTGTAAAAAAATATTGTGACACAGGAAAAATAAGGATTTTATTAATAAAAACTTAAAAAAATAAAATGAAAACCGACTTCCAGGCACTAAAATGTAAAAAGTCACTAAACGGAGGTTTTCATTTGAAATAGATACCTAATTAGATATTTTCGAAGTCAGTGCCACTCGGTTTTTATTTTTCCATTTTTAGTGTAGACGTAACAAGCAGGTAATATGTAAGAAGAAAGTTTTTTAATAACATATTTGATTAAGCAATTAATTAAAAAAAATAAAATAATTGTTGATTTTTTAAAAACCCGCTCGACCGATTTCTATAAAATTTTAATGGGACCACCTGGGAAGTATGCCCTTCGAAACAAAAAAACATCCAAATTGGTTCAGGCGTCATCGAGTAATCGGTGAACATACATAAAAAAAGAGATTCCGACGAATTGAAAACCTCCTTTTTGTAAGTCGGTTAAAATTAAAAAAACAATTTCATACCTGAATGCCTACAAGTACTATAACAATAAGGAAAAAAATATATTTCATTATGTTGTCTTTGTTCTAACATATGTCCTTGTGCACTTGGGTGTAATGTGTCTATCTCACTTTGTATAGCGTATATATACTCTATTCTCTATTAAGGTATTTCAAGTATCCACTTGGCCAAAACCAATGTTTATTATTTGTATTTTGGTAGGATTAGATTTAACTTCACTATCATAATCTTCACATAAGTGGCAATGCATAGTTTATTGATCTTTTATACTCTTTGATTTACACAAGGGAATAGATTTTCCAATAGGTTTACTTGCGTTGCGATCATATTCGTCATTATTACTTTTTATTAGCAACCTTTAGAATTATTACAAATTCATGATCTCCTATTTCTTAATCACTTGGGGTCGGCGCAGTACATCTTCTGTACTTCCATATGAAAAAAATTCTTTACGTTCCGTAGCTACTGCTGATAGGATTTGGCTAAAGTTTTACGATCGGCCGCCTGCCTGACATCAGCCCTTCTTGGGAATTACAAATTGCGATAATTTTTATTTCAAATTAGCAATGCTCGCGGCTCCGCCCGCGTTCAAACGTCTTTAAAACAAACTCTTTTACATATTAGATAGTATACATATATACCAATTTGATCGTGCACCACAAAATTAGAAAAAAAGGATGGTGGCCGGTGGGGGTTGGTTGGCAATGCTTTAAAGGTTCCTCTTTAAATCTCTTATTTAATTAAATAAACAATATTATTTTTCGTTTTAAGAACAACATCTATATTCCCGTGATGAAAATGATGTTCTCCCGACCGATTCCGGCCACGGCGGCCAATCTCATTGAGGCTAGCCAACTGCGCAGGAGATATTATAGTGCACAAGTGTACGCGCAGACACAACGTGCACTCTCTATTCCTGTCACTCTCATACTCTGGTGGGACGACTGCTCGACACGACCAGTGAGAGTTAAGGGGCACGACCGACGGCTTTACATGCTCTCCGAGGCACGGAGTTGAAACACCGGCAACTTCCCAACTCCGGGCTGTTACTGAGGCTTACTATACAGAAAGACTCAATAACTAAACTTGGCCCGACCCGGGCCTCGAACCCAGGACCTCCGGGTGTGCAGCCGTACATGCTAGCCACTACACCACCGAGGCATTCCCGTACTAATATTATAAAGAGGAAAGATATTTTGTTTGTTTATTTATTGGTATAATACAGCGGCAAAACTTTTTTACTAATAGATAGTTCTCTCTCCCTGACTTACCATATGTTAAAAAAAAATATATGAAACAAGACCGTACTTTTCCGATCAATACATTGGTTGATATTGTAAAAACGTAAATATTCGTATTTTATCTTGGTGTTAAAGTTACGAAATACATAAGTAAAAACAACAATATTTAGCTCCAACAACAGTATTTACTTGTTTTCATCTTTTTAGTTAGTTTTTATGCAGTCAGATTTTTTATTTTTTAAATATATTTGTTTATTTACAGCTTTTTAAGTATTTTTAAGTAGGAAAATGATCGAGAATGGTTGTTAACCAACTTTAAATCATTATACATATATCCTATACTGTTATTTAAAATGAAAAATAATCAAAAAACCTAAAAAAATAATAAATACCTATTCAACGATACCCCACTTGAAATAGTTCGTTGAATTTCATTTTTTTCTTTTTCACATTATGGTGTCCTGAGTCGCCCATTTTGATTTTTCAAAATTTTTAAGCTTTCTATCACATCGCGCCACCATGATGAATCAAACGAATTGTCATTTATCAAAATCGACCCACGTTCTGTCTAAATAGTGTCACAAAGGTACAAACCCTACAGACATACATATACAGGCTGATAAACACATTACCCTCCTTTGCGACGCGCAGTCGGGTAAAAATATAAATGTTTGTCTGTTAATAGCATATTTCTTTACAGATTGTTTTGAAATGGTCACTATACATATTATGCACACTGTCTTTTTCTACTAGATAGCACTAGTCAGCAGTTACTAGACCACATCAGCGGCGGCAACTTCCATTCATCTACCTAATAATAAATGAGTACCAAGGGTGTGTGTATAAGAACAATATTTTTAATCTATCCAATATAAAATCAATTCATTTTAGCTAGGCTATACACAAACGTTTCCTTGACTGTTAATGCTCACAGAACAAAAGACACGAGCTTATAAATCTATACTATAATAAACAGTAGAGGTCGAATGTCTGTACATAGCAAAAAAAAGCTAAAAACCGAGTCAGGGGGATGTAAAAAGACAAATAGAACAAACCCAGATTTTTTTCAAATTTCTTGTTTCTCTGTCTGTTTGTCTGTTTGTACGAGCTAATCTCCGAATCTATTGGACCGATTTAAATGAAATTTTGCATAGTGGTACCTTATATCCCCGGGCAACATCTTAGATACTTTTTATCCCGGAAAATTAAATAGTTCCCGTGGGATAGTTAAAAACTATAGTATCATATACAGCTTAGTACACAACAACTTATGCACCTAATTTAGTAAAATTTAACTTTCTGATACCTTATATTTCCGGTCAAACAACAGATTACTTTTCATACCGGAAAAATGAACGGTTCCCGTGGGAACTAATAGATCTCTATTTGTATTTTTCTAGAGGCGAACCCGAGCGAAGCGAGGGTGAGCCGCTAGTGATAATATAAAAGGACTGCTATTATACTTGTATGCGAAATTTTGTATATATTAATTGTGTGTGCGTGCGTATGACTGTATCTTTAGTACTCCTTCACGCTGTAACGGCTTGATGGATGTGGATAAAATTTATTATTACACAGAAAAACTGAATGGCCTGGCGAAAAAATCCTAGAGTAACGTCGGTTACTGTCAGTACACAGGAACGCACCCGAGCGAAGCAAGGGTAATTTGCTAGTAAATAAAACAATAGAGGTCTTTAAATAAGTATATATTTCATTTTCAAAGTTTAAAGTGAACTTGATGGAGAAGTTTCGTTATTGCCAATAAGAGAAGAATAAATCGAAGAAACAGAGCAGCTTCCAATGTCTACGTAAATCTTAGCGGAGCGTACTCCGGCCTCTACGATCCCTGCACCCCCACATACTTCCAGAGCTACTGGCAATGTTGCCAAAGCTAGATCGATACGAGCGATCTGAAATATAAATGAACCTATTTGTATATTGGCGTCACTTTTAATTTTATCTACAGTGTTAATATGAGATTTAAAATAATTACCAAAAATGCACTCTGAGTAATGAAAATAGCTCCTCTTAATTCAGTTCTTACAGCAATGCGTCCTAAGCACGTGCCAGTGGTGATAAATCCTTGTCCGTTTTCATTACATCGTTTTAATTCGGTGACAGCGTTACTGGTATAGTCCGTAGCATTAGATGTTAGGTTTCTTAGGGATTCGATCAAGTTTTCAACATCTTCAATGCCTTTATCGGCACATAGTTTTGATTTCTCAATAATATCCACGAAAACTGCGTCCGATTCATTTGCATGCGACTGTAAATAAACAAAAAATTTTAAAAGTTAGAATACCTCACTTTGCTTAACTTCTCTCAAATCTTTATTCTTTAACCAACTTCCAAAAAGGAGAAAGTTATCTGATGGACTAGATTTTTTTAAATATTATTAATTAACTTTAACATCAGTCATCACCACATTACATCACCATGTTCAGGGTCAGGAATTACTAAGGCTCAAATGTATCAATCTTGTACATTAAATTTCAAATAATAAGCCATAAATTTAAATAATTTAAGTAATTATTTAGGTTGCCGTAATTATTGCATATTATGTTGTTAGAATTTATGATAATTACATGTTTTCAAAGCTTACCTCTATGCAATTGCGGACACCCTCCTCGGCCCCCGTAAATCTGTCCGTGATATTTTTAATAGCATCATTAAATTTTTGTCCCAAGTTCTTTATGTCATTTACGATTTTTTCGGCAAATTGTTTTCCCAGATCATTGATGCCAGATGCAAATTTGTTCACAGCTTCCAGAGCTTGTTTAGCGGAATCACGTAGATTTTGGATCAACTCTTCTACAAGTAACCTGTAAAATATTTCATATATTATATCAGCTTCTAACCTATTATTATGTGAAGGTTTGTAAAGATGTTTGAAGGCTTTGTCTCTATCATGTCTTAGCCGTTAAACATATTTAAACAATTAACACATGGGTCAGGAGATTCTGGGATCGAGTATCGGGTCGCCAAATGTAGTTGTTATTAGATTTTTCTATGAAAAAATATCAGTAACAGCCCGGAGTCGGGAAGTTGTTGGTGTTTTACCTTCGTTTCTTTACCTTTATCTTAAATTAAATAAATATATATAAAAGAAATACTTATTAGATATTACCTTGAATTTGCTAAGAAGTCCACATCACGGCGCTGGCGTAGCAATAAAGCATTCTCCGATGGACTTCCCAAAGCGGAATATACCTGATATGTATAAAAATATTATGATAAGTTATCAGGTCTTTTTTTTGTGTTGTGAAATGCATTTAGGCATATCACCAGTATACATACAGGTGGCTATGTGAGACTCACCGGCTAGAAAAGCCAGTACTATCCACTAAAACTCAACACTAACAAAGGGGACATTTTCATTATGGCACAGAAAATGCCATTATCTATTTGTTGAGACTTTAAATATTAACTATGTATTAAATTTTTTTTTATGGAAATTATAATGCTTAGTTTACTTACCAAACACAAGGCAAAGAATGTTAGGATGATCTTCATTTTTAGTAGCCTTCTAACAATAGCTAACAATGTAATGGTATACAGTATGAACATATGGTTTTTATATGATGTTCTTGCAAAATGCACTATTTACTTTACAAATGATTGTTATCTTATCTAATTCATAGGATATTAAGTGCGCAAAGAAATGTAAACACACGAAATGTTTATAGGTAATTATTTACTTTTCTATTAATGATTGGCCTAAAATTATTACATTATACTTAGTAGTAATAAAATATTGATCTGAGGATTGATAATAGTTTAACTGATCTAATTTTAACAGAATTCTTACCTTGGTGTCCTGCAAAACGAATTTCGGTCATAATAGCCAATCTCACCGAGCTAAACTACCTATTTGCCAAAGACACTAGTGCGTAAGTTCGTAAGCAAATACGGTGGCACTCCTATTTCTTCCATTTCATTGTATATTGACGGTGGTCCGATACAAATTATTTCTCCAACGACACGTTTGGCTTAGTTTGTAGTGACCCTACTTGCTGTGCCAGCGGTCGCGGGTTCGAGTCCCGCTGGGGGTATTCATTTGTGTGATGAACACGAATGTTTGTATTCCAGTCATAGGTGTTTTTATTTATAATATGTATGTATTTAAAGCTATATACAATCATGTATCAACATTACCGACTTTACTGTTCCTTCTAATAATTTCTTTCATAGTCTATAGTTATTTTGAACCCGCAAATCGGACTTTTCTTGGACCTAAAATTTCATGTACTTATGTTTCGAAGACTTAAAGATAATATTATGGTTGCTAGTCATTTAACCCTTAGAAATTTATATAGCTATTTATTCTGAAAAAATAAATGAAAATTCAATATCTTTCAACATGCTGTGTAGTTGGGACATTAATGAAAAGAAAATGTAAAGTCATATTTTATTACTAGCATTGTCCGCGTCTCCGCCCGCGTTCAGATGACCAAAATATACTCTTACATTGCAGTTTTTGAATTTTTCTCAGAAATTAGACATTTCCCTGCGGTAAAAAGTATCCTATATATGAACCGGGATAACCAGCTATTACCATACCAAATTTCATCAAAATACCCCCTGTGGTTTTTCTGTGATGCGGTAACAGACAGACAGACAAAAATTCTAAAAACTATAGATTCGGCCTCTGTATCGATAATTATATTTATTTCAATAAGATTTTTCAAAAAATATTTAATGTACAGATTCGGCTTAGTAACAATTTTATTATATGTATAGATAGATAAATTAAAATACAATCTTAGTGATGTCAATAACTTCTAGACCAATCGGAATCCGTTTATTTCTAAGAGATTTTTTTATATTGAAAACCTGAAGTTTTATGATTTTAAAATGTTAGCAGGTATATAAGGAATAGAAATTCGTAAAATGCCCCACATGCCCAGTTACCGCTGAGAAATGGGGGGACGCAAAGCGTTGAAAAATATATTTTTTTCGATTTTCGGCTTACTGTGACGTTCAATCGAAAAATGCTTTCTACAAAAGTTGTAGATCTAGTAAAAATCTACAACTTCTATAAATAACATTTTTTACAACAACCTCAAAGTTTTCGAGATATTTGCAAAAAACTCGATTTTTATTGTTTCTTGGTTTTTATTTTTAATTTCTAGAATAATCTTTTGATTTCCATGAAACTAAGGGAATGCTATCTTCGAAATACATATAATAAAATAAAAAGAATGAAATTGAAATGTTTAGCCATTTCCGAGAAAAGTATGTTTTATGGTATCGATAGGCTGAAAATCACCCCAAACTTTAAGTGGGAGTTTACATTTAAAAAAAATTGGTTCAATTTTTAGATAGGGCTCATTCTTTTCTTCTTGAATTTTACTTTTTGGAAATATAAAAAAAAATGTATGGTCATCTCGTAAAAACACCCTTAAAAAATTTAAAAATTGGAGAAATCGGTAATTTTTACTTTGTAAACTACATTATTTTCAGTTATCATTGAAGAAGTGCACTTTATTGACTAAATTTTTATGAACCCATTACACCAATATATTTTTTAGGAAAAACGAAAAAAAATGGTGTCCTTAAGTTTTTAATTTGACGCTTATTATTTATACAATGTCGCCGTAAACATTCCAACTTTTCAATTTAATGAGTCGTGAAAAAATAATAAAAGTTGGAATTCACGTAAAATACACCAGTGGTTTTGTATTTTTTGCCGTAAAATCTATTTATGTTATAATTTATTCGAAATTATCGATATTTTATTAGTTTTTGATCGTATTTGGTGTTGATTTAATTGATTTTTCTGAAAAATTTGATTTTAAGGTAATTACAGAAAGAAATGAAATTTATTCATACTTTAATCTTGTTCACCAACATGTGAAAAGCAGCTTTTGGAATTCAATATTTTGGCCCAACATGCTGGCCCAGCATCTGGGCCCAATATGCACAGCAGTCTTTAGATTATCTACAATATAAGTTCAGATCATATAATACCATACTATAAAATTTTATTAGCCATTTCTGCTATAAAATATAATAGCGTGAATAGTGAAATAGTAGTTAATCACGAATATTGAATTTCTTTCGATCGCGACGAAAACTCATCAGTTCTTGTGTAGGTATACGTATTTTAGGTTAATTTACTCCCTATAAATCATACCGTGTGATCGTTCGGAGCGACTTCAGAAAATATTGTAATATCTAATTATATCTAAAAAAGTGTTATAAAAGCCACTTTATGTGTTATCTATTAGATAAAGGCAGTGGTAGGTCGCTGAACGCGCTCGAAACGGGTTCAAGTTCAGTCTCGCACATCTGATATTCTCATGTGCGAATCTTTTTTTATTGTAATTACCACGTCTTGCTTTACGGCAAAGGAAAACATCTTTACAGTTCCATCTTTATTGTAAGGGCACACGGAGCCCGTAATATTCTGGCATGCCTAGCTGACTACAATCAGAACTAGTAATTTAGTAATTTGGACGCTGGAAAATTCTTTATTATCTGTATTTGATATTTCGTTGGTTGGTACGGGTATTGCACAGCTTTGTAGTGGTGGGAGGGCTCATTGTCGTCTGGCAATTCAGCCGGGCCTGAAGACAAGAAACGCACTGAGAGGCGGCCTACCTCGGTGAGCGGTGTGCCATGTCGGTTGCTCCTGGTACTTCTCTGCTAGCAGAGTGGACTGTTGGCAACCCCATGGCTGTTGTGGTCTGCTTTGGCAGACCTGCCGTCGGGATGTTGTGGTTGAGTGCGTAAGTAATCCCGCCACGCCCCACTAATACTAACCTAGCCAGTCGAACTCCGCCCAGAAGCGCAGAAGTTTCGGAACTTCACAGGCTTCGCGGAGTGACCTCACTGATTCGAAGATTTCTTTGCATTGATAAGCCACTGCCTCGCATTCCAGGCTTACGTAGATGATTGACTATTCGGCACTGATATATGATATACATATTATGTTATATTAAACTGACCTGTCCTTGGACAGAAAATGTTAATCTCCCTCTGTTATATTAATATTACTTAAATATTGTGCATATTATTCACATCACCGCACACTCTTACAGTATTCCTACATTTTAAAACCTATTGTAGTTCATAAATTAGTATTTTATTTATTTATTTTTATGAGGAACAAGAGCACAAACATGTTCCTTGTAAGGTTCCTGATAAAAACAAACTGGTTTTTTAGTTTTTTAGTATACAGATATTTTTATCATTTTTGTGAATCATTTTTGTTATATTCATATACACTCAATAATCTAAGTAATTCTCTTGTTTAATTAATTAATAATAAATATTTTTTTAAAGAAATAACACGCTACAAAACAGCTATGTTATATTACTCGAACTACATACATGTTCTGAATATAATGTTTGCTGATAAAGTTGTTCTTTTATCTGGCGCCAGCTCTGGTATCGGTACCCACACTGCCGAGGAGTTTTCTCAACTAGGAGCCGATATCGTAATAACGCGACGGAATAAAACAAAATTAGACAGTGTTGCAAAATTATCTGAAGAAAGTTCTCCGAAAAATTTAAAACCCATACTTGTCATCTCCGATATGAACAACGAAAATAATATTTAAAGCATAATAAAATAACCATAGATAATTTTTTAATTAAATTTCTAAGGATGGTTCATTGGACCATGGAACCCGTTATTGTGTTTTAACGTAGAAATAAAGATTTTCCAGTAGTAAAAGGCATTCCTAATGTTGACCCGAGTAATAAGTTATAATTACACAAAATTTGGTTAAAATCGGTTCACTACTTTTTGCGAAACCGCACACACAAACAGATAAAAAGACATATATACATTTTTAAAACTCCCCTCCCCCCTGGTAATACGTGGTGAGGTTTTAGACAACCCCCTTGCTCTCTATCCAAAATTACGTGAATTTTTTGGTACAAAGCTTTAAATTTTTTTTAGTATATTATGTTTAAATATGTAAAAGTATAATCTAATTTAGGTTAAGTTTAGTAGATCCAGAAATTACCTCCTACAACCTCACAAACTCACAAACATAACTGAATGCCTACAACCACTATAACAATAAATAACAAAAAATATTTCATTTTGTTGTCTTTGTTCTAACGTATGTCCTTGTGTGCACATCTCACTTTGTACAACATATTTTATGTACATATTATATACCCTATTAAGGTATTTCAAGTATCCACTTAGCAAAAATCTATGTTTATTATTTGTATTTTGGTAGAATTAGATTTAACTTTACTATCATAATCTTCAAATAAGTGGCAATGAATAGTTTATTGATCTTTAATAGATAGGTACTCTTTGATTTATACAATGGAATAAAATATTTTCCAATGGGTATGGGTACTTGCGTTGCGATCATATTCGTCATTATTATTATTTATTAGCGACCTATAGAATTATTACAAATTGCGATAATTTTTATTTCAAATACAGTCATGAAAATGTTTTAAAATGCTGACGTAGGTACTAGAAATATTTCAGTCTAGATACAATAAATCGAAGGAACGGACAAAAACTAACCTATATAAATAAAAATGTAAATGTTTGTCTGTAGATGGCATATTTCGAATGTTCCTTACCGATTGTTTTGAAATGGCCACTATTGTGCACACTGTCTTTTTTACTAGATGGAACTAGACCACACTAATAATTATAAAGGTATTTGTATAAGAAAAATATTTTTAATCTATTCTAAACTGCAACATTTTCTTGACTGTTAATGCTCACAAAAACAAGAGACACGAGCTTATAAATAAAACAATAGAGGTATATGAATAAGTATATATTTTATTTTCAAAGTTTAAACTGAACTTAATGTAAGAGATTCGTTATTGCCAATAAGAGAAGTATAAATCGAAGAAACAGAGCAGCTTCCAATGTCCACGTAAATCTTAGCGGTGCGTACTCCGGCCTCTACGATCCCTGCACCCGCACATATTTCCAGAGCTGCTGGCAATGTTGCCATAGCTAGGTCGATACGAGCGATCTGAAATATAAATGAATCCATTTGTATATTGGCGTTACTTTTAATTTGGTCTACAGTGTACAATATGAGATTTAAAATAATTACCAAAAATCCACTCTGAGTAGCGAAAACAGCTCCATCTAATTCAGTTGTTACAGCAATGCGTCCAAAACACGCGCCGGCGATTATAATTCCTTGTCCGTTTTCATTACATTGTTTTAATTCGGTCACAGCGTTACTGATGTAGTCCGTAGCATTAGATGCTAGGTTACTTAGGGATTCGATCAAGTTTTCAACATCTTCAATGCGTTTATCGGCACATAGTTTTGATTTGTCCATAATATCCACGAAAACGTCGTCTGATTCCTTTGCGTGCGACTGTAAATAAACAAAATTTTCGAAAAATTAGAATCTTTAATCATTAACCAAATTCCAAAAAGGAGAAGGTTATCGACTAGATTTTTTTTTTATATTAATTAATCTCGACATCCCCACATCACATCACCATGTTCAAGGCCAGGAATTCCTAAAGCTCAAATGTATCAATCTTGAAAATTCAATTTCAAATTATGCGCCATAAATCTATATAATTTAAGTAATTATTTAGGTTGTCGTAATTATTGCATATTATGTTGTTAGAATTTATGATAATTACATGTTTTCAAAGCTTACCTCTATGCAATTGCGCATGCCCTCCTCGGCCCCCGTAAATCTGTCCGTGATATTTTTAATTGCATCATTAATTCTTTGTCTAAAGTTCTTTACGTCATCTACAATTTTTTCGGAAAATTGTTTTCCCAGATCATTGATACCAGATGTGAATTTGTTCACAGCTTCCAGAGCTTGTTTAGCGGAATCACGTAGATTTTGGATCAACTCTTCTACAAGTAAACTGTAAAATATTTCATATATATATATTATATCAACTTATAACCTATTATTATGTGAAGGTTTTTAAAGATGTTTAAAGACTGTACTCTTTCATGTCGAAGCCGTTAAACGAATTTAAACAATTAACACGTCATGGGTCAGGAGATCCTGGAATCGAGTATCGGGTCGCCAAGTATAGTAGTTATTAGGTTTTCTGTGAAAAGAATATTACTAACAGCTAGGAGTTGGGAATTTTTTGGGATTTTACCTTGGTGCCTCAAATTTTACAAAATGAATTTAAATAAAAAAATATGCAACAGAAATACTTATTAGATATTACCTCGAATTTGCTAAGACGTCTACATCACGGCGCTGGCGTAACAATAAAGCATTATCCGATGGATTCCCTAAAGCGGAAAATACCTGTTATGTATAAAAAATATTATGATAAGTTTATTAATTATAAGGTATTTTTTTATGTAGGGAAATGCATTTAGGCATACCATCTGTATACATACAGGTGGTAATGTGACACTCACCGGTTAAAAAAACCAGTACTACCCACTAAAATAAAACAGAATCTCCCCCGTCTTAATGGGGCGTTGCAGGATCGGTTACGCCAGGACTCCACCAGGACGCTCCTACGACAAGCCTGCCGAAGCAGATCACAACAACCATGGGTTTGCTCCCACGATCTACTCTGCTATCAGAAAAGTACCAGGAGCAATCAACATAGCACACCGCTCACCGAGGTGGTCGCCTCCCAGTGCGTTTCTTGGCATCGCGCCTGGCTTGATTGCCGAACGCTTATGAGCCTCTCCACCATGACAAGGTGAACGCAAGTTGGTGGGAATTTAAGCAGATCTTAAATTGTTTATGTACTAAATTAAAGTTAATAATTAACTTATCTATAATAATACTAATATCATAAATAGGTAAAGTTTGTGATATTGTGAGTTTGTGACGTTGTAGGGGGTAATCTCTGGATCTACTGAACCGATTTAGATGAAATTTGGTAAGAAGATAGTTTGAGACCCTGGGAAGGATATAGAATACTTTTTATCCTGGAAATCATCCCTTAAGGAAGTGAAAATGGGGATGAAAGTTTGTATAGGGAATCAAGCTAGGGACGAACCCGAGCGAAGCGGGAGTGAGTCGCTAGTTTTATATACTATTTATATTTTTATTTTTATATAGTAGGTATGTACCTATATAATGTTTTAACGAATAGATTTTTAGAAGTTGGAGAAACAATTGCGAATATAGAAAATAGTTAAAATATCATATACTAAAAAGTTGTTATAAAAAATATTTTCATTACGGCACAGGAAAACACAATTATTGTTTTATAATTTTCAGAATAGGTAATTGCATTATCTATTACTACTTGTTGAGACTTTAAATATTACCTATAAAATTTTGAAAATTATACGTGCTTAGATTACTTACGAAACACAAGGCAAAGAGTGCTAGGATGATCTTCATTTTTAGTAGACTTTTAACAATAGCTAACAATGTAATGGTACACAGTATGAATATATGGTTTTTATATGATGTTCTTGCAAAATGCACTATTTACTTTATAACTATACACATGACTGTTATCTTATCTAATTCATGGGATATTAAATGCGCAAAGCAAAGTAAACACACGAAATGGTTATAGGTAATTATTTACTTTGCTATTAATGATTGGCCTAAAATTATTACATTATACTTCGTTGTAATAAAATATTGATCTAAGGATTAACAGTAATTTAACTGACATTATTATATTTAACAGAATTCTTACCTTGGTGTCCTACTATACTAAAACGAATTTCGGTCATGATAGCCAATCTCACCGAGCTAAACCATCCATGCCGGAGCGGAGACACTATAGTACACAAGTTCGTAAGCAAATACGGTCGCACTCCTATTTCTTCCATCTCATTGTCTGTTGAATTGACACATTTGGCTAAGTTTGTGTACTTAATGTACTCGCTACAGCTCTGTACTTCCTGTGCCAGCGGTCACGAGTTCGAGTCACTTCTTCTCTTGTACTTCATTCATAGGTGTTTATATTTATAACTAGCGACTCACGTTCCTAGGTACGTTTTATTGGTTAGTATAGATTTCTCAGAAATGAGATATTTTTTCGCAGTAAAAAGTATCCTATATGTTGACTCGGTTAACCAGCTTTCACCGTACCAAATCACATCAAAATCCCTCCAATGATTTTTCCGTGATGCGGTCACAGACATCGGTCATATATATATATATATATATATATATATATATATATATATATATGAAGTCTATTTTAATAAGATTTTCCAAAAAAACATTTAATGTACAGATTCGGCTTAGTTTCAAATATAATATTAGTAGAGATATGTATGTACGTATTTAAAGTTATATATGTCTATCTGGTATCCATAACACAAGCCTCGTAGCTTACCATGGAACTCGATTGTTTAATGTCTCAACAATAACAACATATTTATTTATTTATTGAAGGTGGTCAGATACAACTGGAGAGGGATCAAGGCACAGAATGCGCCATTGCGAACTGGTCGAGATACTGGTGTTCAACATTACCGACTTTACTGTTTCTTCTAATAATTTCTGTCATAGTCAATAGCTTTAAACGCACAAATCGAACCTTTCTTGGATCTAAAATTTCATGACCTCATCTTCTGAAGACTTAAAAGTTAAAACCAATAAGTAAAACGATAATACATTTTTTCTTGCTATTGCTTTTAATATAGCGAGTAAGACAACGTTTATAGTATTTTTTGATGTGACGTATTTTACGACTCAAAACGTTATATATTTCTTGAATAAACGTATACTTTTAGTTTCTACAATATTGAGTATACACTTATATATGTAGCAATATACTCTATGGTTAACTCGAGACAATAGACAAGAAAAAAAAACAGGGTTACCAACTAATTAATGTAATTACATTGCCATTTTTTAACATTTTTAATGATAGAATGGCCTACATAATTTTATAGCTTTTGCTATAACCTACCGAAAATTGCTAAGTGAACGCTTTCTTCTAAATATTTTCCTAAAAAGAATTTACAAGTAACAGTTATAAATATTTAATGATTATTATTACAAAGATACGCCCATATAAATATAAATTTCTATTTACTCGGTGGAGAGGGTGAAGTAAGTACCTACTAAGCAGAAAATGCTATGATATTTTCATAATAAAATTTTCTTTTGGTTTTTTAACTGTCCAAATCTTAATTAATATTATAAACTCATATTATAGTATGAATTTTCGTATCGGAAACTATTTATATGGAATTGTTTAATGTTGAAAAGAAATTATCGATTAAATCTTCTTAGAACTATAAACTAAAAACTTATAATAATCTATTACTAACATAATAAGAGATAGAAACCATCGATACACATACATAGATTATTTTTAAAATTAAATAAGTAAGTACCTAAGTAAAACTTAAGCATGAAATGATAATAAGTATCTATAAATTATAATATACCTATCACATAGCAATGTTTGTTTACTGTACGTTCTTTACTAAGCCAACAAACTTGATTAAATAGTAAATAAAGACGACGATTTCGATGTAATTTATAAACAAGTGTGGTGTAATTAGGACTTCTTACAAATAAAGAATATTTTGTAAGTTAAAATTCAAGGCCTTTTAGATAAAACTAAAACAAGTATTACATATCACATAATATTATCTACTAAAAAAATTTTACCGGCTTCAAAAAAATAGCTTAAAAGTATGAAATAATAGTTTATTTATATATACTTACACTAAATTAAGCAACAAAACGAAATCAAAAGTAGTAACCAAACAAATTAGGGGCTTGCTATTTTTTTTAAGGACGGTTTCATTTTTTACTTTAATGTTTTTAAAATCAACGAAATTATCGAATATAAAAAATCTATATAATATATAAAAATGATCCCTATTTCCCTTGGTCACGCCATCACGCGTGAACGGCTGAACCGATGTAACTATATTTATTTTTTTGTGTTTGTTATTGTCAGGAGAAGGTTCTTATGAAAGAAAAAAATTAAAAAATTGCGCAGAAAATTATAAAATTTAAGAATACTTAACAACCATATCTAAATTAAATGGCTAACGCTGGGTGATAACTATTTATATATATTTAAAACGTACCTAGCGACGAACCCGAGCGAAGCGAGGGTGAGCCGCTAGTATAGTATAAAAATAAAAAAGCCGACTGCATAACAGCTAACTAAAAAGATAAAAACAAGTTGATGAAGGAATAGATATAGTATTATGCATACGGAGACAAACTTCACGTTTCATCCTTGCCGCGAGATGTATGGAAGTACAAAACTGTGTATGTCTCCGACTGCATAATACTATATTCCTTAGCCAACTTGTTTTCAACTTTTTAGTTCACTGTTATGCAGTCGGGTTTTTTTATTTTTATATTTTTTTTATTTATCGCTTTTAGTTTTTGATAATTAGACATTTGAAGTAATATTTAGCTATTTTTAATCCTAAACTGCTTTTAAACATATAAGTTGTATATATTTTTGTGATCGCCTCTTAAAAACTTTTATTTTGATACCCCACTCGATTGGTTTAAAAGTTTTTTTTTATTTTTAACTATTTTTATTTATGACACTCGCGTCATTAATACGAATCTAACGACGTACGAATCATAAAAATCGGCTCACGTCTTTGGTCTCTAGAACGCTACATAGGAACAAACATACATACTCGTACATACATTGATTGATAAACATTTAATACCCTCCTTTAAGAAAAATGCTAAAAAATAAATATAAAGTACATACCTGTTATAAGTAGGAAAATTAGGGAGAATGGTTGTTAACCAACTTTAAATCGATATATATTCTAAGTTGTTATTTAAAGTAAAAATGATAATCGGCGGACATCGCTTGTACAGTAATAATTAAGGGTACATTTGTTTTGTAGATATAATTAAGTATCTTTTGCTTAATTTTAAATATTTTCAATCATACTATTTATTGAGAAATTTCGGAAGCGAGAGAACACGGGACATAATAATATTATTCAGTGCTACAACACTAGGTTCCTATATGAATTTTATAGCAATCAAAATATTTCACACTGATTGATTTTGCAAAATTTTCCGACTAGGCGTTTTATATTATAAATACCTTTTATTATGATGTTTTGGTTTATATTACGTACTTAGTTATAATATGGGTGAATGAATTTTAAATATTCGTTAGCAATTATATTGTTCCTTTTATTTTGGACCTTGAACTGAACCGGATTGGCTTTCAAATATGTACTGCATATTTTTTCTTATACTTTATGAAAGTTTTATATTGTTTATTAAATTCATTAATCACAATGTCCGGGTGTTTATCTACATATTTACGAATATTATTATGTATATAGTCAAGGGTTGTTTGCGATCTAATAGTATCTAATTAATGTTTTTTAGTATAACTAACATACCTATAAAGGGGCATTTTCGCTTGAAATATTTTAGTTTAAGATCCAAAGTAAAGTCGTTCTTTAGATACAAACAAATATAGTGCAGAAGGCTAAGTTGGTTTGTAAAATTTAATACTAATTACTTTTTATCTTATAAGCAGGTAGATGACGTTTAACAGCCTAAAGAAACAAACTCAAGACCGACTGCTTGAAGTACCTACTCTCCTATCATGGGATTGAATAACCACCAACTTTAAAACTTAGCGCTGCCAAAAATTGCCGATTCGAACATCGAGTTGAGGACCTTACGGCTGCAGTAAAGTTAGCCTCTACTCTCTAGTAAGATATCAAGTCCACGAAACAGCTATATACATAAGTCTATGTGAGATATACCTAATAGAAATCATATCCATAGATTTTAGGATATCTGTCATCCTTTTTTTATTACGCATTACTTGGATACTTCTAATTTGAAAAAAATGGCATTTCAAAATCATTTATGTAAAATAATTCTTACATATATTCAAAGACTCACACGCGCTTCGCTCGGGTTCGTTTATAGGTGTTTTTTAAATTGACGTAACTTTTTTTATTTATGACCCGATAGAAATAAAACCAATACTTAATGTTAAGTGAAGCTTATCAAAACATATTCGTGAAAACCGCCCCAAATTGGTTAAGCTGTTTCTGAAATTAGCACGAACAAACGCACAAACTATTTGTACATTATTATTGTTTTGGTTCTATTGCGTTAATAAAGACTCCCAATAATAGTTTCTCTCAAATATCTTCTATGTCTAGACAGCTATCAGTTACACCTTTGTTATATACTAGTGACTCACCCTCACTCCGCTCGGGTTCGTCCCTGCGTAAGGTTAATATACATAGATTTCTCAGAGCTTAGATATTTTCGCGCAGTAAAAAGTACCCTATATGTTGACCCAGATAACCAGCTACCGAATTTCATCAAAATCTGTCCTCTCGTGATGCGTTCCCAAACAAACAGAAAGACAGACAAAAATTCTAAAAACTATAGATTCGGCCTCTGTATCAATATAAAACAAAGATTTTCCAAAAAATATTTAATGTACAGATTTGACTTAGTTAGAATTTTATTATATGTATAGACATATAGATATTTCTAATAGTAGGTATATAGTTTTTGTTTTAAACCTTTAAATTCGAGATCTTCATATTATTCAAATATTCAATACAATTCAATTTCTTGTTCTGTGCCTTTTCGGCTTGCCAATAAGCAATTCTTAATTAAACCACAATTAATATTTTATAGTAGTCATTTACAGGTATTTTCTACTATTTCTGGCTCGTTAATATGCGAGTTTATGATTAGAGTTATTTTAAAGACCTTTAGTTGCGAAATTGAGGTTTCCGATTAGAGAGACATATTTTTCACAATCGGAAAAAGCGATAGTGCTAGTAATAAATAAAAGATGGATGCCCGATTTCACCAACTATCCATAAGCTACCACCTACGTATGGAATCCCTAGCTTAAAAGTTCTCCTAAACTATCCCCTAAATTAAATTTCGTTTAACGATCGTCTTTAAGCCCATATTCCGAGCACCTAAATTTAGGGGGCCTTTTAATATTTAAGTGACCCCTAACTGTCGGTGAAACAGAAACTGTCCCCTAACAGCCCCTTAACCATGCTTAGGGAATCCCTTAAACTTAAGTGACGTTGGTGAAATCGGGCAGGAGTGTTTTGTTATTACATCCACTCTACATTGAAACTTGAAAGATACAGCTTTCATGAATCATAGTCCAAATATTGATTAGGTACATTACCTATCTTATAGTATTTAGGTACTGCTATATACCTAATACAGTATCTAGATGACGCTTAGAGACGTGCTATTGTTTATAACCAATTTTATTAACCAACTTCCAAAAAGGAGGAGGTTCACAATTCGTCGGAATCTTTTTTTATGTATGTTCACCGATTACTCGAAGACGCCTGAACCGATTTGGAAATTTTTATTTTGTTTCGAAGGGTATTATACTTCCCAGGGGGTCCCATTAAAATTTTATCGAAATCGGTCGAGCGGTTTTAAAAAAATCAATAATATATTTTTTTTAAATAAATTGCTTAGTCGAATATGTTATTAAAATACTTTCTTCTTACAAATTACCTGCTTATTACGTCTACACTAAAAATGGAAAAATAAAAACTTAAAAAAAATAATAGAAACCGACTTCCAGGCAGTAGAATGTAAAAAATAACTAAACGGAGGTTTTCAATTAGAATAGATACTTAATCAGATATTTTCGAAGTCGGTGCCAGCCGACAATATTTTAAGATATGAATATCTAATACCTATTATTATAACACTTTCTTAAACCTATTATTATTGTATTATATTTACCTAAATATGTATTTTACGTATCGAAATATATTAGATTTGCTTTGCATCGGCTGGCACCGACTTCGAAAATATCTAATTAGGTATCTAGTCTAAACGAAAACCCCCGTTTAGTTATTTTTTACATTTTAGTGCCTGGAAGTCGGTTTTTATTTTTTGTTAAAAAGTTTTTATTAGAAACAAAAAAAGGTCCCCGCTGCATAGAGGGTAGAAGTTGAACGGCTTTTTGGTTTAAAGGGGCTTTCATACGAACATTTGAGCGTATGTTAAGTATTTGTCTAGGTTCTAGTGTTAGCTACTTAGAGATTCTTTTCCTCATGGTTATAGTAACTTGCAACCTCATTACAATTCAAAAAACTTTAATGACTTGGCTGGTCTACAGCCAGACGGAGAACATTATCAAAATAATCAAACATTTTTATTATTAAAATTATAAAATATTTTATTATTTTCTTAAATTTACATTGTAGATATATTTATAAAAAAATATAACAATATTGTACATAATGCCGACGACTATATGTATTTATGTACATTTTTTAGTTAAATTGTTTTGTGATTAATTTGTGTACTTCGTAAAATAAAGTTTACCTTTACACCTCTAGTAGCGTATCTTTTAAATGGATTTATTTTACTTCAATTAGATAGCATTACATTTAATATATTTTCTATGATTAATGATTATAATTGACACTTGTTAAGCTTAAATATAACAATCCGATGAACTGTGATTGTGATTATTTAAGGTAATTTAATATCATATCGCAGCTGTTGAGATATTTATTAATCCTCTTGAGCAAATATCTCTTTACATGTTCATTAATACGTTGCTAATAATTTATTTCTATGTATTTATAAATATTTTTATGTTTTTATTTATTAGTAATAATAATGCTGACATAAAATTTAAAATATTTTTTTATTATGATCATATTATGGTTTATAGAATTCCGGGTTGTATTCTTAATACAATTACTCGAAGGCGTAGCTATTTTGAAAATTTTAACAAGATTACATAAGTTTAGTTATTATGTATTATATGACTTGTTTTACTGCATTTACTGGCATAACATATGTAGTCGTTTCAGAGGAGTATATTAAAATTTACTATGCAATAATGCAAAATGCAAGCTTCTCATATGAAAGAGCGACTGTAAATTAGAGACGCTAGACTGTTATGTTGATGTCACAATCATGAACAACCATGTACAATAAACACTAAAACCTCGACCTGTGACTATGTCTCCGACCACAGAACGCTAACAAGCATGCTACTCAGCTGCGTTGGTCTTAGCCATTAAGCAACTTTCCGCGGGCATTCTAGTCACGCATGAACCTCTTTACAAATTTTAAATGAATTGAGAAAGATCAGGTTTCTTAAACATTTAAGAATCTTGTATGTTTAGGTTGAGTCATATTATTTATGTAACTATGGGAGAAAATATTCTATCAAACTGTTCTCTGATGTTATAGAAACTTAGGTTGAGATAAATATTTCTTATAAAGCATCAGGCAATAGTACAAAGTTAGTCTAGACTTCTAGAGGTTACGGCGGCAGATCCGTGTCCGGTCCTGGATTCAGCACTGAGATTGGACATATTTAAGTTATTGAGTTTTTATATCAAGAAATTCTCAGTAACGGCTTGGAGTTAAAAAGCTGGTGGTGTTACATCCCTGTGCACCGTAGAGCGCGATACTACGTCAATCCTATCTTGTTGATCTAAGTTGAATGAATGAATGAATGAATTACTCTTTATTGTACACCCACAAGGAGAAAAAGAAAATATACAATATGATATAGAAGAAGGTACAAGAGGCGGCCTTATAGCTAAAAGAGCGATTTCTTCCAGGCAACCTTTTGGTGTATAGAAAATAGTACTAAGATAGAAGGGTTCATGTTAACCTAGCAACTTCGGTTGTTTAGAATTGTTATACTCAATAATATAATTTCATAAACAACAACCTACGAATAAATAGACTTATTATTTATTCGTAAACAACAACTCGATTTATGTTTACACCGTATTCATTTAATGTTAAACCGTATTAAGCCCTATAAACAGCTTATTTGTTGCTAAGCACGAATCTCACCATTATCTATATAAGTATAGATAATTAAACTATAGATATAGATAATTTTATTATATGTAGGTACTTACATATAATAAAATAGTAACTAAGCCGAATCTTTACATTAAATATTTTTTGGAAAATCTTATCGAAATAGACATTATTAGCGATACAGAAGCCGAATCTATAGTTTTTACAATTTTTGTCTGCCTATCTGTCTGTGACCGCATCACGGAGAAACCACTGGAGGGATTTTGACGTTTTATTTTATGATAATAGCTGGTTATCCGGGTCAACATGTAGGATAGTTTTTACTGCGGGAAAATATCTCATCTCTAAGAAATCTATACTAAACATTAAAATGTAAGTAGGGACGAACCCGAGCGAAGCGAAGGTGAATCGCTACTAATTTAAATAAGTTTTTAAGTTTATTTTAATTTTATTGTTTCTACGCAACATTTAAAACACCAATACCAATTACATAGCGTCGGTGTGAAGGTGGCCTAATAGTACATTCTGCGTAGGCTTTAAATTAACCGCATTTAGATGATTAGCTGGAATTTGACTATACGTGTTTGCAATTTATATACGAGTATGTTTTATAATATTTAATTATACTTCTATTAGCAACTTCTATATAATTTTGTATATTTTTAAATACTTTCTATTAGGATTTAATGAAAAATAATCCTCTGATTAAAATAAATTAAGGTGTGTTTTTATTTAAATTTGGCATAACACCTAGATTCATTTAACACATTATAAAAAATAAGTTCATACTTCATAATCCCAAAAATATGATTTATTGATGTGATGTAACTACACGGTTTTCGGATTTTTCCATTTATTTGTGTAAGATACTGCTTCTTGCTAAATTTCATGAGTCTACATCAACGAGAAGTTCTTTCGAGTTCCCTATCGAGCGTCAAAATATTCTATAACCGCCGTATCTTTTGATTGCGTTGACTTAGAAGTTTGATTTTTTTACAGCTCCAAGGGATGGCATCATTGCAGCCCTCAATATTTGATAGTAATTTCAAAGTTCTGGGAAAAAGGGTCTTGCTTTACAGACAGACAGACATACGTTCCTTTTTTTTCTTGAGGTAACTACGAACCCTAAAAATTATTGATTGCTTACATTACTTCATTATAAATTAATTACAAATACCTACGCATATATAAAGATTTAAGTAGGTATACTAGTTTCTCATCTTCCCGTTCTCTACATACCTGTCGAATTAATGATAATGTTTGCTTGGCGGAAAGAGATTGTCTATGTGAACAACAGTGACATTTCGTTGGTACTAAGATAAAAAATAAAAGACCCAGTGAATTTGACCCACCCAGATAACCCTCAACTGTCTCAGAAGGCCATCAGTTTGTCTGATTTTCTTCGTTAAATATTAAAAGATACATTTTATCATAGGCTCAATAGAGGCTTACAATAATTAGAATTCAAACATAAAAACTTTTTAACAAAAAATAAAAACCGACTCCCAGGCACTAAAATGTAAAAAATAACTAAACGGAGGTTTTCATTTAGAATAGATACCTAATCAGATATTTTCGAAGTCGGTGCCAGCCGATGCAAAGCAAATCTAATATATTTCGATACGTAAAATATATATTTACCTATTAGATGTTTATATCTTAAAATGCTGTAGGTATTTTCAACAAAAACATATTACTCAAAGTTAGGCATAAGTATAATAGAGGACCAATAAAGTACTGCAAGGTGCATGTTTGATTCAAGCTGATATGATATTAGTCTCTGGTCTGGTTCTCATTACTCTAGTGTATTCATGTTAGAAAAAATAGGATGTGAAGAGCAAACTAAGAAGTAATTGTTATATTCAAAAATAGACTCGGGTCATATTCGAAGCATATTAATAATATTATTATGAAACTGAATGTATAGAATATATGACCGTAAGTCACGGCTGTAATACGACTCAGGGTGAGGACGCTGGGAGCGTTCCGCCCCAGTCGCGCTACAATCGGAGCGCAACACCCAATGGAACGAAACATGCATAACAGGTTTCCAATACTACATGGTAAAACTAGCTTTCTTATGACCGATTTCACCGCCCCGTCACCTAAGTTTAAGGGATCCCCTAAGCATGGTTAAGGGGCTGTTAGGGGGCAGTTTCTGTTTCACCGACAGTTAGGGGTCATCTAAATGTTAAAATGCCACCTAAATATAGGTACTAGAAATACGGGCCCTGACGATGGTAAAATGAAATTTAATTTAGGGGCTAGTTTAGGGGAACTTCTAAGCCAGCCATACGTAGGTGGTAGCTTATGGGATATTGGTGAAATCGGGCATTAGCCTTTCTTTTAATAGAATTAGTTTCAGAAGGTGACAGGTATCTTAATCTATCTGTTTATAAAATTCAATTGTCGTTAGTTAGTTTCGCTAAAACTCAAAAACGGCTGGACTAATTTGAATAATTTTTAATTTGTTTTTTGGGAGTGTGTCAGGGGTGGTTTAAGAATAAAAAATATATAGGGAAAGGCCATTTTGTTTTGTACCTATGTATATATAATATATTATATAGTCTATTATTCCATACTAACCGTTAAAACGTACCTAGGAACGAACCTGAACAAAGCGGGGGTGTGTCGCTATTACTTAATAAAATGCAAGTCAACTGATTGCTATTAATGTTTTAAAAATAAAATATAGGTCTATTTTTTCTTTATGAGGTTAAAGGAGAGTAGTATATAATTTTACTAAACTACTATATTTTAGGCGTACCAGCAGCTTCTGGTGTAGGTTGCCTACAGGTCAAAGACAAGCAACACTGCACCCGACCTATGATAGGCCAAAGGGTGAATAATTAGGATTAGGATATAATAAGTATTTTTTTTTATACAACGACGGTGGCAATCAGGCTTGCGGCCCGCCTCATGATAAGCGGTTACCGCAGCCTATGGAGTATGGACGCCTGCAACACCTGGGGCGTCACATGCGCGTTGCCGACCCTTTAAAGACCTATTTACTCCCCTTTTGAAGTAATTACTTTTAAATGATTTTGTAGTCGATGGAAGGTATATCATTCATTTCGTGTTTCGTTCAAAAATGCAAGCGTTAAGTTGTACGTATTTTATTATCTAGGTAAGTTATTGTACAAAGTGACTGGAAAATGTGAGGATTTCAATAAGAGATTGAGTGAAATAAGAATATGTAAATCACTAGGTAATTAACTAACTTTATGATGAAATTATCAGCAGTATTCTAAATTGCCATGTTGTGAAATTTTGAAAAGAAAATGTTCATATTAATAGTTTAATATAAAAAAAATACTTACGTTCACATTACTTGACCGTATGATCGTTACCATATTTTATTTAAATAACAAAAGAATATATGTGCTTTTATTATAGTACACTAATAAGTAAGTATTGGAAATTAACACAATTCAACATGGTAAATCTAGAAGCTGCATACTAGTATGACGACTCGTTTGGCTCAGTTCGTAATAACCCTACTTGCTGTGCCAGCGATCGCGGGTTCAAGTCTCGCTGAGGGCATTCATTTGTGTGATAAACACGAATGTTTGTACTCCAGTCATGGGTGTTTATATTTAAATATGTATGTGTTTAAAGTTATATGTGTAGTGTATCAACTATCTGGTATCCATAACACAGGCCTCGTAGCTTACCATGGGACTAGATGGTGCTGTGTGTTATTGTCCCAACATATTTATTTATTTATTAATATATCTTTAATGAAATAACGTTAATACAAATATTAGTGAATAATTTTGTAACAAATATTTATTTAACCTTGTAGGGTATCATGTTTTGAAGGCAACATTCTAATATTCTAGCAAAAAACATCGGTTGCTATGATGATAAAAATGGTTCTGATAAATATTACAAACGCTACAAAATTTTGTAAAATGTATTTTTTTTAATATTTGATTTTTATTGAATGGTAAACGGAAGGAGTATCAAAATTTACTTAAACTTTATAGTCTCCGACAAATCGCCTGATGTGGATACATGAAAATGACTCTACATCTACGCTACAATCTTTAAAATTAAAAGTAAAGAAATATATAATAAACATAATATTATAGACATAATATAAATACATACATATGTTGAATTTTCGATGTAAATTTTAATAAAATCTGAATTCATTTTAAGAACATGAATGGCTTGAATAAATTTAAAATTTTACGATAGTGTTGATTTTTACCCAACTAATAGTTCTGTTTTTTTTGCCATTAAAGTATCTTTTTTTATTAAGCTCATCAGCAAGTTTTTTCAAATAAAATAATATCTTCCATTTAGTAATGCGAACATGATTATATAATTTGCTTCCTTCTTGGAATTCGTATATAACAAAAAGTATAGGTTCCTACATAATTAAGGTAAACCCCAATCATTTTCTGTATTCAAATAAAACTAAACGTAAACAATGAAAATTCTTATGTTAGACAGTGTTATGTAATTATTGCACAATAGCATTTGATCGCATCATGTACTGAATCTTTAATTAAGTGAACATGTTATAATGCGCCATTAACATTACATAGAAACTTCTGGATGAGTAAATATATAAAATAAATAATATACTAGAATATTATAATACTAGCGACACACCCTCGCTTCGCTCGGGTTCGTCCCTAGGTACGTTTTAATGGTTAGTATGAAATACAGATATTTAAATTTCTCGGCTTTTCTGTACTATAATATGCATATATTATATATATAAACCTTCCTCTTGAATCACTATCTGTTGCTGAAAACTGCCTTAAAATCTGTTGAGCAGTTTAAAAGGTCTAAGCGAACAGACAGCGGAAGCGACTTCACTTTATACTATGTAAAGATAAGAGAACTACTTACTTTGAATTTTCACCTTAACCATAGTAAAATATTGTAGAGGGGTATTATATGCAATGTGAGATGAAAATATGCACACACAATATGTAAACTATATGAATAGTGTAAAATAAAAAAATGCAAAATATGCTACATCGAAAGACACTTGTAGTGTTTAGTTTTATTTCTTTTCTTAAATTAGGGGACAGTTGGTATCTAGTGTTAAAAATATATTTGAATTGGATTGGATATATTTGAAAATTGATTAAATAAATTTACATATATTTAAATATCAGCTTATTTCGTATTGCAGCAAAAAGTAATTATTATACCGTGAGGGTCGCGGGCTCTTTTTTTTTTCAAAATTATAAATTTGATCGTTCTGTTTGGTTTCGGATCGTTTGTTTAACTTTAAGGTATAAGTTGCTCATTAAAGAACTTTAAAAAAAAATAAAAAAATTATAAAAAACGTTTTAAAAAATTACAATATATAAAATTATGTACTATAAAAACTACATTAGCTTAAAACTGTATAAAACTATGAGATTCACAATTGGTGACGGTATTGCGTAACATATTCACAAAAAATACAACTAAATGAAGTAAGTACTTCGTTCTTATTGAAGTCGGTCAAAAGATGGTAAAAGGAGACTCAAAAGAATAGTATCTTTTATAAGTGACTTCATTTCCTACGTAAACACTGTACAGTACATCCTTTGTTCACAACAGTTTTATTACACACTAGCATTGCCCGCGGCTACGCCCGCGTTCAGATGACCAAAAACCAAATTCTTAGGTTTTCCTATTTCTATACTCTTACATTGCAGTTTTGGTATTTTTTCTCAGAAATGAGACGTTTTCCCGCGGTAAAAAGTATCCTATATGTTGACCCGAATAACCAGCTATCACCATACCAAATTTCATTAAAATCCCTCCGGTGGTTTTTCTGTGATGCGGTAACAGACAGACAGACAAAAATTCTAAAAACTATAGATTCGGCCGCTGTATCGATAATAATGTTTATTGCAATAAGATTTTCCAAAAAATATTTCATGTACAGATTCGGCTTTTTTATATGTATTTGACAATGACAAATTTTTTATATGTATAGATTTTTGAAAAACTGTATTTAAAATTGATGGAGATGATTATCGTGAGTCGTGACTTTTGTTCATTCCCTACTTAATTCATATTATGCTTTTATTATTTATGTTAAGTTTTTTAAATTTCAACATAAAATAAGTAGTTTTCAGTATTCCAAATTTGACTATTATTATCGTAAACACTAACGATGATTGATGTTACTAGATGGTCTTATTTAAAAGGGTATTCCATGAAAGCATTTTCGTAATTAACATCTAATATAGCTGCTGTTAGTTGTCCGGGAAAAAAATATGAACGCTATTTAATTTAAATATACTTATCTTTATTTTATGTATGTCAAGGAATTAATGGTAATAACTATAAGAATAATAACATCATTCGATTTTATCATTTAAATTTGTAAATACAGCAGTCGTTTAATGAAGCGCACATACTAAGAGTAGTCACTATTCAATGAACGAATTGGATTTTTTTAATACAATTGACCAATATCATATATACTTCTATTGTAAAATCGAGATTATTAATTGACACAAAATCTTATCTATATACAAGATGTATATATAGTGTGTAGTGGCTAGCATGTACGGCTGCACACCCGGAGGTCCTGGGTTCGAGTCCCGGGTCGGGCCAAGTTTAGTTATTGAGTCTTTCTGTATAAGTAAGCCTCAGTAACAGCCCGGAGTTGGGAAGTTGGCGGTGTTTCACCCCCGTGCCTCGGAGAGCATGTAAAGCCGTCGGTCCTGCGCCTTAACTCTCACTGGTCGTGTCGAGCAGTCGTCCCACCGGAATATGAGAGTGACAGGAATAGAGAGTGCACTTGTGTCTGCGCGTACACTTGTGCACTATAATATCTCCTGCGCAGTTGGCTAGTCTCAATGAGATTGGCCGCCGTGGCCGGAATCGGTCGGGAGAACATCATCATATAGCAATAATTTGTAATTACATTATATATATATAGCACTTAAAATAATTCAAGAAGACATAATAAAAAAATAATAATCTTGTACTATACTTTAAGAGTTAAAAGTAATAAACACTATGTTTAAAATAATTTGATAATATTGCGTTTCTTGATTTCTACACTGTTCACGTGAGCATCGAGGTCGAAGTTGAGGGCGACGAGTATATAAGAAGTATATATTATTAAGACAATTATATTTTAATATGGGTTTCCCAAAAATATAATTTGCTTAACTGAAAGTAATTCACTTAACTATGGATCATGGTCAAATTGTGGTTTAGACTTCGAAAATGTCAATGCGATCTCAAACAAGGTAATGTATATATTTACACAATATATTGAATATCAAAATAAAGTTTCTTATACGCTTCTTTATTTGTCTATTGCCGGAGTAATTTAGCAATAAGCACGGCTATTCCGCGCATCCTTTGTTGAGATAAAAGGGGTTGGGAGGTCGTTCGAGAACGTATCATTAGGACAACCGTCTATATCGCATATAGCAGAGCGTAGCTCTAATGATTATATAAGAAATTTGAAATATATTATGGCCCAGTCATCTATATTAATTTGAGGTGATATTATATTAATTGCTATCATTAGTATTTATAAAAGCAAAAATATTTATAAAATTTCTTAACAAGTCGCGATAGTAAATGGGTTTAGGTATTTATTTGCATCATATTCCAATTAAAATGTAATATAGAAATGTTACTGTCTAATATTATTATGTAAGTAGATCAGGAAAAACAAGATATTTTACCGGCAATGTCGGGTGGAGGGTTAACCTTATGAAGTCACATGACTGAGGGTCACATGATGATCGGGCCATTATTTCTTATTTACATAGGAGTTATATAATGGATGTGCGTCAAGTGGAGCCTCAATGCAAGGCTAGGACAATATCAAAATAACTGTTACTTTGAGAATGATTTAGCGAGATGATACGAATCATAAATTATTCTATAATATTTTGGCTTATTATTAAGATTCTTACAAAACAAGAGAAAAATAACTTGGACGGTACGTTTTTTCTAATATTTTCTACATACGTTGAAGAGCAAGCATATTGTTATTGGTAAAGTCGGTAACAGGTAGTAGTATTTTCCTTTTACCTCAATATCTATGAATGGTTCGGGATGCCCCTTGAAATTCTAGGGAAGTATTAAAATTTTGCACATGTCGCATAGACACTTGTGTTTTCCTTATTGATATTGTAAAATAGAAAGTGATTTGCTTATCTATGCCACAGATCATATAATACTATACCTACTAGTCTATACTAATATTATAAAGAGGTAAAGTTTGTGAGTTTGTGACGTTGTAGGGGGTAATCTCTGGATCTACTGAACCGATTTAGATGAAATCTGGTAAGAAGATAGTTTGAAACCCTGGGAAGGATATAGGACTTTTAATCCCGGAAATCATCCCTTAAGGGGGTGAAAATGGGGATGAAAGTTTGTATTGGGAAGCAAGGTAGGGACGTACCCGAGCGAAGCGAGGGTGAGTCGCTAGTTTTTTAATAACTCATATTAACTGTATAAAAGTTACTTCATGAAAAATAATGTAAACAATATAATTAGATTATTAACAACTACTATATTCAAGGCAGTCTTCTTTTGTAGGTCAAAAGGCTCAATAGTTTTGTTGTATGAACCTGATTATTGGATTTCGTACGTTTACTTCAATGCTATATATTTTATCAATTTCCACGTTCATAAAGTTTTGAACAAAATAATAGCTTGTATGAGGTTAATGAAGATATAATATGATAAATTATGATTTATTTTATTGAAAGTAATTCACATATCTATAAATGTCTGCCTTATGTAAAGTTTGAACATATAAATTTATAATCTATATAAATAAAAATTAATCACCGAAATGTATGTACACGCATAACGTCCGATCGACTGCACCAAATTGAATAATTCTTTTTTTTGTGTTTACTATTGTCAGGACAAGTTTTGTATAGAAGGAAATTAAGTTTTTTTTTAAATTAATATATCTTTTTTAATTCGCAGGATATGTAAAGTGAGTGAAATAGTTTTCATCCCGGAAATTATCCCTTAAGGGGGTGAGAATGGGGATGAAAGTTTATATCGGGAAGCAAGCTAGAGATGAAGCCGAGCGAAGTGAAGATGAGTCGCTAGTAATTAAATAAGATTATATTAAGATAAGACTATAATAATATTATATATTAATAAAGAGGCCGAATCTATAGTTTTTAAAATTTTTGTCGGTCTATCTGTCTGTTACCGCATCACAGAAAAACCACTGGAGGGATTTTGAGGAAATTTGGTATGGTGATAGCTGGTTATCCATATAGGATAATTTTAACCGCGGGAAAATGTCTCATTTCTGAGAAAAAATACAATAAAAACTTTTTAACAAGAAAATAAAAACCGACTTCAAACAAAAGCACTAAAAAGTAAAAAATAACTGATTGGTAGTTTTCATTTACTATACATACCTAATCAAATATTTTCGAAATCGGTGTGCTTTGCTTTGTATGGGCTGGCACCGATTTCGAAAATATTTGATGAGGTATGTATTTAATAGGTAGGCTTTAATTACTTAGCCAAAGCACACCGACTTCGAAAATATTTGATTAGGTATGTATAGTAATAATAAGCCTTTTTATTTCCTTAATTTAAAATTGACAATTGGTTTAACATTATTAGGTTTTGATTTGATTAGACAGTTGAATATTTATATGTTACATAATAATTCAATGAATAACTACATAATTATAATGAGATACATTAAGTTATAATCTAAAGAAATATAGTAAATGAAAACTACCAATCAGTTATTTTTTACTTTTTAGTGCTTTTGTTTGAAGTCGGTTTTTATTTTTTTGTTAAAAAGTTTTTATTTTTCCCTTTTTAGTGTAGACAGTAGTAGCAAGGTAAGCATTCTAACGTATTAAGCTTGTCAAATCGAACAAAATAAGCCCAAACTCAAAGTATCTACTATTAGCCGTTGAAGAGTTCCACCTATCCACCTTCTGGCCTTACCATCAGATCAGATCAACAATACCGAACCACTGTACTATCAACGGAAATAGAAACACTTGCAAAGTTTCAAGTCAATATGACAATTTTTAAGTAGGTTAAATTCATCATTAGCTATTTTTCCACCCTTAGGGGTGGTTTTTTTTTTGAAATTTAAATGGGACCAATCTGGAAGTATACACTTTCAAACAACACAAAAATTGTCTAAATCGGTTAATAAATGACGGAGTTCTGAGGTAACAAACATAAAAAAAATACAGTCGAATTGAGAACCTCCTCCTTTTTGAAGTCGGTTGAAAACTGCAATGTAAGATAATATTATGTAAAACCTAAGAATTTGGCTTTTGATCATCTAAACGCGGGCGAAGCTGCGGGCAATGCTAGTGTAATATAAAAACTGTATGTTTTCCTGAATAAAAAAATAAGCAATAACGTACTATTTTCCTTAAGCTTATTTATCTTGTACCTATAACATTTTAGTTTAAGGTATGACAATAAATTGAAATACTTGTTAAATGTTACCAACGAGAGTTGAGAGATTATGCTGTAATGAGGTAAATATTTAATTAAATATTTAGTTTATTCGGTTAATTATTGGTCGAAAAGAAATTATTTTACATAATTCATTAAAAAAACACTTTACATCGGTACCTTCTAATTTAGATAAATGTAGAAATACGTATTACGTAAATATATTTCAAACTAGCAATGCCCGCGGCTCTGCCCGCGTTCAGATGACCAAAAACCAAATTCTTAGGCTTTACATA
Source organism: Brenthis daphne (assembly GCA_947093115.1). Lineage (NCBI taxonomy): Eukaryota > Metazoa > Arthropoda > Insecta > Lepidoptera > Nymphalidae > Brenthis > Brenthis daphne. The sequence goes on along the minus strand of OX352473.1, from coordinate 30,613,676 downwards.
TTAGTATACTCTTACATTGCAGTTTTTGTATTTTTTCTCAGAAATGAGATATTTTCCCGCGGTAAAAAGTATCCTATATGTTGACCCGGATAACCAGCTATCACCATACCAAATTTCATCAAAATCCCTCTAGTGGTTTTTCTGTGATGCGGTAACAGACAGATAGACAGTTAGACAAAAATTCTAAAAAAAATAGATTCTGCCTCTGTATCGATAATAATGTCTATTTCAATAAGATTTTCCAAAAAATATTTAATGTACAGATTCGGCTTAGTTACAATTTTATTATATGTATAGATATCATTCCAATAAACGAGGTCGTTCATTTAAAAACAAACATAGTAACTAACAAGATTTAAACGGAGAGCTCTCATGGACCTGAATACTAATATTAGCACAAACAAATAAATACCATAATATAATATCCTATTTGTTAAACAAATGTCAAAAGGTCGACGACCTAATCTAGATAGTTATGCTATTTACGGAGGGTCATTTATCAATTGACAAAACAGAAGAATCAAGCTAAATAAATTGGTTAATATTATACAAATTGTTATACGCGGTTAAAGTATCGTGACGTAAGTTCATTTAGATAAACTACTAATAATATATTTATATATAATATACTAGCATTGCCCGCGGCTCCGCCCGCGTTTAGATGACCAAAAACCTAATTCTTAGGTTTTACATATTAGTATACTCTTACAATGCAGTTTTTGTGTTTTTGTATTTTTTCTCAGAAATGAGATATTTTCCCGCGGTAAAAAGTAGCCTATATGTTGACCCGGATAACCAGCTGTCATCATACCAAATTTCATCAAAATCTGTCCAGTGGTTTTCTCGTGATGCGGTAACAGACAGAAAGACAGACAGACAAAAATTCTAAAAACTATAGATTCAGACTCTGTATCGATAATAATGTCTATTTCAATTAGATTTCCCAAAAAATATTTAATGTACAGATTTGACTTAGAATTTTATTATATGTATAGACTTATATTTATACGTCAAAAGCCTCATCGACCCCACTGTACTATAGTTTTATTGTAATTTATATGTTGTTTATATTACGGTAGACGTCATTAGGAAAAAAATATTTTTTTAAATCGTTAATGTATTTCTTGTTTAGATAATATTCACAATGATTTATAATATAAATAAAAACAACAGAGAAATCTTATGTAAATAATATTATAAATAAAATCAGCAGAGAATCTTAGCAGAGAAAATATAAATAAAATCCTAAGTATTATAAATTCTCTCTGTAGAATTCTTTTTACAGCACTGATATAGTATAAAAACTTTTTAACAAAAAAATAAAAACCGACTTCAAACAAAAGCACTAAAAAGTAAAAAATAACTGATTGGTAGTTTTCATTTACTATACATACCTAATCAAATATTTTCGAAGTCGGTGTGCTTTGCTTTGTATGGGCTGGCACCGATTTCGAAAATATTTGATGAGGTATGTATTTAATAGGTAGGCTTTAATTACTTAGCCAAAGCACACCGACTTCGAAAATATTTGATTAGGTATGTATAGTAAATGAAAACTACCAATCAGTTATTTTTTACTTTTTAGTGCTTTTGTTTGAAGGCGGTTTTTATTTTTTTGTTAAAAAGTTTTTATTTTTCCCTTTTTAGTATAGACAGTAGTAGCAAAGTAAGGATTCTAACGTGTTAAGCTTGTCAAATCAAACAAAATAAGCCCAAACTCAAAGTATCTACTATTAGCCGTTGAAGAGTTCCACCTAACCACCTTCTGGCCTTGCCATCAGATCAGGTCAACAACACTGAACCACTGTACTATCAACGGAAATAGAAATACTTGCAAAGTTCAAGTCAATATGACAATTAGAAGTAGGTTAAATTCATCATTCGTTGTTTTTCCACTCTTAGGGGTGGTATTTTTTTTTGAAATTTAAATGGGACCAATGTGGAAGTATACCCTTTTAAACAAAACAAAAATTGTCCAAATCGGTTAATAAATGACGGAGTTCTGAGGTAACAAACATAAAAAAAAACATACAGTCGAATTGAGAACCTCCTCCTTTTTGAAGTCGGTTGAAAATTGACTCATATGGTTGCTAAACAGAATATAAAAAGGTACTGAGCTGTTTTGTGTTTGCCTAAAAAATGTATATAAACTCATTAGGATATTATCATACTTCTGTCTTGATATTTTCTGTAGATTCAAATTCTATATACATTTTATATACATATAGAATTCTGATACACATTCTTATTGATACCTAACAATTTTTTCTAATCAGTTTTTATCAGGTGTAAAGAACAAAAAACAGACATTATTCTTTATTTAACTCGGTTCCATAGCGACGAGAACAATACACCCATACGAGTATACGAGTATAATTTCTAGGAAGCATTTAAATTCGACAAAACAGCGCGACTGTGTGACAATATGTAAATAAACAAAAACTTGTAGTTAATATAAAAATATAATGCTTTTTTAATTAAGAAAAACCTTTTTAGACGTATTTTACTGATACATATAACTATATAGGTTTTGCGAATAATTATATCCTTACAGGTTTACCCACAATAAACCTTCTCTTCTTCTAAAATTGGTTTAAAAATCATAACACAGAACTACAATAATGTCCAAATAGTAATGTTGATGCAGGAGATACAATTTTTTATTAATATTTTATGTCTATCTATTGAAACCGGTGGTAGTACTGTCGACAAATACTCTGTTTAGTGGTATTAGACTAATATAACATGATACGTACAGAGAGCATATTTCATAATTTTAATCCCTCCACGACCGCCGACACTACGGCGTTACAGTTAACAATCGATTTCTTAGAAATTTAATTAAGTTTTTAGAAATTTACCTGGAGGTGATATGTATGTGTTAAACATATGATTTATTGATTGCTGGTAATGAACATAAACTGATTTAATGTACGAGGGTCTGGTCCCTCCCTAGTGGCCTCGAACCTCCCCTACGGCCACCCCGAGCCTCGCTAAACTGGTAACCGATCTGATATTATTAACTGATTTAACTGATCTTACATCACTAGTCTGATTTCTCTGATAACATGCTGACACATGTCTATGCTGAAGAACTGTAAGTGCCTCGGTGGTGTAGTAGCTAGCATGTACGGCTGCACACTCGTAGGTCCTGGGTTCGAGTCCCGGGTTGGGCCAAGTTTAGTTATTGCTTCTTTCTGTATAGTAAGTCTCAGTAACAGCCCGGAGTTGGGAAGTTGGCGGTGTATCACCCCCGTGGCTCGGAGAGCACGTAAAGCGGTCGGTCCTGCGCCTTAACTCTCACTGGTCGTGTCGAGCAGTCGTCCCACCGGAGTATGAGAGTACTAGGAATAGAGAGTGGACTTGTGTCTGCGCGTACACTTGTGCACTATAATATCTCCTGCGCAGTTGGCTAGTCTCAATGAGATTGACCGCCGTGGCCGGAATCGGCTAGGAGAACATCATGATGAATCTAATAATCTGAATCTGATTTCTCATAACACTGAATATTCACATACTGGTAAAATAAATTCACTTATTTGACAAAACACGGTGTTCCGCCTGATCTGCCTCGCTTGCGTCTCCGCGTCTATGTCAAATCTCCATCTATTCTATCGAACTCTTTTCGTACTACCCTCGTTAATAAAAAATAATAATTTAAATAATTAAACATTTATTTCGTGATTACCCTTTTTTTAACGTTTGGAAATGCATTTACGAACGAGGTGTGGGACTCACCGGCGTAATAAAGCCAGTACTATCCACTAAAACCCAACAAAACCTTACGCATTCAACTACGACGCCCCGACGGCAGGTCTGCCGAAGCAGACCACCACAACCATGGGGTTGCTCTAAGGTCCACTCTGCTATCAGAGAAGTACCAGGAGCAACCCACATGGTACACCGCCCACCGAAGAGGGCCACCTCCCTGTGCGTTTCTTGACTTCGCGCTCGCTTGAAAGATCAAGTGGAGTAGGTGCAAACCCATCTCGCGCCTCTTAGATTTCATGCGCGAATCATTATCAATATGATTACCACTTGTTAATACTATAAAGAATAACATCTTTAAGAAACCAGCACGTCTGAGAGAATCTATGTAGTTTTTAAAAGATGTGTGAATTACTCTAACACTTATACCCAGTGTGATGGACTATAGCTTATGCTTAATACCCGTCGATCTCTATCGCCGTTGAGGTAAGGCCCAGTAGTGGGGCGTAAAATCTCGTTAACTTAAGTGAAATTAATTTTTAAATTATTGGGAAGATTGGCAGAGAGCACTTTATTCTGGGAATCGAAAAGGTTCTCATTTAACATAGACAACTTTTTTTTTTTTATTTCTCATATAACAGTTGTCAATTATGATATACCTACTTTATGTGATTTAGGAATGTGTTAGATTTATGCAAATATTCCACATTTTAAATATAGCTCAATTTTAGGAGTTTTTATATCCGAAAACATAGACAGAAAAGTCGGCATTTCCTTCAATTTATTTTAAAACAGCAACGTATATTATTCCTCAATTTTATTATATTTTCAGTCAGAACAGTTACTATGGAGTAGAAAATTGATTATATTTTATTAAACTCTCGTTTATTTTACAAGTTTATATTATATACGGAGGAAATCGCAATTATAAAACAAATTAAGTAAACTATTAAAACAAATTAAGCAAAATAATTGTTAAAGATTTAACATTAAAAAGACATAAAATATATTCTAAGAAGATGCAGAAACAATTACATTTTAAACTTTCATTTTCAACATTTCTTGAAAGCAAAAATAATTAATTTAGTTATAAGTATACTATAAATATGACGTGCACTCGGGGATGTTAGCATAGTAAAGCACTTAGTCAAATTATATTTAATATAATTATGAAACTATACGTTGCCTACTGGAGCAATAATAGTAAAGCGGTAGAACAAGCTAGCAGTTTGCTTGAAAAGTAAGTGTACTTATGATATATGCAATATGCTTACGCAAGCAATATTGAAATGTCTCTGTGAAGATTTAAAATAAGTTAGTATTACCAAATAAATGACATAATAAAATTAAATATGTGTATTTATTGTACATCATATTATATATATATAATAATCATGGTGTGGACGGTTCTAATATAATACATGTATTATTCTATCGATCTACGAGTAGACTTGTATGTGTATAAAGGTATGGCTGTTCCAGCAATATTAGGTTATTTACATATATTTTATTGGAATAGAACTAAAAATCGTTATTAATATCAATACTTTTACTGGAATTTATAAAAAAGGCTTTAAAAAAAGGTCTTATTCAAAAATGTAAAATAAAAAAAAAGGATATGTGTGTAAGTATATATGTGTGTGCCTACAAAGGCATTGATGTCAGATGGCTACTATAAAAATAATGAACGTTTGTGAAACTGAAGGTGAAAGCTAGTAAAGCAGCGTAATATGTCAGCCATTAGTTAAAAATTTATAGATTAGGCCAAAATAAATGGGAAACTATTTATAATGTTACAATACAGTATTAATGTTAATTTTTTATAATATGAATATGTTGTTGACCCTTCTTTCCTACATATGTATATGCAAGTAATCTATATATAAATAGGCAAAGACAAAATAATATATCAGTCCAGTTCTTTTTCTTTTCTGTTTGTCAACCGATTGTTTTTTAATAGCTATTGACAAGTTTTAGATTGTTATCAATAAAAAAAAAACAATAATGATTATGGTCAAATTTCGACCACTAGGCGATCACCATTTCTTATAAAAAATTCAAATACGATTCGTTATTTAATTTAAATTGCTATAAACGCGACTCAAATTGTAAAGAAATATTTAATTTATAATATCAGATATTGTGTTCAAGTCAGTAAAGCTTATCCAGACTAATTAGTGATTTGAAATTTTGTAACCGAATTTCATTAAAATTATCATTTCAGTTTTGTCTTCAACGAGTATGTTCTAGACAGTTGAGTGCAACTTTCTCTAGAAAGTAATGCTCGCACAGCTGTGTTCTAAAATGTTTGCGTTAATCAATTAGTTATCTCAATGCAATTTATATCCTACATTCAGTATACGTTCTTGTGGCTTAACCCATAAATCTTTAAATCTCAAAATTTGAGATTTTTCATTTAGCAACTACTTGTTTCGTAGTTTTAATAACATAACTCTTGAATCTAGCAGTTGTAGGCAGGTTATGATGTTTAACCCAAAATTCAACGTACATGTAAACAATACAGAAAGTGAAAGTTTTAGTAGGATTCTTAATTTCTTAATGCATATTACTTGAAATAATTTTAAGGAATTTTTAACCTTATTCGAACTTTTGCTTTACGAGTATTTGGTACAGTTTTCAACACAGCTTGGCCACAATATTAAAAATCGGGCAAGTGTAAGCCTAAATAGCTCATGGAGGTTTCCATAGCATGAAATACCAAATTTTATGTTAAAATGAAATATCTATTGTTAGTTATAGTTGCTCAATTGACTATTATTGTTTATTATTTAAGGATCATATTGATTCTTCATAATTTGTTAGTTATAGTTTTATATTTTATTATATTAATTTGATATTGATTATTTATAATGTATTATTTCCAATTTTATAACATTAATAACGATATCGGTTAGTTGTATTTGTAATATTAATGTTTTAAGAGTATTGTCATCCACCGTTGGGAAATGTTATACGTAGAAGACAGATGCCGCCACCTTACACCCAACGGTGGGGAAATAACGTATAAATAGTTGTAATTGCCATTTTGTAAGGATTCCTGTTAAGTGATCGAAGTAAAGAGGAATTGCTGAATCTCTGTAGTCTTATTTAAAATTCATTACTAACACTATCCATCTATAATATTCATTTAATTAATTGAATGCTAAAAGGATAAATAAGTAAATAAAGTAGCTAAACGCGTGGAATCGGAGATATTCTTAAATAAAATTGAAAGACTACTTTTAATATATTTTACTTTTAATATTTTAAATAAAACTATCGGGAGAGTCTCTCCCGTGACAGTAATTGCTGTAAAGCGTTCGAAACGTCGGGAAACAAAAATCTAAATAAATCTGTAGTATGATAGTTTTATTAAAGATGTCAAATATTCGCGTATATCTAAGAAAGTATTACCTTTAATAGTAAAAAACTACTTACGTAAAATAAAAACACTTATGTGTTTTCATTGAACAACCAGCAACGGAACAGATTATAAGTTTAAAGCCGCATATTATGCTGTTAAAAAATTTTCCTCCCGACTGGATTCTTGACCGTCTTCACGCACCTTTTCTTGTATTACTTTTATTATTTGCTCTTTTTTTACCAGTATCAAAGCCTTTTAACTTTCAGATACTTCGATAGCAATTATATGTTATAGTTGGTCGAAATCCAGATAATATGGTAATTTTAGGTGCACTAAGCAAATTCAAATGGAAAATGGCCATTTTTAAAAGTGTTTGTGTTCGAGCTACATACATACAAGTTAAAGTTGCGTTTAAAAAAAAAGGTGTAGCAAAATATTTTTTCCTACTAACACGTTCTTTAAAGTATTTACTTAAAAGTCATGTTTGAATGATATTCTTCCTTTAGTAAAATAAACAATAGATAAAATGTAAACATTAGTTAATAGTTAAACTACACCGAGATAAGCCACATTTTAATGTATAACAAACAATGTTAAAAACAGATAAACAAAAAGACAAAGATTGCATATGTATCAATATATAGATAAATCTAACAAAGATTCTAACTTTTAATTTGATATTAGAAGAACAATTACAGAGTGACCTCTTTCAACTTACGAGCTTCAATTAGTCAATTGAATAATTAGTAGAGTCTAATTAGCCGTAATACAATCTGATGATGATGAATCTAAAATATGACCTCGTTTATATCGACTTATCTTGCATTGAAAGATTGTGTCTAGTTGTTTAATACTATATTAGCGATTTATCCTTGCTTCGCTCGAGTGCGAGTCTCTACGTACGTTTTAAATAGATATGAATAGTTATTGCGAGTATACCTTAGAAGAAGGACTTATACTATTGTACATTTTTCTTTAGATCTTATTAAGACCTACAATTTTCTAGTTACACTAGTACATTGATTTGATGTTTCTGTTAAGGTTTATCCAGCGTTAGACAATAGACATGTCTAGGGACGACTCGATAGAACCAGTTGTTTTGCTTGACGTGAAAATGAAAATTTTTCCTGTACTAAAAGGTATTGTAAATGTTGACCCGAGTAATAAGTTATCACTATACAATATTTAGTTAAAGTCGGTTCAGTACTTTTTGCGTGAAACGCGCACATCGATTTCTCTAAGTTACTGTTTTATTATTTGTACCTATTACCTTTAGAAGATGCTAGTAGCTACTTTGTTATAATTATTGTTAGCTCACAAAAATGTTGCTAATTATTAAATATTTATTTATTGTAATTGTATTACAATATAAAAACAATATTTTTTATACTAATATATATACTATTCCTTTAAAAATTTATCCTTATAAAATGGCTGCAATATGTTTAAGATTCAGCGTAGCTTTCTATTTGCTTTTAAATTCTGCGTGCCTCACCAGTTAGCACGATTTTTAGAGAAACTTAGTCAAATATTTCGTAAATTCATATTTGTTTTGGCAAAATAACCAAAATATTTTATGTATTTTTAACGGCAAATCGAGTTTAGCACTTCTTTTTAATGATTTGTGTTCGATGATATAAAAAAGTCTCATGCATCTTTAACGTCTCGTACCTTTTAACAGGAAGAATTCGAATGGGCAATTCACTGTTCTCAACAATTTGATGGTATTCTGAGTCGGCGTCCACAAAAGGCTGTAAAAACTGGAAGAGTCAGTCGCATGTCTAAGGACCGGCGGCTCGACAGAGAAGATTTTGAAATTGTAGACGCATTGAATGAAAGATTTAGGCATATTTTATATAGAAAATTCTGTTTTTAACTGATATTACCATCTACTTTGTTTTTTACCGTAACGTATATTCACTTTAATTTAAGGTGTTATTTATCGACATAATTTTACTGTCGACAAACGTGTTCGCAAACTCGTTCTCGTGGTGACGTAAAAGAAATTTGCTTATCGCTAAATTATTGCTTTTTCGACCAATTCTGTTTATTAAATCACCTTTTTTTATAAATTCTAGAATAGATTTAATTTTTTTTTCATTTTAGTCAACTCGGGCATTTGCTAATTAATAGTTTGCCTAAATACACAAACATACAATATAAAAAAAAATATCTGTGTAAGTATTTTTATATCAAGATTTTTATTTCAATACTATAGCCTAATACAGTTATTATAGGTAAAATAAATAACTAAATCTCTCTTTCGGAATCGGGTAGACGTACAAAGTTAACCATTACAAGACACGCATCTGTGTAAAGATATACAGACGCTTGAAGTGCAATTAATATGCAATGAATGATATAGAAACATTTTTATTAAAATAAAATAAATAAAATTTGAAAACAATAGCAATGAAATAAAAAACCAAGTACCAATGTAAATACATATATAAAAGGCTATTTTACTGATTTACAAAAATATCCATTAAATATGTGAGATATTTTTTTAAATATTTTTTTTAAATATACTGTTACATAAAAATAAATATTAGGAGAATACCAACTTTTGAGAAAAAAATAATAATAAATGCATTATTTATTTGAGAGAAAAAGAAAAGATAATAAAAAATCGAATCGAAACCGCGTTTACTAGAGGTGTTAAAGAAATCTTTGATAAGAGGCCTACTTTTCCAACCGGCTCTTATTTCTGAGTAACTTTTTTATAGCTTAGCAACCATTCTTATAATGTATAAAAAATATCAAAGTATCAACCCTTTCTAGTTTCCTCTATGGCCGTGTACGAGTTTAACGACCGCCTACTTCGGTCAAAAGCGATTTAATTGAAACACCATAAACGGAATCGAGCCGCACCTGCGTGCTTGTGCGTGAGGATTTCCACAAGTCTTTAATGAACACAGACGATCTCGAAATTACTCGAAAAAATTGTGAAGTTGCCCACACACAGCTCTTATTATATATTATATAGTATAAGAAAGCCTTGTTTTAAAGGTCAATTACCTTTATTCAAATTAGATTTTAAAATTTTGAAGACTCCTTAGTTGAAGGTAAAGGAAATGAGTATGATATAGATAGTGCTTTATTTGAAATTTCATTACCGTGGTATTTTAAGCTTTTATATAGTTTTTTAATTGTTTGTATATACTCATATATCAATTTATTTACTAAATTAATCTATGTGTGATTCTCAAATTGTAAAGTGTAACTCTGAGTTATGATTAGGGAAGAGTATTGTTATTGAGGTTCAGGCATTTGTTTTAATAATAAACATTACTTGGCAGACAGCGGTGCATGTACTGAGCAGTTGTGAATACAATTTTAATATTTAATCATTCAAAAAGATATGCTCGTAGATCATAGCAGTTACCATCTTTAGATGGTTACCGTCTTTCGTCTTCTATTACTTAAATAAATGTATTATTTATTGCTCTAAAATAATGCGTCTGAATATACTATATAGCATATACCTATATAGAGTTTATATTTATTAAAATATTATAAGTCAAGACTCACTCAGCCTACTAAAGTCACAAATTTTTCGAGTTACTTGATTATACATATAACATGTTAATATTTTTCCAGTCAGATATGCTGTATAAGTAATATGAATAACCTTCCTTCAAAAAACACAAGGGACCATTAAGTCGCTTCTTGCCCTTGTACGTGGTTCCTTCTTAATGAATGTGTATTTTTCCGTAAACCATTTTCCGAGTTCAATATTGGTTCAATTATAGCTTTACTATTAAAATGTCTTTAGATCATGATAAAGAAAATTCATGAAATTTTTAAATAAAATTAATGAAAATTAATTACCTAATGCTTTAGCCATATATTGAGATAAAAAATTGTATATGTTGTTTATAGAATGTTTTTGTAGAAGCCATATTTTTTATAGAAGCGATAGTAAAATTTTCTATATCGACTTTATTGATGACTTGATGCTTCATTACCGAAAGAACTAAAAGTACCAATGTCTACAACTTGCAGGTTACAATGTGTATTAACATAATTGCTATTTATAAACATGCGTTATATGATTTTATCATAATTTCCTTTTAACTTTTTTATTTCAATTTTATTTAATAGACTACCACTAAATTGACTATTATAAGATTAATCTCAACTTTTGATGTGTAGTTTTCGTTACAAATTGATATTCACTAAGGAAGATGATGGTTTTATTTTCTACATTCTATAGTTAGGTACATACGAGTATATACGCCACAGAACGGATAAATTTAAAGTACCTACTAAGCGGTCCTTGCATATCTCGTTTGCTGGTTTTATTGTCAGGGGGTCCTCAGATCTGACCTTGTTTGATATACTCGATGACTAAATACATTATATTCCGTTGTCTCCATCCACTTTAATCATACTGATTTGGAGCGATAGCAAAGAAAATGAGACAATAATCAATTTTCATATGTTTTTTTTCAAACATCTTTTAATTATGCGTCTTAATATTTTAAAAATATTTTATATCTTTCATTACGAACTCTTTAATTAGATATACCTATCGTATAACAATACTTTGTATAATAAATCATTATTTCAACATTGAGCTTTAATGACCCCATATAAAGCGCGACGTACAATAGACTGAAAAGCTGAAAAAATATCAAAAAAGAAAAGATTTTAAATGGTCAAGACATATTAAAATCTTTGTCATCATAAAATTAAGTAACAGTTCTATTTTATAAGTACAAACACAAGCGGATTAGCATTTTTAGATCGAGCTGATGCAGTTCACGTATGGCTTTGTGCTTTGTGGGTACTAATTGTGTGCGATCGTGTTCACGAGGACAGTGTGCGGTGCGCACAAAGGTATTGGACCTATTAACATTACTGCGTTAGTTACATTTCCGTCAACATATATAAATGGCAACAAGAATTTAAGTCTTTTATTTGGACATTATAGCATATATTACTTATTATTCTATAATATAACAACATTGTGTGAAAATAGTAAAATCATGACTTAAAGTTGGCGATAACCTTAACATAAATATATTTCTTAGTTTCCTTATTTTAAGAAGATATGTACTCGTATATGTGAAAATGCAATTGGGTCGTCAATACGTTTTTCATGAAATTTACATGAATTTTAGGTTTGAATTGACTCGATGGTTGTCTAAGTGAGATGTGATCAGTTACGAAAAAAGCATTATTCGTGGTGCAGCGAGGGCCGGAGACACTCGCATGTACAGTATAGTATGGCGTATGCAGTCGACACGCGCCGCTCGCTCGAAAGTTTGTCTACAGGTACAGCACTCAGGGTAAGCAGGTGCCTTGGCCTTGGAACATGCATTGCGGATATTTGTTATTTTTCAACTTTTCCGCAAATCAACTCGTCCATCAACCATTTAGTTTTGTATGAATATTACTTCCACTATATATTAGACCATTATATCGATACATCATAATAAGGTAAAATAACTTACCTTACAACCGAACGCATTACACGCTGATAGCGTTAATACATTCTCGTCCATATACATATATTCTACTATTTACATTCGTATTTGACATAACAGAACGCATTGTTAGATAGCAGGTCATATTGATTAGACAGTTTACGTCAACGTGTTTCTACATTAAGATGATAATGAATGTCGTTGAACGCGGCATTATCCTCCGTAGGACCGCGGATGGTATGATATAGAAGCCAGGTCTGCATCAAGTGCGGGCTGCGGTCGAGGCCGGGAGTCCGGGAGTGGTGGTAGCCGCTCGTATGCCGCACTCAGTGTACTGTCGCGCGCCACAAGTGTTGCGCGCACGCACTGCTCTCTGCAGCTGACCTCGCTTATCGTATTCATCTTATCGATACGCCATTCGCCTTCTTAATACTTAACATTCTTAAGTGATGTGATCTCTTTATATAGTCGGTGCTTCGCCGCTATAAACAAACTGAAGCTATGTTTAAATAGTACCGTAGGCAAGTGTAGCCGCAGTAACAGACTGATCGGCACCGTCTGCTACTGATCCATGTGCGTCAGTCCGGTATTGGTGTCCAAGGAGATAACGTGATGTGACAACGATACGTATTAAAGTGGCAGTGGAATAGTTTGTGAAAGTGTGCAGCGAGCGTGAGTGAACAGACGGCAGCCGGCGCGGCCGGCGCCCGATCACAATGTTGAATTGCACCGACCTGGAATGCATCCTGCATCATCACCATTATTATGCCCATCTACACCACATTCATCACTTACAAAATGCGCAGGATTCAGGTAAGATAATGAAAGATGTTAAAAAATGTAAAGTAGTAAAATTACACTGATTTTTCTTCTGATGATGAAAAACAATGGTAGTATTTAACAATGACTGTTTGTTTAAAATCAAACAGTGAGTCGCGTTGATAACAATATGACATACATATTTATCGAATTCTGCCTAGTCTTTTATATTGTTTTAAAAGTCAACGTATAACGCTACAGATAATTCTTTTTAAATTGTTGGTACTTATAATATGAAAGGTAATACAATAAACAACAATTGGCATTTAAAGGAAAAATATATCATTTACTAGCAAGTGATAAAAGTTGTAATCACGAAAGGCGTCGACTGACCAGCGAACGGCAGCTAGCAATCGTTTTCTCTATCAGGCTCGGATGTTGTTCTAAAGAACCGGCCCCGGTAATGCGAATCGTGTGTAATATTTGCTAAGCTAATTTTGTTTGTTTGATTTTTGTCTTTCATCGAATTTAAAAGTGCACTTCGTTAAGAGGTGTTTAAACTGAATAGGTAATTACCATATTTACAGTGTCACTAATTAGTGAGACGCAATTTAATTTTATAATTAGCGTTTGTTATTATCCGAAAGTAAGTGCTGATTTTGTTTCTCGTAATTTAACCACAGATTTTGCAACAGAAAATTTAACTGTCAGTACTTTATCGCGAGCTACTTCGTTTTATTTTATTACCAAGTATCATACTTGCGTGAGGCTTTCCACATATGCATTGTTTCTTTGGCCAATTGTGTAAATATGAAATGTAAACTAATATTAATTAATTAAAAAATAATGTATTAAGTGTGATTAATAATATATGACGGAAAAATATTCTAGGTAATACTTATTTTATCTTAACTCATATTTTGTATTAATGGTACCTATATACATATGTTAGTGGCGAAGGGTCCTTACAAGACGTATTACCTTAAAATTATTTTGCTATAATTTTACATTTAATTTTTTAAATGTATAAATGTTCTATATATGTTATATTGTATATATATATATATATATATATATATATATATATTTATTTATTTTTGCATTAATAGGTATATAAAAATTGTATATTTTTGGAACGGCTTACCTCTGCTAAAATTTCATCCTTCGCCACTGGTATATGTAGATCCATTTTTTTGACATTGACTCTTGGGAGTCCAGTTGGATTATCTATAAAGCCCGTATATTCTTTTAGCAATTTACTTAGTACTGGCGACTTACCTTCGCTTAGTTCTGGTGTCTCACAGTAGCCTATGTGTTACATATGATTTTCCATCTGTGTACTGAACATCGAAAACTTTCGAGTCGTTTCAGCGTGAAGAAGTTACTAACATAGACATACATATAACTTTTCTCATATATAATAGCAGCAGGATGATAAAATTATAGTAATATAAAAACGTCTTTACAATATATGCAAGACTACTTGTCAGAATAAAAGGAAAATATTGTTTATTGACAAAAAAGAGTTCTGAAGTAAATGTAAACTACCTATACCTTCTGTACCTACTTGGTTCATTAAATGAAACATAACATACGAAATCTGAAATTATAAACATATGTTTGCTTATATATCTTATTTATTATTAAATATATATTGACTCTTGCAGAACCTATACGTAGTACCTAATTACTTTTAATTCGTTCTCAAATTAGTAGAAAAAAAAAACCAAAAATATCATGGGAAAGATTCGTCGTATGTTTTGTACTTACAACTTCTTATACGTCCTTATTATAAGATTAAAACTAATAAAAATTTATGGTAATTAATAATGGTTCATTTATGGTGGGTACTAGGTATTCATTTCCAGTTATTTGTCTAAAGTTGGAAATATTGAAAAACGTCTAGTTTTGAGTAATGATTGCGCTACAATAGACATTTAATAGGTAGATATGTACATAGATATATTGTGTTTTACTGAGGAAATATTGATAGACATGAAAAAACAGGAACAATTAATGTGAATAGATAAAACTTTAATTTATCTAATTTTTGTACAGTTACTTAGAAAACCAATTATTATTTTATTACCTCTTGATAATTAAGTAGTGTAGTTTGAAATTAAGTAATTTATTATAAATCTAAATTAGTTCAAAGGTCATCGTATTTATCAAGACACGCGGTAGCGTGTCCAGCCAAGTTCAAGCCAAAGGAACTGGCGACGCAGCATCGTGTGTATATTTACACGAACCATTTGGCGCCACTTTGCACCTCATAATAATGCAAAATTTATTTATTTTTATTTTATCTTTTATTTTATTTATTATTAGGGAAACATACAGTGTTACAACACAAACAACATATAACAATAAAAATAGTACATACACCAATAAAGTTTCCACAAACAAACAATTCATACAGTAAAGGAGTAGAGATTTGACAAAACAACAACACGTGAATTATGTTAGCAAAACATGCATTAATATAAGATATGGAGTTAAATTATTAATTGTTTAGGAGAAGTACATTCCTAATAATAATATAAAGTAATTTACTTATAATATAAACTAATGAAATTTGGTTCATTTATTAAATCAAGATTTGACTTGGCTAGTTTTTACATACAAGTTGTCTTATATTCGGCTAATCACTTATATCTTCTTTATGCTATACGCAAGTTACTGTTTTTATATTGTAAGGTCTATGTATCTCACTCTTCTAAAAACTCGCTTTACTGGTAAAAACTAGTCAAGCCAAAACTTGAACTTCAATTTATCCTAATTTATTTACTCTGTGTAAATAATTCAACTGTTCAAATTTAAGAACTTCTATTTTTAAATAGCAAACACTTTTGTAGCAGTAAAAACAAGAAATTGCGTTTTTAATTTATTTTAGAACGTTGTATGTTCTTATGAAAAAAATTCAGGATTATCTACACAACTTGACACCCATTTAGATCTCAATTCTTTTGTCAGTGAAGTTGACAACCACGCTTATTCTTAACATTGAACTTGGCTCCCATTTTCACATTTATGTTTTGATGGGATAGACACTTAACTATACGAATGTAACGGTACATCGTTAGTCATAATGATGGCAGAAACATAAGATCAGAATTGAACTAACGACAGAAACAATTAATAATATTTTTTGTAGCTAGTATTCACTACTTTAGCCTCCGGCTTCACTCGCATGGTAGGCGAGACGCGGAAAATTGGTATGTTCTTCGGCCGTCTCCATAATCTCAGTTCTGTTCAACGGTTACCCGTAGCAACAATTAAAAAGTAACATACAGACAGTCATAGCCTCTTTTTTGAAACTTATAACTTCTAAGAACACATATAATTTAAATTTGTTTACTAACTAATTTTTATGTTTTTCCATTGAATATTCAAATACATCTATACATATAATAAAATTCTGAGTCGAATCTGTACATTAAATATTTTTTGGAAAATCTTATTGAAATATGTAGTCATTATTGAGGCCGAATCTATAGTTTTTAGAATTTTTGTCTGTCTGTCTGTCTGTGACCGCAACACGGAAAACCACTGGAGGGCTTTTGATGAAATTTGGTATGGTCATAGCTGATTATCTTGGTCAACATATAGGATACTTTTTACCGCAGAAAAATATCTCATTTCTGAGAAAAAATACAAAAGTTGGTTACAATAAAAAAACGATAATACTATATAGATTTTAGCAAATTAACTTACTAAATATGTCAAAAACTATTAAAAATAGCTTATCTTGAAAAAGTTTTTAGAATTTTTGTCTGTCTGTCTGTCTGTGACCGCAACACGGAAAACCACTGGAGGGCTTTTGATGAAATTTGATATGATTATAGCTGGTTATCCAGGTCAACATATAGGATTTTTTACTGTGAGAAAATATCTTATCCCTGAGAAAACTTTACTAAACGGTAAAACGTAACTAGGGATGAACCTGAGCGAGAGTAAGTCGCCAGTATATAATATTATGTAAGTAATAGTGACTCAGGTATGTTTAAACGGTTAGTATAGATATTTCTCGGGAACCGTACATTTTTTCAGGATAAAAAGTAACCTATTGCTTTTCTACTTCACAATCTTTCTCTGTGCCCAATAAGTTTCATCCAGATCCGTTCAGCCGTTCTGGCGTGATTGAATAACAAACATCCATCCAAACTTTCGCATTTATAATATTAATGGGATGGGAAAGTATAAGCTTAGAGTTTTAACTCTAACCGTGTTAGGTCTTTCTTCCAAATTTTATTTTCAGCGTTTGCAAATCTTATTTGTGAAGTTTCAATCTGTCACTGATAACCATATGCCCTAGCTTGTTATTCTTTTAAAGAAGTAAGCAAGGTTCCGTAAAAATACCAGTATTAAACAAATATTGAATTAATCATAACCTTCTCTGAAAGTTTGCATGTTTTTCTTATCTGTGTAAAGAAATGAAAAAAATTGCTATAATATTAATTAATAGTACATAAATATTAACGATAATTCGGGTATATTTTACTCAGCCAATATTCTACATGTATTTATTACGTTAAGTTTTATATTTAAAACTAGCATTGCCCGCGTATGACCAAAACCCAAATTCTTAGGTTTTACATATTAGTATACTCTTACATTGCAGTTTTGTATTTTTTCTTAAAAATGGGACATTTTCCCGCGGTCAAAAGTGTCTTATATATTGACCCGGATAACCAGCTATCACCATACCAAATTTCATCAAAATCCCTCCAGTGTTTTCTGTGATGCGGTAACAGACAGAGAGACAGACAGACAAAAATTCTAACAACTATGTATATATTCGACCTCTATATAATGTCTATTTCAATAATATTTTCCAAAAAATATTTAATGTACAGATTTGGCTTAGTTACAATTTTATTATATGTACCTATAGATGATATTTTACGTCAAGTTTGAAAATGTATAAATTATTCCTGGTATTTTAATTATTTACATGCTTATATTGAAATGATAAGGTGCAATAGCGTTTTTTATTCTTGTAATTTGTAAAAATGTAAGTAAATTTTAAGTTTCAAAATGATAAGACATGCATGAAGTAGTGTGACAAGGCTTTGGAATTTTATGATCATACTTCAACGTATAAAGAAAATCTTTATCTATATATCTTTATATACGTTGCATAAGTCTCGTATTTGGAAAGAATATTTATAACTCTAAAGTTTTACTTGTGTAACTGTTGAATTATGTGTTGACTTTTGTTGACTTATGAGCGTGGGTGTTTTGGCATACCTATAAAAGGATTATTTTTAAGATACAATGTAAATTTTATGTCAGTAACGAAATAAAAGAGAATATCGGTTTTTGTGACCAAGTTTTCGTTAATAATAAAAATGATTTAGATTTTATTGTTTTTCAAAAGAAGGGTTTAAATTATAACCTATTTAAACCAATACAGCGTAAAAAAGTAATAAATACGCCATATCGCTCATAAACTTTGGCATTTATAATATTTTACGATTTTCTTATCATCTAAAATTTTAAATCGTGTTACAGTACTAGACTGTTCTAATCAAGTTACTAGAGAAGCAGTTCCCTCTGGAGATGGATATTTGTAGAGTCTGTGTTGTTTCATTAACATTGTTAGACTCGGTACCTTTCCAGGCATTCTTTATATTTTCTTAGAGTTTTTAGTGAAACCAGATCAGAATGTGTTTAACTTTAATCAATAGAGTACATTTTTAAAATATAAATAAAAAAAATTATTATATTTAATAATATATTTAATATAAAGGTAAAATTTAATATTTCTTTCCATGTCAATCCATTACCGAGTTTCTAAAGAACTTTTCCAAATCGATAAAAGGAACTATCTCTAGTATACTCGTATTAGTATACCTACAGAAAAAAAAAACAAATTAATAATATCAGGCCAAATTCATGCGCCATAGGTATCTCATAATAAAAGTTGAATAGATTTTGAATTCATATAATATGTATAGACGAATAATAGTCTTAGTCAAATGTAAAATAATTATAATACATACATATTATAATGTCCTCCGTGAGATTGGCCGCCGTGGCCGGAATCGGTCAGATTCCGGCCATAGCGGCCAATCTCATTGAGACTAGTCCACTGCGCAGGAGATATTATAGTGCACAAATATACGCGCACACAATTGCACTCTTTATTCCTGTCACTCTCAAAGTTCAATGGGATGACAATTCTACACTTTCGGTGAGAGGTCAAGCGCAGGACTGGCTTTACGTGCTCTCTGAGGCACGGGGGTGAAACACTGCCACCCCGACACTGACACTGACACTCCGGGCTGTTACTGAGACTTAACAGAAAAACCCAGTTACTTAACTTGACCCAAACCGGGATTCAAATCCAGGACCTCCGGGAATCAATTTGTCATTATAAATTACTACTTGTATTTATCGTCTTCAATATTTGCCTGACAATTAGTGGAGAACTGAAGAAACTGACATATCGTCACAATATATTAGCTATTGTTCCGCACATGCCTAGTGTCGTATCATCAAAGTTTTAATACGAGTTGCTACTTTTAACTTATAAAATTCTGTAAAGGAAAATTAAATTCAATGAGATATAATGTGAAATTTAAGAAAATGTATATTTTCATTTATACACGGTTTTTTCGAGTATAACCACCACTTTGTTTTCATATAAGAGATAATAATGTATGTCATATGATATGTATCTAAAGTACAAATTTATTTTTGCTACCTATAAACATGAATACTGTACACGCGTAAATAAACATATAATTTTGCCCAACAGTACACTAGAACACAAGTAAGTCAGTCTCAGTAGATAAACAAAGTACACAGGTGTCTACAAGTAGTTGACCTTTCAATAAACTGATCATGAGTGCATCGGACTCGTGCTAAGGGTTCCAAGCACTATTTCATATAAAATAAGTCTCTATTATTAATTAAATGAATAGATTATCATAAGTGTCGTGTTTGAGATAACTTATTCATTGTACATAAATGTTCCAAGAAAAAAATTAAGGATGAAATAAATATTTAACGCTTAAGTCATTTTTATGTCTCTATACATTTTAAGTAAAGATTTTAATAAGCACATAACATTAAAAAAATATATATTCAACTCTCGGCGGTTGACTGAGACTCTCACAGGCGTGTTTTAATTAATTACATATTTAAAATATTTCACAAGTTGTTACGTAAGTTGGGCAGTGGTAGCCCAGTGGTAACGCGCTCCCTTGGAATACCGAGTGAAGCGGGTTCAAATCCGGGTCTCGCACCTCTGATATTTTCATGTGCGAATCATATCTAACATGATTACCACTTTTCTTACGGTAAAGGAAAAACATCGTGAGGGAATCTGCATGTCTGAGAGAACCTAGCAAGTTTTCGAAACCCGCACTTGAACAGCGTGGTGGACTATGGCCTGATCCCCCTCGTACTGAAGGGAAGCCCGTGCCCAGCAGTGGGACGTTAAAAATGGCTGAATACAATACAAATTTTTACATCTTTTTTTCATTGGTTAAGAAGACGATAGCGCGTTGACAAATTTAATCTTCATATAAAGTGAGAGACAAACGTCGCATGCAGCACTGTTGAATTAATATGATAAGTAATAAAATAATTGTATAAAGTAAAAGTATATCACGATGTCTCTGAGTTAGATGCAATCTTTCTGTATTATATTAGCATTATATTAATAATAAATATTTTATGTTGCATTATTTTTATATATACATAGTATTAAACGTTTTCTTTCATTTATAATCTATTATCTTATTTTAACGAAATTTTTATTATTAAAATTTAATTTAGCCAAATGTCGCGCTACTCGTAGAACTATTTAACCTGATTAATTAAAAATGCATTAAAAATATTTAAAATTAAGCTGAATAAGTCACATTTTTGTATAGAAGTTGCGTAGTTTATGTGCTGGACAGTGACGTAGACTGCTTTATTAACCAACTTCCAAAAAAAAGAAGGTTCTATATTTTGTATGTATGTTCACTGATTTCTCGAAGACGGCTTGAGTGATTTTATTTGTTTAAATTGTATTTTATTAAGATAGGTCCCGAGGTGGTCCCATAAAATTTTCTTTGAGACAGAGTATATCGTTTCCGACAAAATAAGAAATAAACATGTAAACTTTGATTTTGGGCTTATTTTGTTTGACTTGACAATCTCAATACGTTAGACTTGGATTATAGAGCCTGATTTAGTGTTACTTATATATACGAGTTTATAGCTTGTTAGTCTTCATAATAAAATACGTAGATCAGAAATAAGAGTATATTATAAGCAAGCATGAATATTTTAGCTATTTTTTATAGTTTTTGCCTTATTTAGTAAGTTACCTTTTATTTTTACTAGTTTTTGGATCTTTTCTCAGAAATGGGATATTTTTCCCCGGTAAAAAGTATCCTATATGTTGACCCGGATAACCAGCTATGACCATACCAAATTACATCAAAATCCCTCCAGTACTTTTTCTGTGATGCGGTAACAGACAGACAGATAAAAATTGTACAAACTATAGATTCGGCCTCTATCTATAATAATGTGTATTTCAATAGGATTTTCCAAAAAATATTTAATGTACAGATTCGACTTAGTTAGAATTTTATTATATGTATAGATTATGGAAAAATGTTGTTTTCAAATCTATAATTCTGTCAGAGTTTTTTTAACAGGTATTATAAGCACCTGTGATAATACTTAGAAAAACCTGTTTGAAGATTGCGCAAAACAAGTTCGTTTACAACAAACGATCAGTTTTAATTAAGGATATAGGTACTCTTCAAAGTAATGTTGAACAAATAACGATTTTCCATTAATAGATGTAATTTAAATGAAAATAATATTAGCATGTTGACTAGACTTTTAACGTTGGGAAATGCATTTACGCACGAGGTGTGGGACTCACCGACAAAGCCAGTACTAACCACTAAAACTCAACAAAGCCTTCCCCCGTCTTAATGGGGCATTGCAGGATGGCTTACGCACTCAACCACGACGTCCCGACGGCAGGTCTGCCGAAGGAGACCACAACAACCATGGGGTTGTATATCTACAAATGACACCTATTATTGTAAAAAATAAATTTAAAAAAAAACCTGTGTGTGTACTTATGTACGCACGCAAGAAGTTATACTTCTTTGGTGTAACAGAACAAAAATAGCTAAAGATTTCATCCCGTATGTCACAACTCTCTGTTTGTAAAAGGAATGCAGCTAACTTCATCGTGTCGCTTTCACCTAACTTTATCATGTCAATGTAAAAATTTTACTTTTATATTTTTTGCCAAACGTGCCAAGAGAAGTATAATTTTAAAAATATATTGTCTATATCTCGCAGCAAGGATGAAACGTGTATGTCTCCTCCGACTGCATAATATTAATTCCTTCGTGAACTTGTTTTCATCTTTTTAGTTAGCTTTAATGTAGTCGGGTTTTTTATTTTTACAATATAATTATTTTATTTACAGCTTTTATTTTTTGCCAATTAGACATTTGAAGTTAAATTTGGCCATTTTTTATCATAAATTACTTTTAAACATATAAGTTACATATATTTTTGTGATTGCCTTTTAAAAACCTTTATTTTGATACCCCACTCAATTAGTTTGGAACAATTTTTTTTAAAAGACACAAATTTGTCGCCTGAAATCCGCCATTTTGATTTTTAACAATTTTTGTATAGCCTATAACACTACTATGAATCATCAAAATCGGCCCACGCGTTTAGTCTGTAAAATGTCATATAGGAACAAACATACACACATAGACTGATAAACATATTACCCGCCTTTGCGTCACGCAGTCGGGTAAAAAGATATCGTCAGTGCGTACTTGCAAACTATCAAATTATACTAAAGTACTTGCTCTATCTTTTTACCCGACTGTGGCAGAAGGAGGGTTATGTTTTTCGAGTGTATGTTTAATTAGTTTTATATTGACTTAATTTGGATATAGCTACATGAAAAATTATAAATGGAATATTTTATCAATTTTGATTGATTTTAACGAGTCGTATCATTTGTTAATGGGCGTTCAGTCTAACAATCACATTGACACGATATGCTTAATGTCCGTATAATTGTTCCGTGGTCTATAAGCCTTTTGTTGCGGTTATGATTTGGTTTCGCCGAAATCTCGCTTTCTGACAACATAAACAGTACATCGTTGTGAATATTTATAATATAATAGAAAGCGAGTAGAAACAATTTTATCTAACACGTAAATAAGTTTTTAGAAATTCTTATATTAGACAATAATTATGACAAGTTTTTTTTTCATTTAAATATCGGTCTAATGTAGGTTATCCTTCTATTAAATCTTATTATATGTAGTTTTAGTTTTTTATAACTTTAATGGAATCTAACAAATATTAAAATCAGAAAACGAAATTATATAGTAACTAACGACTCACCCTAAGAGGGACGAACCGAAATGATGATAGCTATATTAGCTATATATATATATATATATATATATATATATATATATATATATATATATATATATATATATATATATATAGCTATCATCATATCAAATTTCATCAAAATCCCTCCATTGGTTTTTCCGTGATGCGGTAACAGACAGACAGACTGACAGACAGACAGACAAAAATTCTTAAAACGATAGAGAATGATAGAGAATGTACAGATTTGGCTTACAACTTTAAAGTTAACACGTTATTTGCTCATAATAAGTGTTGACAAGTTGGTGTTGATGTAGATCTACGATTACATTATTATTACAAATATGTAAATAAAGTATGCCAATCTATATTTCTATATCTATACATATAATAAAATTGTAACTTAAGCCGAATCTGTACATTGAATATTTTTTGGGAAATCTTATTGAAATAGACATTATTATCGATACAGAGGCCGAATCTATAGTTTTGTTGAATTTTTGTCTGTCTGTTACCGCATCATACAAAAACCACTGAAAGGATTTTTATGAAATTTGGTATGATGATAGCTGGTTATCCGAGTCAACATATAGCATACTTTTTACCGCGGGAAAATATCTGAATTCTGAGAAAAAATACAAAAACTGCATTGTAAAAGTATACCTACTTATATGTTAAGAATTTGTTTTTTGGTCATCTGAACGCGGGCGGAGCCGTGGGCAATGCTAGTGTAATATATATTTTTTTATTTTATTTTATGTATTATCAATTGGGAAACAAACAGCTTTTATAATACAGATATATGTAAACACAAACTATTCTTCTCATCAGCCAATAAAGTTTCCACTTATAAGTAAACATGGAGTGAAAAAAAAATACAAACTATACATAAAATAAACTAAACATAATATTTGTGTACAGAGAGGATTGCAAAATACATATTATATCAAGGATGATCGAGTTTATGCTTAATGCTTTGAGAAAATTTGTTGATATTACTATCAAATATGTCAATTTGGTTTTAATATGTATTATGCGATCTACAATATTGTAGTATTAGTTATGATTAAAAACATGAGATATATTTTAAGGGCTTTATCTATTACATAAAGGCCTAATTCATTAATTTTTAATCATTCTGACTTCCCTTCTGTTAATACGCTACGTTTTTGATCTCATTTAATTCCTTGAAGAATGAACTCTTAACACTCGATAACGCACTAAAGTTTTAAAATCTTAGCTATGATTCTTAATAACAAATATATTTACTTTTTCTATAATAAATTGTGTATGTACTTTATGTAGTAGTATGTACATAATGTGTATATACCATTATAGGTATAATATCCTATATCTTTAAACGAGCAATTCTTGTATATATATGAATATATATATATATATATATATATATATATATATATATATATATATATATCTGTAATCTGAATCTCGGAAACGGCTCCAACGATTTTTATGAAATTCGGGGGCGATAATTCGATCTAGATTAGTCTTATGTCTGAGAAAACGCGAGTTTTTGAGTTTTCATGCAGTTTTCTTTTGCATTATTCCACGCAAAATATGGTCGGTAATTTGCACGCTCTGATGTAAGTATCGTGGTCAAACGGCCAAGGTGCAAGAACAATAATTACAGGTGTCCAGGTTCGTATCTTGGTTGCATACAAAGTTTTTACTTGTGATTTTTTTTTTAAATATTTATCCAAGTTTTTTAATATAAAAAAAAAAGATTTAAATTTAAGAAAAAAAGCGAAGGTCGGTAGCCCAGGTACTTTTATTATATACGTCTATATAATATATTTATTTAAGTATTTATACTTGAGTAACTGCGCTATAGCCTGCCTTTAGTACTACTTATCTCTCTATCTCACTTAGGTTGACTGGAAGAGATCTCTTCTAGAGATAAGGCCACTTTTGCTAACTCATTTTATTGTATGTTACTTTCTGTATTTGACACATAAGTGCAATAAAGAATAGCAATATATGATGTAAAATAAGAGTTTTGAAGAATACAACTAGTTAAGATTATTTAATATGCTATTCTATGCACTTTGCATTCGTTACCATTTGAGTCATTCAATTGTTTTTCCACTATAATAAGATAATAATGTTTAATTGCTGTCATCTTTGCAAATAAATAAAAACGTGTAACATCAACTTTATATAATCGAGCGAGAATTTTTAATCATATACATAAATAGACCGTTTGGGATAGATTTCTTTGTACGGGACTACGTGTAAACATAACAGAATTTTCCACAATGTATGTATGTATGTATTCAGCCCTTTTTAACGTCCCACTGCTGGGCACGGGCCTCCCTTACATACAAGGGGGACCAGGCCATAGTCCACCACGCTGGCCAAGTGCGGGTTGGCGGACTTCACATGTCTTTCGAAAACTTGCTAGGTTTTCTCAAATATGCAGGTTTTCTCATGTTGTTTTCCTTCACCGCAAGACAAGTGGTAATCATGTTAGAAATGATTCGCACATGAAAATATCAAAGGTGCGAGACCAGGGATTTGAAGCCGCTTCACTCGGTTACCCAAGCGAGTGCGTTACCACTGGGCTACCACTGCCCTTTTTCCACAATATGCAATGTAAATTTGCATCCATACTATGCAATTCGATTTTTTGATAGTTTACATCAATATATTTTATTAATGGCGTGATATTCAACCTCTATCGACTTACTCACGTTCAAATATAACCATGATACAGTGAAGGAAATGAGAACTAACTTCATCTAACGTATGAACGAGTCAATTGTACAACATCAAATTACTCTAGAGTTCAGGCGCACTTGACCCTGTGGATGAATTCATCAATTCATTGTTGGATCGACGTGGGCGGAACAAAACTACTAAAAGATGTTCGCCAAATTTTTTACTCTATCTAAATGTTTACAAAAACTGCTATTCATTTGTAATTAAACACATAAAAAATACTACGATCTACAGGTACGATATATACTTACGTGATAAAATAGGCAAATACGTATTTATATGAACACTTTAGCATACACCTATAACGGTCATGAGCAGAGGAAATTATTTGATTTTATACTGACAAAAAACATTTTTAATGTTAAAAAACTCTATGCTGTTCACTATTAAGTTCTATTTTTACAAATCTCACTTTATGTTATACAATCATAATATTTGATCTCCGTGTATTTTTTTTATTTCTGTTTCCCAGCGATTGTATAATGACATCTCTAAGAAGCCTACAACATACTTGAGTATGTTGTGGGCTTCTTAGAGAATCATCTGTTGACAGATACTAAGGATTTTTATATATACTTAAGAAGACTAGATTTTATTTTTGTCAATTTATTCTAAAGTTTCAGCTTGAGCTAAACATATTTGATCCCAAAAAAAGGTTCCTTAAGTATTATTAAAAAATATAAAAAAGTATATATGCAATAAAAATGTTTGTTTCTTCGATCATCACAGTTGTACAGTCGACGTGTTTAAGGATGCTAATTCGTAGCACAAACGAGAGCATACCAATAAGTTAAAATGCCGTTGGACTAGCTGTATCTACCAGATTTTTTGCTTTAAAATATGCCTTGTTTTCCAACAATTATGGAAGTTACATATAAAAGCGTTAAGTTATAAAGATATTCATAAATAGTATAAAGAACTTATTCAGTAACTTAATTTTCTTTCAATTTATTGTCATCAGACTTCTGTATTTTGATTAAGGTAAATTAAGATATCTTATATCTTTAGACTTCGCATTTATTTTAAAAGCTAAAAGCTTCTTCCTAAAACTGACGGTATTTCCAACTGCAACGTCGAACTATCTAATGTAGGTCATGGGAACACGTGATACGATTGACTTTAAAATAAGAAATTAGTTGCTTGTTAATTAAATAACCTTGATGTTTATGGTTCACAGACAGCGTGCGCATGAAATGCTTTACTTTTGCCTTTTAATAAAAATTAAATTTTGTTTCATATGTTTTGATAGCTATGTGATCAGATCGTAAAATATATTTTTAATGAAAATAAATAAGAATGGAGGATGACAAGCTGGAATTTATTTACAAATGAATTTAAATTGTTAGTATATATTTATGTAATTAATTTAATTATAATTTTATCGCCTATCGTCTATAAAACGTACAGAGACTTAATCGATTAAAACTCAATTAGGGGTGGAAATTTTCCTTGTAATATAGTACTCCTTTATTCATTAATTAAATAATCATCATCAGTTTTATCCGAAATGATTATGTACTCTTTTTGAAGTCCTTCAAACTTAACTAACTCCCATGTTATGCTACATAGCCATATATATCATAGACTTAGTAACACTTTAGATAGAAATATAAAAACTTGAAAAAAAAAATAGACACCGACTTCCAGGCACTAAAATGTAAAAAAAACTAAACGGGGGTTTTCATTTAGAATAGATACCTAATGAGATATTTTTGAAGTCGGTGCCAGCCGATGCAAAGCAAATCTAATATATTTCGAAACGTAAAATATATATTTACCTATTAGATATTGATATCTTAAAATATTGTCAGGTGGCACCGACTTTGAAAATATCTGATTAGGTATCTATTCTAAATGAAAACCTCCGTTTAGTTATTTTTTACATTTTAGTACCTGGAAGTCGGTTCCTATTTTCTTTTAAGTTTTTTTTCCATTTTGTGTAGACGTAATAAGCAGGTAATTTGTAAGAAGAAAGTTTTTAATTAGCATATTCGATTAAACAATTTATTTAAAAAAATAATTTATTGTTGATTTTTTTAAAAACCGCTTGACCTATTTCGATAAAATTTATATGGGACCACCTAAAAAGTATACCTTGGAAACAAAAAAATATATTTCCAAATCGGTTCAGGCGTCGTCGAGTAATCGGTGAACATACATAAAAAAAAAAGATTCCGACGAATTGAGAACCTCCTTTTTGGAAGTCGGTTAAAAATGAGAGAAATAAAAAATATAAATACTAGAACTTAAAAAATCTTATTATGTTAAATTAAAAGTAGAATGAATTAATTATAAAGACTTTTTCTTTATTTCCTCTACTGGTTAAGACACAAAAAGACACAAATCGTTAAGCAAACTCATACATTCGCTTATTTATGCACAATTTCGTAAGTCTACCGAAGGCCCAGTTCAACTCAAATGGCAGTTGCTGTAAGGCTTTGAGTGGAACGTATTCATTTGCCTAATTTAAGATGTCACTAATTGAGTTATATAACATTTTAAAGTTTTTTTTATAGGTTATCAATAATAATAAATAATTGAGTCCATTTTATATAAAGAAGATTGCATCATTTATTATGGACATTAAGTCTAGAGTCACTGAAGATAGTACTTCGAAGCCGCAGGAGATAGTATATATATATATATATATATATATATATATATATATATATATATATATATATATATATATATGTGCATGTATGTATGCACGTATATAAAACGGTATTTTAATTAATTTTTTTATTACTTTATCACACATAAACGGTGTGCGGTGTGTCAGACTGGAATTTCCCGTCCTATCCAGGTCAAAAATTAGTTTACAAATTCTAGATAGATTATTGTAGTATAAATATTAAAATGTATATGTTAAGCAACTTTAAATGTATGGGTAATAAGAAATAAAAAAAGATAAGCTTTAAATCTGATATATAATTGCATTTAAATATATTAAACATAATTTAAATATATTTAAGGAGAAAAACGTGATATACTTTATAATATTATAATGCGACGCTAATAAATTCAACACCTGATGTCATGAATATTTTAGTACAATTGTTATGTAAAAATCTCTAAAATATCAACATCTCATTACGATGCAATGGGTGATTCAATACTTCAAATACAAGTAGCTATTAATAAATATATATATATTTTAAAATTATCAACCTCGATTTTTACGAAGCTTAGTCAATTATTATTAATATTACATAATATGCTTTTAACCAAATGCTTTTAAGTTCAACCATAATGTCAACATAATTTTTATACTTCCTGTTTATTGCAATACAAGATACTCAAAAGTTTCAAAACTAAACTGGTGCTTCTAAGCTTTATAAAGCTCATTTAAGTAACTTGAGATGAAGTTTTATAGATATATAGGGACAAAAATTGTCCTGCTCAAGTGCCTAATAAATTACAACTACTACAACCGTTGTCAAAATAAGCACGCTGTTAATATTGTTGTGTAATGCAGAGTGTTTAACGTCATAACACCAACAATTATAATAAAAAATGGCACGTCTGAAACATACGAACAATTAATTATAAGTTGCCGTGTGTAAGAAAAAGACAAACACAAAGAAAAGCATTTATCATAAAGGAATTGAAATTACTAGAAAAGATTCGAAAATTCCAATACTAGAATGTTCTTTTGCATATAAAAAGGGCGGCAGTGTGTCGAGGGATCAGTTGAATTTTGGAGCCTAGAGAAGCCTGAGAAGAAACACGGAAAAGTGAAAAAGTGAAGAAAATTGGAGTAAAATTTTCTTCACTTTTTCACTTTTCCGTATTTCTTCTCAATCTTCTCTTTCTTTACAGGAGTAAAGTTATAGTAAAAGCGTAACTTTTAGCCAGAACTGTGCACATACTGTGTGTGAACTGACATAAGTTACTTTTGTGAATCAAATTAGCTAATAGAACATCCGTTTTGCAAAAGACGTGCCTTAATTTCCGATCCCCGAAGTCATAGAACGTAATAATATTTGTAATTGTTGTTAAACAAAACTAACCGTATATATTGCAACACAATAAAAGTATGTGAGTAGAAGGCGTAGTGAATAATTTTATTTTTAATTTATCTCCAGTCAAGTTGGCCTTCGAGAGCCGGTTTATTTTGTGTATTAATTTTATTTTGTTCAATTTAAATGAACTTTCGTTAAGCACTATGTATGATTTAAGATAATGATTTAGCTATAGTTTTTTTCGTCAGTTCTTCTCAGGTCTGAGGCTTCTTCTTTATGAACTGGTTGTAAACTCATGACGTTCAGTAAAAAATTGTAATAACTTAATGCCAAATAAAATATTTTGATTTGAATTTGAGTGTTGTTAGTCAGGACGATTTATTAATTGAGCTACCTAATGCTATCTGCACCAATTTATATGAATTGCTTCCTTTTCCATTTATATTATCAAGTGGACAAGCGATGTTAGGATATTTCCAGTTAAAACTTAAAGTCGATCGAAAGATAAATAAAATGTAGGGAATGAGAAGATCAGTTCCCACTTTTTACTTCATAAAATACCAAATATCTCATATTTATAATTATATATTTTAATTTACTTATAAAAACTTTAATATTTTCATTTTATGTTATTTATTATTACGTATTTCTGATAATGATAAGAGATCGAGAGTTTAAGGACATGTAAAAATCAAAACTTTAGTAGGTTTAATTTTCAAGTGTTTCAAGTGTTGTAGCACTGTTAATCGTATACACGACTGTGCCACGACGATAACAGGACATTTTAACTTTTAAGGCTACAGTAATTGTTTTGCTATATTTTTACTTATAAAAGCTACAGTAATAGTACTAGCATAGTATTATATAATCTGTGGTAAAAGTGTAACTATTTGGCCTCATATCAATCATAAGACTTTCCAGCTTGAATATCTGCATTAAAATTTAATATCAGACCTTTATATCTTTCTAAAGAGAAAAAGCCATCGCCTTACATGTATAGAGACCGTAATTTATCTTCACTAGAATAAATGTATTTATTTAAAATTGTGATAAAAAGTCAGTTAAGTTTAAAAATTGGTAACAAAAATTAATTTAGGTACTATTTAGCTGAATTATCTATTGTATTTAACTGACTTCTAACTGCTATTACAAGTCATTAATGCCAATGATCTAAAAATCCTTGACTTGAAAAGAGAACTCGATAAAAGTAAGTGGCGTTCTAAATAAGTCGCATAAATAGAATGCATTTATTAAAGACTGTTTGATATATAGTTATAGGATACATTTTGTACAATTTAGTTATTAAGAACTATTCTACAATTATATACGTATATTGTCGGTACCTATGTATTGTATAATAAACTGCAGGTGGCAATTATTTGAACAAAATAGGTATAGGCTATAAAAATCTATTTATCATGAATGTATTTACTAAATTATGTATATTGTATATAAATATAAAACTTTGCCTTATCTATTTTATATACAAGCAAAGTAAGCCGATTAAATATAATTTTGAAATTCAATGAAAATATTTAGTTTATGGTAGAAGATTTCTGTAAATAATGCATAGGAACGTAACGGCATAATACTCGTACTTGTAAAAACAAAAAAAAAAGATTTGTCTCTGAGTGAGATATTGGATTCGTTAAATGAGCCAAATGAGCCTGAATTCAAAATTAACCCACCAGAAATAGATAAAAATTAAGTTCATGGATTAAATACATACAAATATAGTTACATTCGATGGAAGCTAATAAAAGCGTATTAAAAAGTTCCACAAACTAGTTCTCTACTATGAATGAACTGGTCGAATTTTTGTTATTAGGCAACTAAATAAGGAATAATCAAGAGACACGCTGATGCAATAATATATTAGTATTGAGGATGTTTAGATATTTATAATTACAAGTGACTCACCCTTGCTTCGTTTGGGACCATCCCTAGGTACGTTTTGATTTTTTTGAGCGGAACCCTAATTCTTTTTCTAAAATTAAAGTAGCCTTAGTTACTCTTTATAACATCAGCTATCTGCAAGTAAAATTCCCATCAAAATCTGTCCAGTCGTTGCGGAGATTAGCCGGCATAAACAGAGAGACAGAAAGACATAAAATTTAAAAATATTCTCATATAAGTACCGTATATAATTTCATCCATCAATCAATTCTCTTGTTTAATAGCTTCAATAAATTTCATAAGCAAATGCTTAGTATAAAGCTGTTATTTTGACATTACACACATACACTTCAATTTTATTTATCTGTATAGATTATAAAAGTTTATTATAATCTGTTCATTTTAAATTTTTTATCTCTCTTATTTTTATTAGACTTGTTTTTCTTGGCCTAGTTTGGATAATCAATTGGCAAAACGATAGAGCGTTTTTATTTATACACTCAAATAATTCCTGAATTGCTACCTTTTCTGACAGTTCATAAATCTTAAATATTACTTTATATACTAGTAATGGTTGCGTTTACATTTATATTTAATATTTATCTATCTATAATATTTATGACCTAATAAATTGTAACGAAAAAATATAAATGAACAATGTTTATTGCTTTGGTTGGAAGCCTTTAAAAACATATTAGAAATTTATAATTTTTTATTAAGTTGGATATTTTACTTTACTAGTTACCTTACTATAAGTACCAAATTTTAATTATAATAATATATTTACTAAAAATTACCTGGACCAGGTAAGAAATCTAGCACAATTGCCTAGTTCCTTCTCCGTTGCACGCTGCCCGCGAATTTCAGAAAATAATCTTTTCAGATGGTTAAAATATATCAAAATATACCTACTATGTACAAACGAAGTACCCTCGCTTCGCTCGAGTGCATCTCTACGTACGTCGATTTGTTCATTTCATGGGTTTTAATTTTTTTACACGGAACTCTGATTCTTTTTCTAAAATAAAAGTAGCCTAAGTTACTCTTCTTAACATCAGCTATCTACTATTGAAAGTCCCGTCAAAATCGGTCGTGCCGTTTCGGAGATTAACGGGTACAAGCAGACAGACAGATAAAAATTTTAAAAATAGTTTTTTTTCTCATAAGTACCATATGTAGTTTTATACGCATTTAGTAAAAAAACTGTTATTTTGACATTACACACACATACCTGTATAGATGAACATTGTAGGTACTATTACATAATATTTACATCAAATAAGGCCCACTACCCAGAATAACTAAATGCAGTAAGTACTAAGTAGTATAAAATTTTAAAAACATTCATTTGTATTTAGATATATACGAGTATATATGCTGCTATGAAAGTCATCCTCCACTTTTGAGATTTGGCATTTTTAGATACCAATGCTAGTGCCTTGTGCAATAAAATATGGACGTATATGTTTCAAGACATGTTTAAAGATTGCGTGAAATGTAACTTTGAATCAAATATGGTTTTGATTTTATGCTAATGACTTTTTTAGATGTAGATATTTGACATTTTATAGTTGTAATTATTTTCCTTTGGGCATTGAATTTTATTTACTTTCGTAATTCTTATAATTAATTATTCATGTTTTTATTCTTTCACAGTAATTTTTAATGGTATGCAGTGGCAGCCTAGTGGTAGCGCGCACGCTTGGGAAACCGAGTGAAGTGGGTTCAAATCCCACGTCTCGTACCTCTGATATTTTCTTGTGCGAATAATTTTCTAACATGATTGTTACTTGTCTTAACGGTGAAGGAAACAAGCACGTCTGAGAGAACCTGGCAAGTTTTCGCAGGACATGTGAAGTCCACCAACCCACATTTGGCCAGTGTGATGGATTAAGGCTTCATACCCCGTATTACCCTCCCTTCTTATTTAGGGGAGGCCCGAGCCCAGCAGTGGGACGTTAAAAATGGCTGAATACGAATGCCAACGATATTGCCTACAACTTACACGGAGGTTTATCACGTTTTCACGCTGCTAATATACATCTTTGATTATACAGTACATACCTATTTTATTTTTGTTAGGTATTATAGTCTAATTTGTGAAATAAGAGTATCCTACGTCCATTTGCTTACCGGATGATTAGTTAATGAAAACATGGTCAAGTATCAAAACTACCCTAAATTTAAAAAAAAAACTTTTTTTATGTAATAATTTTATATAATAATGCAATCAATTTTATATAATAATGCAACCAATGCACACAAAAGTTACATAGATTGTGCCAAAAAATCGGTCATGAATTAAAGTTGCTTACTGGTCATGCTGTGACATTTTAACTTACAACACTAGTGCAAACAAAAGTACAACACTAGTGACACAAATCAAGTTGTTAGATTTTTTTTGTATGTACGTAGAGATAATAATGCCTAATTTATTTATCAACTTTGTTAATAAATAAAAAAATATATCTATACATATAATAAAATTCTGAGTCGAATCTGTACATTAAATATTTTTTTATATCGCTAGTTTTTAATATAATTAATTTGTTCTTTATTATAATTGAAATATTAATTATAATTAATTTGTCTTAAATATAACAAAATTAAACAACGATGACGAGATAAGTGCTTTAAATTTACATTTTATTACTTAATATATTTTAGACAAAAAAGTACTTATATTTTAATATACAAACTATTACGCAAGTTCTCTCTAAGCTGTTAAAATTAAGCATTGATAAATCTAACAGTACAAAAACTTTATATATTATATGGATGATTAAGAAAATAATATTCATATCGGTTATACTTCAATATAACTTCTGGTGTCGTGAGTTCTTATTAACTCTATATTACGTTCAAACATAAGCAAGTTGCTTCCTTTAGATTATGTTCAATGTGGTGTCGTGGGAAAATCAAACACTGATAAAGACGTAGAATGGCTTTAGTCTTCCTCGTTGTCATAATTACATGCGTATATCATTTGCAAATCTTATACCATATATACTACTTCACTACACAATATTCTCAACAGCTTGAACCTGTATTTTTAATATTAATACTACGATAATTGTTATTTTGACCTTTGTATATTATAAATTTTATTATTATATTAAATTTGTAATAGAATATTTTTATGTTGTCATAATTTTAATTTGAATATGTATAAGTATTATAAATAAGTATTCATATGAGAAAATGTCTTGGTTTCTTGCCTCGGTTTGCACGTCAATTGCACAATTGACATTTCACAAATTTAAACATATCTTGTACTACTTACATACGTTTTATTACAGCGAGACTGCTTATTGTTTATTGCAATGATAGTAAATATCTTTATTTTTCCATTATTCAAGTTATTCTGTTTTCGATATTGTAAATGGACAAGCATTTATTTATGTTCATAAAAATCTGCCAACTCATTTTTAAACAATTTAATTTAATACAGCATAATTTTTTTTTCTAACAAATTGCCATGTATTTCATATAACTCTACTAATCTAACCATATCTAATAGCCACAATAACTAATTCAAATTAGCCATCTTCTATAGTCATCAATAATTCTTTTTTCATGTCGCTTAAAAATTAGTCACGCAAGGTAATAAGAAAAGTTTGACAGCAAAAAACGTAAACATTGAACAGACAGTGACATCACTCAGTCGA
This sequence comes from Brenthis daphne, assembly GCA_947093115.1. NCBI lineage: Eukaryota > Metazoa > Arthropoda > Insecta > Lepidoptera > Nymphalidae > Brenthis > Brenthis daphne. The sequence continues at coordinate 30,577,750 of OX352473.1, read as the reverse complement.
ATACTAGCGGTATGACTTCCGACGAATATCTGCAAACGAGTTTCACGCGGATGAAAGGTATACACTATACAGTATACACGTAACTATATAATAACGATAAACTTAAAGTTATTTTCAATTACACGAGTTTGTAATTACATTTATTTTATGACGACACGTTTGGCTCTGTCTGTAGTGACCCTACTTACTGTGCCAGCGGTCGTGGGTTCCAGTCTCGCTGGGGGCATTCATTGTGTGATGAGCACGAATGTTTGTACTCCAGTCATGGGTATTTATATTTATAATATGTATGTATTTAAAGTTTATATATGTGTAGTGTATCAACTATCTGGTATCTATAACACAAGCCTCGTAGCTTACCATGGAACTAGATGGTGCTGTGTGTTAATGTCCCAACATATTTATTTATTTTATAGTCACTTACCTGTACATCATTTTTGAAACATGAAGCTAATGAATTTGTATTTGTTAAAATACGATAACAACAGATCTTCTATCTTAAAATAATTCCGGTAATTCTAATTATGAATATATAAATCATTACATTTTATATTACTTCCTATAAGGACACTTCCTACTAGTATACCTGTGTATGAGTAATCTGTTGATTGGCTCTAACAATAAGTTAAATTGCTTATCTTATACTCTTATTTATCGTATTAAAGACTGTAACTATTTATTCGATATTCATGAACGTAAAAGTTATTTTATAAGTTTACTAACGAATCACTCTCGCTTCGCTCAGGTTCGTCCCTAGGTACGTTTCGACGCTTATGTTAGTATGAAATAGATTTTGTTTTGATTTTTTTTTTCGAGTATTTTTCTAGTTATTCTGCTATTCGGGGTGAACTCATATCCAATAAAACAAATATCATAAAATTGATATTGGTCCAGCAGTTCTCGTATTATAAGTGTTGTAACAAGCCCGACTTTGTTTTATATATATTTTATAAAAAATGTAGGTGCATAGATTTTCTATTGCACATGAAATATCTATTTTCATATTGTGTTTATAGTTAAACTGTCTCAAACTTTTATTTACAAACTTGCAATGCTTTTGATTTCTTCATGATGAATTTTGAAGTAGTTATCCTCAACCGATTGAGTTGAAATTTTGCAATAATTAAAATTAAACGTAAACTAAAGTTTAGATGACAATGCGTGGTTAGCTAAGTGACGTCTTTCTAAATTGAATATGGTGGACTCCCAAAGTTTGCGGACTATATTTTTTATGCACCCCCATGATATAGATACCAGATGAAAGGATATGCTGAGAAGAATACGCATAACTAAAAAATAAAATAATTGTAAAAAAAGTCTCGAGATATACCTGTGTAGATAAACAAGAAACAAAAGGGGCTAGAAAGTAAGAAATTGTTAAATGAAGTTTGTTATTAATAATCAAATATTTTTGGAGTCGGTGCCAGCCGACGCAAGGCTAACAAAAATGTACAATCCATTTAGATATGAATGAAAAGCATTATCTTCAATTATAATATGTCATTTTGTTAAATGTATCTAAATAGATTTGCGTAGACTAAATATAAATAGACTTACTCGATTTATTTACATACTTTTCATTTTATTGTTGTTTTATTTTCTCGCAAAGGGTTAGTATGCTTTACGTGAGAAAAAAATACAGTCACCTAATAGTAGTAAACCTCCCAGTGCTTTACTATTAGTTAAGACTAGCGACACACCCTCGCTCCGCTCGGGTTGGTCTCTACTTACGTTTTAACGTTTAGTATAGATTTCTAAGAAATGAGATATTTTCCCGCAATAAAAAGCATCCTATAGTATGACCTGGATAACCAGCTATCATCAACCACCAAAACCACCAAATTTCATCAAAATCCCTCCAGTGGTTTTTCCGTGATGCGGTAACAGACAGACAGACAAAAATTCTAAAAACTATCGATTCGGCTTCTGTATCGATAATAATGTCTATTTCAATAATATTTTCCAAAAAATATTTAATGTACAGATTCAACTCAGAATTTTATTATATGTATAGATAACGGCAAACACATACATATATGACGTACATTATATTACTCGTACACGTACTACTTGTAAGGGTTGAATTTCAGTATTTAAATTAATTTTCTTTTAACATCTCATCAATGGTGTTTCATACCAGTATGGTATTTATTTCATATCCATACTATTCCTTCAAACATTCTCAATTCAATAGTACTTATTTAACAAAATAATTAAAATAAACAGTTAAATAAAGAAAAACGACATGAATTACACCAATCTATAATAAGATGTTACAATATTATATAGGGTTTATTAAAGCCATTCGCGAAAATAATAAGTAGACCGTGACATTTTGTGAGTAATACCTAGTAAGATTCGACGTAAGATAAATTGGATATATAGAATACATTAATCGGAAGTGAGGGACCTATTCGGTAGTTACGTCAAGACAGAGACACCTCCGATGTTCACAATAGCTGTGAAAGTATATTAGAAAGTGCAAGTTGGTGGGTCAGTCTCACGTACAGGTTATATCAGACGGGGTTTACGTAACATAATACACTTTTGTAGGTAATCAGAGCGTTGTTATGGTTACCATTTTGTTATAACTTTGAAGGTCAACGTTTTGATTCTTAACTCTTTCGTAAAAAAATCGTTCTATTACTTCAATAGCCTATGCTATTTAGTTACAATTATAGTAATCTGTGAACATTAGTAAAATGCAGTCCATGTGGCTGTCCAATAATAAGGCCGTGATCTATAAGAAATATTTGACGTAGCAGCTAACCAGCCAATATCCAGATCTCGATTACCGCCGTTTCGATGGACTCTACGGAAATGCCTAAGCGGACGTCAGTTTCTCCAAAATTTTGTTTAGCCTTTAGAATATTTCGAAATATGTATATGCGAAAAGCGTCTGAATGCGTACATCTTGTGCGCAAGTGCATCATATCAGGCGTATGTAATTTAATAATATTGAATATACGCGACTTGCCCACGCTTTGCTTGGTTGCCTCCCTAGATGCCAGTCTCTGTAAGACTTCAATCTAGCTGTATATTAATCATCCATAGCTCAGTCTCAGCCTGAAGACGTAACATACACTAAATGTATGAATTTTAACAGTGGTCAGGTATTTTAATATTTTTTATTCAGAGCTTACATCATGACATTAAAAAAATCCGTATTGGCGTAACTTATCGTACTTTCTCACAAAGTTTGATTACCTCAAGTTGATATTTTTTTCTAATTATCTATAGAAATACTAAATGGAATTGACGGCGTGATTGTGTTATTTACATTTCCTTGCAGTCTATTGGACCTGTTTTTTGACGTTTCTTATTAAGAGTCGATTGGTTGCGAGCCAAAAGTCTTGTCATTCTTTTTATAATCTACTTAAACGAGTATTATATTGGGTGCTGATATTGTTATTATGGAAGTTTTCATTCATCTATACTAATATTATAAAGAAGTAAAGTTTGCGAGTTTGCTATGTGAACCGATTTAGACAAAATTTGGTAAGAAGATAGATTGAAACCCTGGGAAGGACATAGGATACTTTGTATCCCGGAAATCATCCCTTAAGGGGGGGTGTGAAAATGGGAGTTTGTATGGGGAATCAAGCTAGGGACGAACCCGAGCGAAGCGAGGGTGAGTCGCTAGTATTGTATAAAGTAAGACAGCGGATTTTTAAATAAACGACCACTACGACTAATTCATTTACCAATAGATCTTACTTTATAGATATAATTGAAAACAAAACAGTAAGAATGTATACTGGAATATAAACTCGACTGATGTGTCTTGTGTATAGGGACAACACTAATTGATAAAAATAGCTTATACATTCTATTTACAATCTATTTTACTCCAAACATAGCAACTCCTCAACGGCTTACAGTTCAGATACGTAAATACGCATTCAATTATAGTGCGATCTAAAATCTACCAAGTCTTGGCTGCTGCCAACCACCATGTTGACACCATATATGGGATCTCCTCAGCAGTCCATAGTACAAATATAAAATTTTGTATACATTACGAAATTAATGTTCAATTAATTAATATTTATAATATGTATGTATTTAAAGTTTTATATGTGTAGTGTATCAACTGTCTGGTATCCATAACACAAGCCTCGTAGCTTACCATGGAACTAGATGGTGCTGTGTGTTAATGTCCCAACAAATTATTTAAATATATATATATATATATATATATATATATATATATATATATATAGATATAGCTCGTTCTAAAGTATACCATAGCCGGCTGCTTAACTCAGGATATAAGAGATCTCCTCAGAAGTTAACGGCATAGACATGAAATTATGTATACGCATTAAATTATGATTCATTTAACTTAAATAGTGCCTCACCATGACTTGTGAACTAAAAAAATAGATAAATACACAAAAAATAGATAAATTATAATTCATAGAACAGTTACAGCGTCAAGGAAAGACACACATTTCATAAATAGTCGTTTTATTAGACCATTCGTGTGAATATGTAAAACTTAAAAGTAGCTATATTTTAACGAAATAAGTGTACGCATTCACCTTGCAAGGCTAGTTTAATTTTTTCAAGATTATTTTTATAATTGTATCTAATAGCGAGTATCGTATATTGCGATTGACCCCAATTGACTAATTTTGCATTTCAACCTATACCAGGATTAGGCAAAAAGAGACAAATAATGTATGTAGAAAATAAATTATGTAATATCTATGTAATAGAAAGTAAATTTGCAAAAAAAATGAGATCTTCAATTCTATAAATTTAAATTATTTTGTCCCTTTTAGCAATATATTTGAATAAAATATCAAAAACCAGTAGATTTATAAAAAAAAATATGTATAAAGAAAAAAATATATATACTTACCTATCTTGTTCTTATTATTGAGATAATATTTAATATATAGAGTATCTAATAAAGTACTATAATCAATTTATTTAGAGACATAATTTTAATAATTATCACAAATTAAAGTATGTAATTAAATCTGCAGATACCGTATAGTAATAATAATAAACAATTTGCCTGCAGGGTCCCTCTGATAAACTTTATTATTTATAAATCTTTCGTTCATGGTCTCTGTATCGAGTTAGTGGATTTTATGTCAAGGTAGAAGTAGTTGATGTGCTTGAAAGTTGTAAACAATGTAGTTTGGACAACGTATGGCTATTATGTATTGAAGTTAGACGATTATTTGCAATTATTTGCTGCTTAGGCGCTATTAATCTATACAGATTAATAAAATTGAAATGTCTGTTTGTATTTTCAAAATAACAGCTTTTTACCAAACGCATATGAATATAGTCAATGATAGTATTTCCAGTAGTATGAGTACGATTTTTTTCATATAAGAGGCACCCGTTTAGCTAACATCAGAAAGTACAGAACCTACACCCACCTACCCATTACCTACAGTGTATACTGAAAATATTGTTGAAAGATGTTTATGATACTTATTACTTACATAGTCCTTTTGCCTCATAACATCCTAGGAGTTGGGTGTAACTGTTAATCAGCGCTGCTAGAGATTTCAATCTTAGCAAGATCAGCTGAATTGATACTCTTTGCCATAGATTAAGTTAAGTTTTTATTGATTATGTCACCTTTTTATTGTTATTTTATATGAATAAATGTTTTATTGTTTTTATTTATTTTTTAATTTCCACTCCTGGGCTCTAGAAAATATTTCATTAAGTGGAGTTAGAACATTTGAAAAAAAAAAGAACGAGAATACATATGTAGTTAAGAGTCACCTAAATGGGGCTTAAAAGTTAGGGATGTGTTAAAAGCGCTTCTATGCAATTTTTTATATTTAACCTTTTTTGAATGTTATAATAAAAATTACCTAAATTCTCTTTCTCATTTGTTCTCACGTTCTCTTTGTATTTATTCTGCTTCTATAATAATCATTATTCTAGACTATACCTAAGTACAATCCATCTAGTTAAATTTTCCAGTGATGCGCGATCTAAAACAAATTTTTTTTTTATAAATTAATTGATATTGCCTATTATATTCCAGACATTACATGAACAATTGAACACATTTTTTTAATATTCAATTAACTCGTTTCAATTTTATAATAGGAATTAATTCATTATTGTTTCCTCATTTTTTTAATCGAAACGTTAATATTACGGTAATTATTCGCTCTAAATAAGTTTATATAAAGTGTTATATTCAAAAGTTCCAGTTAATATAATAAAATCAATAGTTTTTAGAATTTTTGTCTGTCTGTCTGTCTGTTACCGCATCACGGAAAAACCACTGGAGGGATTTTGATGATCCAACCAACCAACTATCATCATACCAAATTTTTGGTATGATGATAGTTGGTTATCCGGGTCAACATATAGGATACTTTTCACTGCGGGAAAATATCTCATTTTTGAGAAAAAAATACAAAAACTGCAATATGAGAGTATACTAATATATATAACCTAAGAATTTGGTTTTTGGTCATCGGAACGCAAGCGGAGCCGCGGGCAATGATAGTATTTAGGATAAAAATAGAAGAAAATGAGGTTTAATAATTATTATAACTAAGTATGGTATGTTAACATACGTTTAAATAACGTACAATGTTCAAACATGAACAAGTTAAAACATGTGATAAAATAGACCTATTTTATGTATGTTGGAATTATAAAACTATACGTATATTTGCTTGTCACTTGTGTACTGATAACGGGTGAACGCGACTAAATGTTCATTGTTCCGAATCAAAATACATTTGACTCATTAGGTAGCATATTTTTCTTTTAATAACGCTAATCATCCTACATGCTTATGATGACTTATTTATTGAATTTTTTACTATGTGTCAACTTTACTATCTAAGAAATATTTTTATTGACGCTTATTATTACATATCTACATATTATGTTTATTTTTATTAATAAAACAAAGTCGAGTTTGTTACAACACTTAAGTATAACTCGAGAACTGCTGGACTGATTTTTATGATTTTTGTTTTGTTGTATTTGTCTTCATCCCGAATAGCAGAATAACTATTATTCATCAGAAAAATTCTTGAAAAAAAATTTAAACAAAATTTATTCTATACTAGCATAAGCTGTAAAACGTACCTAGAGACGAACCTGACTAAAGCGAGGGTGAGTCGCTAGTATGGAATATTTTAAAATATACTTGTATCGTAATGTTCTATATACGAGTATTACAGTAATGTTATTTTATTTTTATTTTCTATATATACATAATATAAAAGTATGTATATACAATGTACATATGTACATGTGTCTAAATACATAATATAAAATTATATATAAGTGTTCTACCGATTTGAGCCAAAGTAAAATCTTATATACGCGGGCAAAACTGTACACACAAGCTTGTTTTAGGGCAAAATATTTTAAGCGCTTGTAATATGCTAATATTATCTATCCTTGGAATATTTTTGATGCAAACGTGCATTGTGAGGCTAATGAAAGTGTTATTGCAGGTACCTACAGGTGTATTTTTTATTTAATTTCAGTACAGAGTAATCAATTTGCTGTGACTTTATAAGAACTTTTTTTTTACATAATTTATCTTTAACGTATTCGACGAACACACATTCAGAATAGTTTTAAAATAAAATGATGGTTATTACTTATATAATAAGGCAAAATTTCAAGCAAATGGGCTTGTTAAGGCTCTATTATTGGATTAAAGTCAATAGAATTCGCATTAAGTTCTTCTTTTTAAGTTTTTTCTTTGGTAAAAATATATTGATAAGGTATAAAAATACAGATGACAAAACAATTTTCTTACAGTAAAAAATAAAAATATTTCGTACACGTTGAGTCGGGTCTGTATACAAGAAATATGTTTTTAGGGTTCATTTTGTTATTTTTCCATTGTAAAACGGTATTATATACAAGAATTAAAGTTATAGTGCAAAGTTTAACGTAAAACAGGGGATAATAACAAGTGGTCAAGTATGAATCGTACTCAGGCTTGAAATTACAACTATTCAATATAAAATCCTACATATTTTGTTGGTATCTACATAACATAAATTATGTAATATGTATACGGAATTCTCAAATTGCGAGACCAATTCGCATTTGGCCATTTTGTTAATTTTTAAATGTTTACCTTCATTGCAACTTTATAATTTCTTTAGATTGATAGTAAAGATATTTACAAAATAATTGTCCAGAACCAGCCAGCTGCTTCTTTTAAACAACTGGTTTTCTTTACAATATTTTATAAATTATCAGTGAATTACTTTTTTGGGTAAGCATAACGGCATCGTTCGACTTCGAAACCGATTAAACCTTAATATTACACTGCAGGTTATTTTGATAGGCATATACTAGCGGCTTACCCTTGTTTCGCTCAAATTTTATTACTAACAACAGTATGTATGTATTTCTTCACATTTCAGTCTATCTGTGAATTTTCATCCAAAAAAAATTTTGAAAATGTCATCCAAATCTATCCATGAAAGAGTAAGAGGCATACAAAAGTACATATCTATGAATGTACATACACATTTTTGTATTTAATATAGTGATTTTTAATGCAATATTGAAGATACTATATTATACAAAAAAAACAGCTACATATTTACAATTTAGTAGTAGGCAACGTTTACGAATTATTATTATTCTTTATTAACGAGGTATGCTTAAAATAGAGTAGAAGCCAAAACATTATTTAAAAAACCTCTATTTGTCTGTTGTAAACATGAAACGAATTTTGGCGTCAGTCTTTCAATTAAAGCCTATGTTTGTATTCAGAATGAATTCCTGAATACATATATTCAGCCCTTTTTATCGTCCCACTGCTGGGCTCGAGCCTCCCTTCAATACGAGGGGGATCAGGCCATAGTCCACCACGCTGGCCAAGTGCGGGTTGGCGGACTTCATATGTCTTTCGAAAACTTGCTAAGTTCTCTAAGACATGCCTATGGATAAAACAAATCTTGGTCTCGTTTAAGTAATAAACTAGTAGCTATATGTGTATATTTTTTATATGCTTATTCAGTTCTGATAACAATATATAATATAGTAAACAGAAATCTGATGTTGTAGCCAGGATTGTCTCACGAGGGTACATCTCTCTTTTAGCAGAATATATTAATTAATTATTACTGTTGATTTTATTATATATTTAAATCTTATATCATAAGACTAAAATGGGAAATATGTAATACTAATAAAAACATATTTAAAAAGATGCTTTTATTTAATCTATGTATTAAAATTAATAATATAAGTTATAATTTGCATATTACATGTGAAATTTTTTGATCTCCAAAAAGCTTGTCGAACAAAATATATGTATGTATGTATGCACTTAGCGTTCGACATGCTTTTTCGTAACCAATAAATTCAACATAAAATACAGCACTTTAATAAAAGCTTGTTTTTGTTTTAGTTAGCTTATCATGTAATTATGTTGACGACACGTTTGGCTCAGTTTGTAGTGACCCTACTTGCTGCGCCAGCGGTCGTGGGTTCGAGTCCCGCCGGGGGCATTCATTTGTGTGATGAGCACGAATGTTTGCACTCTAGTCATGGGTATTATATTTATAATATGTATGTATTTAAAGTTATATATGTGTAGTGTATCAACTATCTGGTATCCATAACACAAGCCTCGTAGCTTACCATGGTACTAGACGGTGCTGTGTGTTAATGTCCCAACATATTTATAAGTATATTATATATTATACTAATAATATACTTTAATTCATATTGATTATAATCACTTCTTTATAATGAAATCTCTGTAACTGAGCTACTTTCCATAAACCTCTATGCTACGAATGACATGGGAAATCTAGAACAATTATCCTTACCACATACAATGATGTAAATTTAACCAAGCAAGCCGAGAAAACCTCACACGAAAACGCATATTACGAAACACCTTACTTAGCTTTTAAGATTGTGTATGTGACTCGAAAAGTGCATAACGATTTGCATAAATTTCAAATGGACAGTCGTTTGTTATTCTTAAATAGAAGTTTCCCGTGGCCTCACGTCCGAGTAGTTAAATCGACGTGGTACTTTAAACATGTAACATATTTTATAGAATTGCACTCTAAAGCATGTTTACATTATAAAAACGAGCTTTTATTGCATCGTGATAAAACCTGTTGCTCCGCCACCCAGATATCCCCTCAGTTTGTCTGATTATGAGATGAGAGGTCATCTATTAAGCAATGTGATTTTCATCTCCCTCGTATACGAAAATCAACATGGTCACCTCAAGTCGACTTCTACTGCTCTATTACAAAGGTGGACTTTCAGATAGAATTCGAGGCCAATAGGCGCCTAGCCTCTCTTGGCTTTACGCCTTTATCGTCGAAAATTATAACTACAGATAAATAACTTAGAATATTATGTTTATAGATAGAATGTATAATATTTAAGATACAATATACCGTAATGTTGTTGCGGAACCCTAAGGTCTCGATAGTGCGACGTCATAAGATCACTTTTTCGCTGTCCTACCGTAAGCCTCCTTTTGCTAGAATAAATATTGCTGTTGTTTGTTAAATATATCAAGATTAAGAATCTTCTTTCAAACCCATTTATTACTATCTACGATTCTACATAAGTATGCGATCAGTATGACTTGCGGATCTGCTTTCGCGATGCAATTGACAATATTGAAAAAGTCAAATAAACAGGGTCGATATTGTAATATTACCTTAACTGAAAGGTCTGCCTAATATATAGCAACCCAAATTGTCCCGAGGCTTTATAATCAGCCCATAAAAGTGGTGGTTTGAACTTTATCCTCTCTATGTTATAAATCGAATTTCATAATTTCTTTTTTGAATTGAAAGTATACTCTGCTTATACAGAAATCAGTAGTGTAGATAAATGAAATTTATTCTACTGCATGCTTAGTTAAAAATTAAATTAAATTTTTGAAAATTGCCATTGAAAGTATACAATCACCTGCTACGTCACGTACCATATTGTCAATTCGCTACGGCACGAGTAGATACCATTCAGTCCTTAGTTTAGTTATGCGTATTTAATTATGACATAAATGTAATAATTTTTTCTTGTGTACCGTGTATGTACATTTGTAGTAGGTATCGTAATAACTAACCTATCTTTTTGTAAGGCATTACCAGTTTATTGTATGTATATGTAAAATTTACATATACATACAATAAACTTAATAAATTGTAAATGGAAAAAATATAAAATCAGGTTATAAAGGAAACCATTTAGTTACGTAGCAATTATTACGAAAATAATGTAATAAAAATTATTTATATGTAAGTAACACAACGAAGCGGAAATAGATACAGATGAAATAAATATATTAATTGTAGAATTATAGTTTGGATTTTTTATATTCTTAGCTCTATGTTGTTTCATAATATAATAAGTACCTGTGAGAGTTTCGCTCTTTCACTAGGTTATCATTCATTGGCAACAATGCAACCACAATACGAGATAGCGCTATATGATATTGTCAGTATAAGAGCAGATAGAAAAAGGCTTTATTTAATAATCATTAGTTATACAAGATGTTTTCTCAGAAAAGACCTATATAGATAAACTTAAAAAGCAAAACCCTATATAAATACAAAATTTGATCTAAATTGTTAGCGCCGTTTCCGAGATATACGAAATAAAACATATAAATATATAAGAATTTCTCATTTAATATTATAAGATAATGCCTATTGTTCTCGATATGCTGCAATGTTTATTATAACATTGTACAGGTGTGTAGCGTTGGGCGATACAAATCAATAGACTACTTCAATTAACTAAACTTAACTGGTACCGTTAGACACAGCTACAAATAAGTTTATTAACAATATTTTAGTGATCTAATATAGATAAATAATATTTTATAATATACCAACCTATTTTATAAATAGTGATATCTAACTGTGTTTCCTTTTTAATAAGATTACTTATATTCTTTTATACCAGTTTTAATTTTCATCTAACGCGAAAATGCCTTAAGATAATTTGAAAAAAGATATATTTGAAATTGTTATATTTATTGAATATATTTTATTCTTACAATTATATTATTCATTTAATAACTAGGACATAACCACTAACCAGGCTATTGTGTGGCCTCCAACGTCAGGAAGGCTTTATATGACAACAGTCAGCAGATCGTTGCGGGTAAAGCCATTTATGTAATAAATTACGTTATCTACATTCCAAGCATATCAGGAGTATTGAGTTCAGTAAAATAAATGCTTACTGAAACGTAACAACTACTAAAATCCCTTAAATTAGATGTAACAACATAATTTACAATCTTTCTGTATTTATCTGTATTTACAATAATTTATTTAAAACTCAGTCCTAAGACCATGTTTGTTGTAAAGCATTCGAAATGTTGAGAACAGAAAAAACCTAAATAAAACCTCCACAGAATCACAAAATATAGTTCTATTTAAAAAATCATTTCCTTTTTAAATGTATAACTGCATTAATAGTATATTAAATCGCCAAGTCACTATAGATTACGTAATCGCTTTCACTGCTTAAGGCTCGCGAAATATTTTGTTTTAACTCCATTGCGAACTTGTTGCACATGTACCTACGTATGTGTGCCTGCAGTGAAATTTGTAGACCTCATAATCCACTTGTACTTACTTGGACACTTGTTCGAGTGCTGACCAACTAACAGGATTTTTTTATTATATGAAACTGGCTTAACTAAAACCTCAATTCTTTTTAAAACTTTTGATTGGTATTATTTTCAATTCAGAAATAACATAAATAATACCTTTTTAGCTATAAAGATAAGATATCCATTAGTATTCATTCTACACTCCATTGAAAATTGGCTCTTTAGCATCGAAGAATTATGCTTATGATATAATCATTAGGTAATAACGAATATATATCTTTAAAAAGTAGAACTAGTTTATGTAGACGCCTTTGAAAATAAATTAGCAATTCGATGCTTAGACATGAAAAATTAAAGTTTAAAATGATTAACACAATTTTGTTTTTTATGTTTATTCACTTTCGACAAGTGACAATTGTTATATTAAAAATTAAAAATCAAAAATTCAGGTAATTTAATAATTTTTTTAATAAAAAGATTAGCAAATGCCTATATAATTTTATCTATACATATAATAAAGTTGTAACTAAGTCGAATCTGTACATCAAATATTTTTTGGAAAATCTTATGAAAATAAACATTATTATCGATACAGAGGCCGAATCTATCGTTTTAAGACTTTTTGTCTGTCTGTCTGTCTGTCTGTCTGTCTGTCTGTCTGTCTGTCTGTCTGTCTGTCTGTCTGTCTGTCTGTCTGTCTGTCTGTTACCGCATCACAGAAAAACCACTGAAGGGATTTTGATGAAATTTGGTATGGTGATAGCTGGTTATCTGGATCAACATATAGGATACTTTTTGCTGCAGGAAAATATCTCATTTCTGAGAAAAAATACAAAAACTGCAATGCAAAAATACTCTTAGTAGGTATACTAATATGTAAATTCTAAGAATTTGGTTTTTCGTCATCTGAACGCGGTCGCAGCCGCGGGCAATCCTAGTGTTTAAAATATGTACATATTGTATTTAAAAGTAGGTATTACAATAACATAAAACACCAGTTATGTTACGAAGTGTCATATGGTTATGTCATTTATTGCAAAAGAATGTAAATTAAAGAAGCACAAAAAGTTGACACACTTATTCGTGACACATATGTATGTATATATTTTTAAACTTCATCATTGATTAAAGTTTCGTATAACTAGATAAGGAATAAAAATAACGCTAAAATTCAAATGTAGCAAAAACCTCCTAGACATATTTTAGGTATGTATTTTGGAACTTGATTATTTCGTAAAAATTGTATCAACTTACATCAACATAATATTATGTATATGCAATAACTTCTGCGAATTATCTGTACAGATAAATAAAATTGAAGTGTCTGTTTGTAATGTCAAAATAACAGCTTTTTACTAAAAGCATATCACATTATATGGTACTTATAAGAGAACACAATTCTAAAATTTTTTTGTCTGTCTGTTTATTCCGAATAATCTCCGAAATGGCTGGACTGATTTTGACGGGACTTTCACTGGCAGATAGGTAATGTTATAAGGAGTAATATAGGCTACTTTTATTTTAGGAAAAGAATTAGGATTCCGTTCGAAAAAATTAAATCCTAACTAGGGACGCACTCGAGAGAAGCGCGGGTAAGTCGCTAGTAGCGTATTATTAAATTACCTACATTTGATATTGTCTTCAGTTGTCTTGTTTCATAAATTGACATCGGGTTAGATTGTGTGTTTTAATTAATGAACAGTTTCTAGACGAGTTTCTGTATTTATAATATAAATATAGGTATTAAGTTTTTTCCATATTTTAAAATTAGATCTAATTAAGTAAATATAAAAGCTTAAAGGAGTGATACAAATTAAGCATTATTAATAAAACTGCTCCATTAATCCGGATGTATCAATCATACTCTATAAAAAAAATGAAAATATAGAACCTAATCTAGAAAAAAAATTAAAAATCTACTGAGCCATTTGTTTTTATCAAAATCGGCTCAGTGACTTTTTTGTCATTTCTTTAATATTCTTAATAATATTAGATTTCGATATCCATACATAAAGTTTAGAATAAAGTTTACTTTATAAGGCACTGGAAGATGTCCGGGATCATGAAGTTAGGTCCTTCAAGAGAAAATTTATATGTACAATGTACATACATATTTCTTAGACTTGGAATTTTCGCAGCTTGTGAATGCAGCATTGAATATTACTCTACTCGAATATTAGACTACTCGCTTACACTATTAAATCAACGCTCATGTTTGACCTATCCTATTGCTCAATGTAAACTGGGCACGCTCTCTCATTTCCAATGCTAATGACTCCTACTATGAGTACTAAGTATAATTGAAAAAACAAAAGATGAAATTGTAGAGATACAAAAATGAAAACATACATATACTTTTAATACTGCTAGCGCTATTTACTCTATTTGCTCAGGTTTTTTTGACGATTGGCGATTTGAAAAATTGAATATATTATTATTATATAGACTAACTTATATTTGTGGGTTTACACCTTACACATGTTAGTGATTCCTTAATTAATGTTTTCTCTAGCTTTTCATTGATCTACAAATATTATTTTAATAATTTTTAACTTTGCCATAGGTATATTACTTATACATATATTAATATTATTAAAACAAAACTGTATTTGGTGGTTTGATTTTGACGATCCCATGGAATAATCAATCGGAATTTTTGCTAATTTAAAAAAAATAGTTATACGATACCTTAGTCAATTATAGATTTTTATTATAGATTTTCAAGTTTCTTTAATGATTTTTTTTAAATAAAACTATCTTTTCGGAGTATTTCGCGGATTTATTTTGATTTTTGGTTCCTGGAAATAATCCGAAAAGATAGTTTTATTTAAAATGTAAAATATTCGTATAAATCTAAGAAAGTATTATTTTTTTAATGAATAATAACAAAATCTAAACTTTAAAATAACACAGTAATTACTTTTCTACATTTTTTTGTCGGCTCCACTTTTTAATGATATATTAAAAATTCAAAAAAATAATGATTTTTAAGTACAATCGAAAGAGCGAGATAGGGATCGGAAATGTATTAGTGTATTGCAAAAATGGGATGCTCATGTCACTAATCTATACTAATATTATAAAAAGGTTTGTGAGTTTGTGACGTTGTAGGGGGTAATCTCTGGATCTACAGAACCGATTTAGATGAAATTTGGTAAGAAGATAGTTTGAGACCCTGGGAAGGACATAGGATACTTTTTATCCTGGAAATCATCCCTTAAGGGGATGAAAATGACGATGAAAGTTCTCTACATAATATCAATCTGTATATATAGAGGAGGTTGTAGGAATTTTATTCGAGATCAAGTTAAAGAACAATCGTATTGCGATGCAATTGTTTCGATGTCAGCGCTGTACGCACTATGTTATGTGCTGGCGCATAAACCGAATGGCAATTGGATGAACGGTACAGTTTGATTTTATTCCTGGATTGAAAATCTGATATTAGATAATGTTTTAGATTATCGCCATTTATAAGTCCAGTTTTTAAGTTTTAAGAGATGGTTCTTTTTTTGCCTTAATGTTTCATAGTCCTACATCAATAGTTCAATTATAAAGAAATAATGGCTTACACCTATCATTAAATTATCTATTATACTTCAAAATTCTTAATTTTAGAATAATAAGTTTTTATCAATAATATTATAATTATATTGTTAACATCCATACTTAGATACTTTAATATTATAAATGTCAAAGTATGTTTGTTTGCTTGTACTTCTTTAACGTGGAAACGGAACGACGGATTGGCGTGATTTTTTGTGTGGAGATATTTGAAGGGCTGGAAACTGATATAGGCTACTTTTTACCGCGGGATATCATGTTATTCCCACGGTAAAACACGTTATAATACAACCCAAAAAAATATTAATTTTGCTAGTATTTATATAATTAAAAATATTTATCTTACATTATACAAATCGGACTATAAATGCGAACGTTATATGTGTATTGTGTATATGTTGGTTACTCCAATATATGGATTTGATGGCTATAATTTGAAGTAACAGATAGGCTACTAGCCTTATCCTCAGAACCTAGGATACCGAGGATAAGTCACTAATATTTAAAAATTATGAAAACGTACCTCCAACATTTCTTCCAAAAGAATCTGGAAGTAAATATTTCAAGTGTTTAATGTACGCCTATAAAATCAAAAGGATGCGGCAAACGGACATAGAGTTCCAGAGAAATTGACGGATGTGTGCCTAATGCATTTCCATCCGCACTCAATTAAGTACCTACATCCTTGAAAAAACGATAATAAGCCGTGTATAACGACTTTGGAATTATTTTATTGTCGATCAGACAAGGACAGAAAGGTATAATTTGGGCTAAACAAAACTGATATAAAAGATTTAATATAGAGATTTATAGATTTTCAAAGCATAACAAAATAGTACGTTAGTTATACTTTGTTTGATTTTTTTATAGTGAAATTAATTTTTAATCTTATGGTATTTGTATCAAAATATTATTTTATTGACTAGATTATCATATAAACTCCCTAATTTTGGTTCTCTTTAAGCTATGCATTTTTTGTTTGAACCATGTTGTTTGCTAACAATATTAAGCATAATACGTATTCTTTTAGACGACGTGTATTTTGACGACACGTTTGACTCAGTTTATAGTGACCCTACTTGCTGTGCCAGCGGTCGCGGGTTCGAGTCCCGCTGGGGGCATTCATTTGTGTGATGAGCACGAATGAATATACTCCGGTCATGGGTGTTTATATTCATAATATGTGTGTATTTAAAGTTATATATGTGTATGTAGTGTATCAACTTTCTGGTATCTATATCACAAGCCTAATAGCTTACCATGGAACTAGATGGTGTTGTGTGTTAATGTCCCAACATATATAAAAATATATGTATTCTAAATAAAATAGGATAGTATTCAAACTTATATATATTGACGTAGAAGAAACGTTAACAGCTTTTAAAATTTGTAACAAGCAATTTAATATTCGTAATCTGTGCTCGCCTTGAGTGCGGCCGACGACGCTCTGCCTCGAACGTTCAAAAGGTTCAAGGATTAAGATTAGAAGTGTCATGTTAAGTTAACTAATGCTTAAAATTAAACTTATGAAAGTTTATCAAAATTTCTTTCACAATTGATGATAATATTACAAAAACATTTTTAGATAATCTAGCAAAAGCATATTATAAATATTTTAGCATTTATACTTAAAATGTGAATATGTTGGGACATTAACACACAGCACCATCTAGTTTCATATTTAGCTACGAGGCTCTTGTTATGGATACCGGATAGTTGATACAATACATATATATAACTTTAAATACATACATATTATAAATATAAACTCCCATGACTGGAGTACAAACATTCATGTTCATCACACAAATGAATGCCACCAGCGGGACTCAAACGCGCGACCGCTGGTACAATAACTACAAAGTAAGCCAAACGTGTCGTCAAAATACAATGTGTAATAAATAATAATACCAATAATATGTGAAGTATGTAAATTGTAGATATTTAACTTTAATAATAACATTACCACAAAAATACTCTTTTTTCCGATAATAAACATATTACAACGAATTCATAAAGGAATTGATGCCTATTCATAGATAATAATGTATATATATATAACTTATTCAAAGTATGATGGGTATGTACAATGTACATATATGTACATGTAAATTAAATTATGGGACACATTAGAATGCTACTGTAAATAAACTCGTTATGCAAATACGAAGAAAAGAAACATATCCGGTATTGTTGCAAGGTTGTTCCGTTCGTCGGCGCAATAAAGAGATGTCGTAGACGGTTACGTTTTATAAGTTTGATCTAATTTTGTGCATAGTTATAATATTTCTTTGCAATACTTACAATATACAATTTTTTATTTTTATTATTATTAAAGTAAAAATTTATTTTGTGTGCAAAAATTGTGTTAGTCTCTGAAGTTTAATCCAATTTTTTTTAATTTTATTTAATAATCATACTATGTCTGTGTTTGTCTGTTATTCCAGTTGTAACGGCTAAATGGATTTAGATGAAATTTAGTACACATATATAACCTGGAGGGCCAACAGGTGGCGCTACCTGTACATAATCTATACATATAATAATATTCTAACTAAGCAGAATCTGTACATTACATATTTTTTTAGAAAATCTTATTGAAATAGACATTATTATCGATACAGAGGCCGAATCTATAGTTTTTAGAATTTTTGTCTGTCTGTTACCGCATCACAGAAAAACCACAGGAGGGATTTTGATGAAATTTGGTATGGTGATAGCTGGTTATCCGGATCAACATATAGGATACTTTTTACCGCGGGAAAATGTCTCATTTCCGAGAAAAAATACAAAAACTGCAATGTAAGAGTATACACGAGTAATATGTAAAACCTAAGAATTTGGTTTTTGGTCATCTAAACGCGGGCGGAGCCGCGGGCAATGCTAGTATTATAAATATAAAAGGTACCCAAGGACATCCCTGTGCAAAGCGAGGTTAAGTCGCTAGTATTATATATAGATTTTATCATACAGTTAAAAATTTTATATCATACTTATCTTAAATAATAAATTCTCCTTTAATTTTAATACTATTATATATGGTGAGCATCGCCATGGTCCACTTATATTTAATACCAATGTCTCATGACTTCTACGAGTCAAGAGGAAAATGACACAAAATCGGCCACTTCCGAACAGTTATCCTAGGTCAATCTTGTTAAGACGTGTGCACTTACACGGAACAATTTATATGTATGCGTGTCATATCTACTGGAGCTTTAGACGCGCTTTTGACAAGGTTATCCTTAACTGTTATTCACTTATGACTAGCGTTAGTCGACTGAAAAGTATATAGATTATTTTAATTACATATAAGATAATTAGACTGTTGTACGTTTACGGATAGCGGCTAGTGCACTGGACAGTTGCAGGTTTGACTCCTAACCTGCAACTGTCCAGTGCACTAGCCGCTATCCGTAAATGTTGTTCATGGACATTTTATGCAAAAATCATACGATAACCGCTATGATCAATGTCAGAGTTATTTTCTCATTTCTTATACAATATTAATGAATTTCATTTAACTCATCAATTTGTAGTATAATAGTTATTATCATAATTACTGTTTCATACATAATACAATACGTGTTTGTGGAAGTAACAATTGAGCTGTGACCACGCAAGTTATGAGTGCTGTACGGGCAATATGGCGAGCGGAACCTGCCTTAGACAATGCTAGTTGACTTTCTATACATCGTTATTATATCTAAATTATCTTTAGGAATGACATATCCTGATATTTTTTTTTTGTCTGGGAATTGTTTAAAACCGGTAAAGTCTGGCGATTTGCAAGTATTATTGAAAATTACTCAATAAATACGTGATTAAAATTTCAGATTGCCAAAAGTATATTTTTGGGAATTTTAATAAAATATCTTTGGAGAGGTCTGGTAATACTTTATAACCGACAAAAACGTCTGGGGTTCTTTTTTTTTTAATTTATATAAAAACTAAATTAAAAGATTAAACAAAAATCAAGTTGTCAAAAACATGTTATTTTTGGAAAATTTTTATGCAAATATTATATACGATATAGTAACGAAATAACCGCAAACGCTATACCAAACTTGCGGTACTGGACTCGCCAATTATTAAAATTATATTTTTTCACAATTTCAACTTGCCAAAAGGACCTTCCCAAAATTCGTTGCCAGCTCTCGGAATATAATGTTTTAATATGATCTTGATATTTTTTTAAATATCTATTAGGCCTTAGGAATAATAAATGTAAAATGTCACCGTGTTTAAGTCTGCTGATAAGCAAACATCAATTACGAATACGTGCTTTAGAAAACGAGGTGAACAGGCCATAGCGTATTTTCCAATAGATCAAATAGGCACGTCTCATACATACATTTTAAAACGCTTACAAGTTTTACAATTTAGCTTTTACATGTTTTCTGTTTTTGCGACTTTGACGACTTCATGATGCTGAAATTTCATTTTAGTTAAAAGGTGTATACAAAAATTCATTTACCATCTTTGTTTAAGTACCTTCTCCTTAAGTATTTTTTTACATGCCAGTCTATTCTTTTGTGTATATATATATATGTCTTTTTATTTATAATGGATGTCAAATAAAAATGTAAAGCATGCGCTTTATTAACATAGGAGATTACCAACTCGTTAAAAGTAGATGAAATAAAAAAAAAAAAGATAAAAAATAGATGAAAACAAAAATAAACCCATCCCACGGGAACCATATATTTTCCGAGATAAAAAGTAGCCTATGTGTTGTTCCAGACTATAATCTATCTCTGTGCCAAATTTCATCCAGATCTGTTGAGCCATTCTGGCGTGAAAGAATAACAAACATCCATACTCACGAACTTTCACATTTATAATATTAATACGGATTGTCTAGTCAAGTATTGCACTTTGTAATTTAGTAATAGAGTTCTTTAATTTGATTTTATGTATAGATAAATTGTATTTTAAGTAAAAAAAAACATTTCCAAAAAGATTTTGCGTCCTAAACATGCCAATCGTAGTGGGAGTATCCCAAAAAAAAACATATGAAACAAAATTTTTGATACTATTATGTATTCTTGTATTACGTGCTCAATTTTTAGCTGTAACACTTTTTTATTTAAAGATAATTATTGCTTAAGGATAATATATTTGAGGTTGTATAACAAACAAGTTATAATCTATTTTAAGAGTTTATGCTTCATTGCAGGCATATTTTATTTAATAACTAGCAT
The DNA here is from genome assembly GCA_947093115.1 of Brenthis daphne. Taxonomy (NCBI): domain Eukaryota; kingdom Metazoa; phylum Arthropoda; class Insecta; order Lepidoptera; family Nymphalidae; genus Brenthis; species Brenthis daphne. The sequence goes on along the minus strand of OX352473.1, from coordinate 30,556,402 downwards.
TGCCCGCGGCTCCGCCCGCGTTCAGATGACCAAAAACCAAATTTTAAGGTTTTACATATTACTATACTCTTACCTTGGAGTTTTTGTATTTTTTCTCAGAAATAAGACATTTTCCCGCGGTAAAAAGTATCCTATATACTTACCCGGATCACCACCTTTCACTATACCAAATATCATCAAAATCTCTCCAGTGGTTTTTCTGTGATGCGGTAACAGACAGACAGACAGACAAAAATTCTAAAAACTATAGATTCGGTCTCTGTATCGATAATAATGTCTATCTCAATAAGATTTCCAAAAAATATTTAATGTACAGATTCGGCTTGGTTACAATTTTATTATATGTATAGATTCACCCATCTATTTAATTGAACGATTAATGACTCTACGATGTATATCTATTTTTATGATATCTATTTTTAAAATAGTTTTTCACGTTTCTCAAAAAGTTTGCAAATATAAATCATCTTATAGATTTTTAGAATAATTATTGTGTGCAAATTGTAGCATTGATACAACAAAAAGGTGATTAGCTAATGAGAATTTCTACAGGAAATAACGCGCGACCTAGGTTTCGGAATCAAAGGCGTGAGTTTATACCAAGGTAGATTAAGTATGTCTTCTAAAGTCGCGTTTTATTCTCTTAAAAATATCATAATATATACTAAAACAATAATAGTTGTAGTATTTCAGCCTTTTTAGGCATGTTAACGGAACCCTATTATTAAGCCGCTCTCCATCTGTCTGTCAGAGGGCTGTATCTCATGAACCGTAATAGAAAGAGAGTTGAAATTATAGTAACAAATAATAAAAATAAATAAAAATACAAAAAACAACATTTTTTGTATTTTTATTTATAATTGAAACGAACTTTGTAATTGATCATCGAAATTAATATATTACATACATAGACTAAAAGTCATCATATTAATAAAAAGTACATGTACGATGGTACGGAACCATTTGTGAGCGAATTCGACTCGCACTTGACCGATTTTTAACTATGCTGGGCATGGATCTCCTTTAAATATGAGTAGGATCAGGCCTTAGTCCGCGCTGGCCAAGTGCGGCTAGGCGGAAATTCACATCTTTCAAAAGCTGCTTTCCTCAGACATGCAGTTTTCACGATGTTTTCCTTCCGCGTCAGACCAATAATGTAGATCGTTGCCATGACGACAATGATTCGCACATGAAAGTATCATGATGGTTATAAATTTGTGTATCTGAAGAATTTTTAATTTCTCGAATAATGAATATATTTATACAAAACATTACTAAAAGTAGTTTTAGAATTTTTGCTAATATAATAGGAAAAATTTGTTTAAAACTTTTGACAGATGGCGTTAGTTATCTTAATTTGTCATTTATTTTTATGAACGGAAAAATAAATCCTGTAAATTTTAATAATAAGTCGTCCTGCGACGCCCCATTAAGACGGAGGAAACGGTTCTGTCGGGTTTTAGTAGGTAGTACTGGCTTTGCCGATGAGTCCCACACCTCGTGCCTAAATGCATTTACAACGTTAAAAAAACCCTAACTAAGCTACGTACATATTCATAAATGACGTTTGTATTTTTTATACCTTTATATTACAACTAGCAGTTCACCCTCGCTCGGATTCGTCCCTGTACTATATATTATATTACTGATACACTCCCTTTGAAAGTAACATGTTGATACGCCTTCTTCAATAAATTGACTATCTAATGCAAAAAGTATTTTTCAAATCGGATTAGTAGTTCCTGAGATCAGCACGTTCAAACAAACAAACTCGGCCGCTTCATAACATTAAGTATAGATTTTTTTGCTAGTTGTTTTATGTGCATTCATACAGTATAATCTATTTAGAACAAAAATAGTACAGCAATAAAGATTAGTTCGGTAAAAGTAGTATTTAAAGTATACAACTGGTGGTAGAGTGTTCCCTTTATTTTATTTTTAATTATTAAATATCAAACATTTTAGAAACAACAGATCACTGGGCTTATTTTTAGTTAAAGAATATGTATTTTTTTATGTTGGTATAGCGCATACACACAGCACCATCTAGTTCCATGGTAAGCTACAAGACCTGTGTTTTGGATATTACAAATATAAACACACATGACTGGAGTACCAGCAGTCGTGCTCATCACACAAATGAATGCCTCCAGCGGGACTGGAACCCGCGACCGTTGGCACAGCAAGCAGGATTACTAGAAATTAAGCCAAACGTGTCGTCAATAAAATATTTCTACATAAAGTATACATATCACGAGTAAATGAGTATATATACATATCATTTTGTCTCTGATTATATAAGATACATGAGAGTAATGAGATGCTGCTTATCATCACCCATTAATTAAAGTGTCTGTTTAATTCAAGTGAATTTATATGAATAGTAATTGATCTTCTGGAAACAGCTTACTTGATGGCCACGCAGAGTACAGGAAAAATATATTAAAACTACTATTGCAACTGTAGGGGAAAATTGCACCTGTTTAAATTGAAATTTAGAATATTCATGACAAAAAATTACAAATGTCCAAGTTATTTACTCTTGCGGCTTTAATAAAAGCAATACCCTTGTTAATTACCATAAAGAAATTGTTCAATACTACTAAAAGTTAACCTAACTATAAATATAGGTCTCAGCAGATGTGCTGAGTCATTTAATAATAGATTTTAGGGCTATATATTATGTACATATGTATGTGTGTACGTTTGTTACTATTGCACGGTGAAATAGTTGGACGGATTGGGAAGAAATTTTGGACACAGATAACCTAGAGTACATGTAGGTTAGTAATTTTTTTTTAGTAAAATTGGCTAAAAGATGGCGCTGCCTTTATATTCTCGTAATATTATAAATAATAATAATATTAAAAAATATAATTATAAATAAAAAAGGCTAGAGACGCAGCCAATCGAAAAAATGAGGGAAAGTCGCTAGTATTATAATATAAATAAGATACTTTATCCTTATACCTTAATTTCCATTTATTCGAGATATGTATTAATAAACCATATAATTAAAAATTTCTTAAATGAAACCTAACTTTTATTTAAGAAACATCAAATTAATTCGACTTTTTATCATCATCATCTTCCTGCCCATATCCCAAATTACTTGGGGTCGGCGCAGTACGTATAGACATACTGCTATTTGGTTTTGACTTTTGGCCAAAAAATCCGACCGGCCGCTTCCCTGACGTCGACCGTCTTTGGGAATGCTGTTGTTCGCCCGCCATCGAGCAAGGAACTTAAGGTGCGATGTCGCTAGAACCTTTAGTCGTCTACTACGACACCTACAGGAGGAGATGGGATAGCCATAATCTAAGCCGGACGCTACACGGCTATTAATATATAATAAATATTAATTCGATTTTTTATATGAGGCACAAAAAAATCTACATATAGTTACCGGTCTTACCAAAGTTCAAGGCTCGAAGTGATTTATGTTTTAAGAAAATATTTAAATTATAATAATTTTACATTTTATTATAATAATTTATATGACGTAAAAATATAAATTTACTTTTATAGACCGGAAAGTAGGTCACTTTTGTTTTAATAATCATTTTTTTTTTTGTGATGACAATGGTAGTTCTTAATTATTCGCAGAGCGAAACACCAGGCTGTTTTTTTTATTTTATAGGTAGAATAATAAATAGAGTTTCTCCGCAGCTCCGCCCGCGCATCTTATTTATATTTCACTTGACCTCCTATTTTTCATCTCCTGAGATATACTTCCTGAAACTTTATTGTAGTGAGACACTGATAAGAGCTGTGTTATACTATGCAACATACATATATACATACATCTATACATATAATAAAATAAAAGTATATATTAATAGTGTTGCTTAGTAAGTTGTTTTTAAATAATAGCAAACTAAATTAAAATGATTATCCGTAATTAATTTTAACTTTTTAAATTAACATAGAACAATTATATGGCTTTAATAATTAATACTATATTTTTATATTTTTATTTATGGTTATAAATATAATAATGGCAACACTAAATATAGATTACTAATTAATATTTTTAAAATTGTAATAATTATAAAAAATAATAGCAAAAATTAAATAAATAATTTTCCATATTCAATTATAATTAAAATTATAAAAATGTTTAAAGTTAAAAATATTGTAATGTAATTAGTGCAATTTTCATTTTGTTAATTGTGGGTAGGCTGTCTGTAACAACTATATCTTTAAGACATGTAACACCTCAGTCTCTCCCGTGACCATGGATGCTGTAAAGCATTCGAAACGTCGGGAACCAAAAATCAAAATAAATCCGCGAAATAATCCAAAAAGATAGTTTTATTTAATAATGTCAAACATTCGCGTAAATCTAAGAAAGTATTTTGCTTTATTTAGTTATGGTGGTAGCTGGTTATCCGGGTCAACAAATAGGATACTTTTTATCGCAGAAAAATTTCTCATTTCTCAGAAAAAATACAAAAACTGCAATCTAAAACCTAAGAATTTGGTTTTTTGTTATTCTGTTATGTTATTTTATTTTTCTTATTATAATATCTATGATGCGTAGAATACTAGAATATAGATGCCTGTTAACATGCAAGTATTAATAATTTGGCAGATCGTTGCTAATATAAATTAAAACAACAGTGAATCACGATTCTGTATCGAAAAATGATAATTAAAAGAATAAATACATTGGCAGAAACCTGATCGCTTCATTTATAATCTTAAATATAAAATCACACACAAACTTATAAAATATGCTAATGAGAAAAAATGCGTTAAATATCATATACATATGAACATCTTTTTAATTGAATTATTACCATATTCCTAATAAATAAATATGTATTGTTTGTAAACTAAATACAACATTATACCTTCCATAAAATACACAATAATATTTTTGATTTCTTTACGTACAATTTATTAACAAAATAGTTTTTGCCCACGGTCCACTTGCTTATTTTGTATTCAGCCCTTTTTAACGTCCATCTGCTGGGCATGGGCCTCCCTTCATCACGAAGGAGATCAGGTCATAGTCCATCATGCTAGCTAAGTGCAGGTTGCCGAAATTCACACGTCAAAAACTTGGTGGCTTTTCTCAGACATGCAGGTTTCCTCACGATGTTTTAGGAGCAAAAAGATTTTTTAAACGTGACGCATTCAAACTAATAAAAAAACAATGTTTGCAGCATTACATAATTAATTAAATCAATTTAATTTATATTTATTTAGGAGGTATGTGTTAATAATTCAATTAAAAAGAGGTTCATATATAATATTTAATTTATGTACATATTATTTAAAATGGTACCATAAAAACATGACAGCACTAATCTAACTACAAAGTAAGCTAGTTCGTGCGTACCGTTATGTCATAATATATAATTGGGATCATCTATAGATGATTCTAATTATTGAAAATTAAGATAGATAACTGTGAATGTGCTCATGAATGTGAATGTGCTCAAATAAACATACGTAATTAAACTCTACTTAGCGGTATATACGTCAAGCTGTGAGAAAAAATCGTGATTTAGCCCCCATGCTTAGATAGTCGTTGAGTAATAGAAATTAAAAAAAAAATGTATTAACTTTATAAATGGTTATGTCATAGACTAATGATATGTCGTTCAGAAACAATTTTTAGATTCCTTTCTATTCTTCAGTTGTTGAATGATATCTAATTCAAGCCCCTATGAATAAGTAGGTACATCGTAATACAGTAATTGCAATAAAACCTTGATATTGTACCTGGAAACGAATAATACGACGTATTTTATTTAATTGTAAAATAATTAAGGTGTTAGATCAGATTGACATGATACATGTTATTGATCTATTCCGATCTTATTTATAGCAAACAAAAACACTCGTAAATACGCTTAACCCTTTTTATTTGAATTAGATTTTAATTGTTTCTCAGAATTTAATACCTCTACTGTCTAGATTTCCATTAAAACCTATTGGAAAATTACTAACAACGAAAAACATCTCATGGCTAAGCATGTATGACAGAACTATAGTTACGTATACTTATGTAGCATATATGAGCAGATAAACAATATTTTTATAGAAAGGAAAAAATGAAATTTCTTGGGTTAGTTTTGTGTATATAGACATATTATTATTATTGTTAAGATTCAATATGAAATTGAAATAATATTTTTAGTTTTTGTGTAGGGGTTTTTTTTATTTATACATAATTTAATATGTTTAATTTGCAGGTTGCACACATTGATTTTTTACACTATGTTTTTATAATATTTAAATACAAATATGTACAATAATATTCTTCCTTCTTTTTTCAGGTATACAAAGAATATTATATCAGTTATACTCTATGTAAGTAGTACCTACGTCTATACTAATAAATGGAGAGCCGATTTTTTTGTTCGGTTATATTGCGATAACTACTGAACCGGTCGGAATAATACTCATACCATAAGATGCAGCGTGTTTCGGAGAAGGTTTTAGTATAAGATATGTTGGTGATTAATATACTATGTGGGCGGAGCCGAAGGAAAACGCTAATGTTATATAATACATAATGCATTGTTTGGTCATTTAAGTACTTAGACTAGCGATTTACCGTCGCTTCGCTCGGATACGTTCCTAGGTACGTTTTAAATATGTAGATAAAAATAATTAATATGCTTAAATTGAACTATTAAGATATTTTAAGGCTATTAAAGATTGAAACGAAATATAATATGACATTCAAATTTGTTTTCTGTCGCTTTATCTTTATTATCCATTTATTATCACACAATGTAAACCGTGACTGGAATTGTACACAAGTAGTCAATCTCTACTTAGCGATATATACGTCAAGCTTTGAGGAAAATTCGTGATTTAGCATTTAGTATATCGTGTCTTTGAACTGAAGTACTTTGATATTGATTTACTTTATTCTTGTATGATAAGAATTGAAATATTTTTAAATCATTTTAAAATGGCGAATTTTAGTATATTTATAGTTGAGTAGCCAATATATTATAATTCTAAATAAGACATCATTTTTATCTAAAACTAGCGTCTAACTCTTGCTTTGCTTGGGTTCGTCCCTGGTTTATTCACCATGTAAACTTTCATCCCCATTTTCACCCCCATAAGGGATAATTTCTGGATAAAAACTATCTTATGTCCTTCCCATGGTCTCAATCATCTTACCAAATTTCATCTAAATCGATTTAATAGTTCTTAGCCTATTCAGTACAAACAAAGAAACAAAAAATAAAATCGCTTCTCTTTATAATATTAGTACCTATAGATAAATATGGTGCATAACGATTTTGATATTTATGAGTATCTATACTGTATGAATGTTTATGTATATAATTCGACAGGTGAATCTGCGACCATTTTGAAGTACGTCTCTAGATTAGGCTGTTAATGTTTTATGTATATATATATATATATATATATATATATATATATATATATATATATAAATATTGACAAAAAAGTACTAGGTACAAAGTAAGCAGCAGTAAATCAAGTTACGGAAACTTATAGAATTGTAACGAATGTCTTTTTTTACATATCTTCTGTTAAAAATCGTGCAGGACTATAATTTCAGACTTACTAAAATTTTATCGATTAAAATCAATGTTAAACATCGACAAACATATACTTAGCTATAATATAATACTATAAAAATGAGTTCAACTACTTTCATATTGCGCAAATAAACAAACCAATAAAATATCTAAGAATCTCTTATGCCAATTTTCTACGCAAATGACGTTATCGTTGACTTGAATTATAGACTTATAGACAAAAATTCATTACGAAGGGATCTTCAACATTGTTCAAACCTTAGAATTTTAAGGAGCACACCTACACACCTACCTCATACACATTTCTTCTATATCTTATTATAAATATAATAACATTTTTATATTTTATATACCTGTTCCATATTTATTTATCTTATTAAATAAGCTCTTAGATGTATTTTATTTTTTACCTTACAACCGCTTAACATAACTCTCGTTTTGTAAAAGAAAACCGTGGTTCAAGCTATAATGAAATTATAAATGTCGTTTTTCCTGCACTCATCTCATGTCATACTTTTACCTGCACAGTAAAACAAATAATGTGAAATTACTTTAAATTTTTTTGTACGAATTCTGATTGAATTTATGAACAGGCAACAAAAATATCAAAAAATTGTTAATTTAGCTTCTGTTAAATGTATAACATCTCTCAAGCACATTTCTTTCGAAATAATAAAAAATATTTGAATTTGATCACTTACTCATAGCGATATCACATATTTATTTACTTAAGTCTCTAAGTAAGAAGAATTATTGCCTTTACAGCATAATTCATGTAAAAATATTCAATTTGCGACTTTAAAATATAAACGAACGTAATGGTAATACGGAGAATAAATGGTTTTGTATAAATAACGAGACCATTGTGTACATAACTAAATATTATCTAAATATTATGTGTGATTTTTAAATAAATAAGGCAAATGAAAAGTTCTTTAACAAATATTCGAAATAGTTTACCCTTTGGTAAAAATATTATCGATATTTTGTATTATTTCTTATATTATAAATCTAATGAACAATGACACTTCCTGCAAAGCATCCCCGTTTGTTTCTTAACACTGAACGTTAGTCTTCTATATGCGTAGATACAAACGATTATAAGTTTTAAAATTTTAACTTTATTTAAACAGTACAATGACCCAAACATAAGCAAATTTCTTATATAAGCAACAAATCTTGTTGCTTTATTTAACTTACCTCTAGTAATTATAGCCTATTGCGATAAGCTTTGTGGTAATCTTGTATTGGAAACAAAATGAAACGGGTTCAAACCCGTAGGACCTGCATCTAAAATTTTCATATGCAAATTTCACTTTGATAATGATTAATGAACATGCCTGCACTTGTAAAAAACGTGTCAAAACCTACTAATCTTCACATTTAGTCTAAATTATTATATATGTATATTTATATATAAATTCAAGCTTTGAAAAATATGGTCTTTAGAGTAATATAATTGAGCTAAAAATTATACAAACTAAAAACTAAATGAGGTTTTTGTCAGTTGCACATAAAACATGAAGTAATTCGTATCGTTTCGATTATTCATTATTTAAATTTGTATATAATATCTTAAAAATAAAAAAATAATAAAAAAAAACTTATTTCTTGATATTACATTCGGTATACGAGTACATAACTATTATCCATTAGGTTTTATGTTACTTGGAATTTAAATGAAGTATGTTTCGAAATGATCTTCATTTTCTTTTATATACTTGTCAAAACCGCAAGCAAATAATTCTTAGGAACAAAGATAATTTTATTGCCACTTTTTCGATAAACTCGAGTATAATATGTATTTATATTTTGTAGAGTTCCCAAGTCTAAAGTAAAGCTTGGCTTACCATTCAAAATAAAACAATAAATATTTGCATTTACGAGTATGTAACACATTATGTTACTCATTTCAGGGGGAGTTACCGATAAAGTAATTCATGGTCACTCTTTAAGTGAGTATGTTACGTTCATTGTCATTGTAATTCTAAGCATCTAAGAATTAGCTAATTTAAAATTAAAATATTTTCCTTATATATTTTACTGAAAAGAAAACTCTGTTATTATTTAATGAATAAAATAAAACGCTACAAATATGGTGCTTTAATCATATTTTAACACATTAAAATAGAATTATATAGAAATAGAATTATAGATGAATTATTACAGGTCATTATTGTGGAAATTGCTATATAGTAGAAAATTAAACTTTACTACGTTTGGCACATTTTTTGTTTACTTATATTTATGATATTTTTATCGTAGTAGGTATTAAGAGATGATTGATCCGACTTTGATCATGACGGAAATGCTGACAACGTCTAGACAGTTGTTTTTAGGCTAGGAATGTTAAAAAAAATATTTTTATTTTAGATTACATTATTGTGATAAATAATAATTTGTGACAAATTTTCATAGTAGGTAAGACAGTTTAGAGATATTTTTTTAATATATTTTTATAGAAGGAAATATTCATAAAGTGACATGTGAACACTTTTCTAAGACGGAGAATTATGATGGGTCATATTTTCTATAACACAAGTAGGTACCAAAGCAATCCCCAGTTACAAAATCCCCATTTTTAAGAGCCACGAGAAACTCCAGGGTTTTTAGCGACAAATAATTTAAAATGCATTGACATACAATTGCAAACATATTTCATACTAGCGGCTTGCCTTGGGTTCGCTCGGGTACTTAGTAACTCAGCGGCCATTGTTTTCTGACATCATTTCTGACAGTAACACATTTTTATCGGGATGAAAAATAGCCTATAGCGGCGGTAATATAATAATTCCTTTAAGTGAAAGAATTTTTAGAATCGAACCAGTAGTTTCAGAGATTTCAGAGACATATAAACATATAAACTTAAAACTTTACATCTTTATAATATTATTGTCAATAAAAATCATTATTGCCCACAAAAAGCTTTATGACCGAACCAGCAACAGCTAAATAGCACTCAATCTTATACTTGTTTAGTCGGACTTACTTAATGGATTTTTCGGGAATTTTGTAATTTGCTTTACATCATCCTGTCTGTAAGTCTTCGTGTTATAACGGCCGAATTAAAATAGGCGCGATAATACTAATAGGTATAATGATATTTGTGAATTAAGTAAGAAAATATAGCCCCTCTTAAAAGCTTCCGTAATATTATAAATGTGAGAGGTACCTATTTAAGCTATTATTATTTTTTTTATGAAATAGCATCAGCAATATCATCCCATACAATAAGTATTACAATAAAACTAATAATTTATATGAATATAAATTATTTTATAAGTTATTTTATTTGTATTTACTAAAAATATGCATTTGTCATAAACGTACTAAGAATCAGATTTTCAAACACAAGTCTAAAAACGTATGGTATTCATTAAAACAATATGGATCAGCACGAACTCGAAGGGGTTTATAGTAGCTATCAAAGAGTCCGGACACATACATGAGTCCTTCTTCAGATAAGCTCGATGATACCAAATTAAGGTACGTACATCATTATCAGAAATACATTTTCAGTCCAATATGTAATAAGAAATATGTTAAAATTGCATTATAAGATTTGTGTACATATTTTTTGATTTTCTCGAAAATGGTATGATCGCGTATATTATTTTTGTTAGCTTTATACAAACAAATATGATGTACGCGACCACCGGTACTACCTTAGGATAAGACAATTAAATCAAGCCAGAGCCAGCCGTTTCCGAGAATAGAGTTCTCAAAAACTTTCGCGAAAAAAATATAGCGTTGAAAGTAGTTTTCCTCCTTTTTTGGGGTTGGTTAATAAAATATAGAGCTAGCCTTTGTTATGAGGCATTTGTAATATTATAAGGATCATTTACATTATTTGTAATACATAAGGATAAATGTCGTTATTGTCGTCAATTGTTATATTATACAAAGTAATATTACGTATGGGAAATTACTTATTACATTTTCGACTCACTTTATAAAGCTACCTACTCGATTCGTCTGTATATTTTTATCTATACAAATATAATAAAGAGGTAAAGTTTGTGAATTGTGAGTTCGTGACATTGTAGTAGGTAATCTTAGGTCCTACTGAACCGATTTATATGAAATTTGGTAAGAAGATAGATTGAGACCTTGAGAAGCACATATGATACTTTTTATCCTGGAAAATTTTGAAAAATTTGTATGGGGAATCAACCTAGGGACGAATCCGAGCGAAGCGTGGGTGAGCCGCTAGTGGGTATAAATTCGATACCTTCATTAGATATAAATCGGTTTTCATAATTGTCTTTTTTTTCTGGAATGGATTTTCAAAGCCATAGAGAATTAAATTTGCATTAGCAAGGACAAATATTTTGCTTAAGTTAGTCTAAACTTACTTATGTACCTGCTTAGTATCAATATGTAAATTAATTTTAATTAAATAATATAAAGAAGAAAACAAATATTTATAGAAACATTAAAGGTTATTTGCCTCAATATGTCTTGCCTTTTCCAAACGTTGTTTTAGTGATTCAGTGTTGCGTATATGCCACTATTTATAGTTGCAGTCTTTGCATGTTCTTTTGCATCCTCAGACTAATCGTACTAAGTATTAAAAGCAAATGAGTGTTGATATCTGACTCATTTCCTCGCTATTAGTCAGTTAACTACCAAATAAATATAACTTCAGAATGAAATCATGAGAAAATGAGAAGAAAGAATAACATATTATACATATATTGAAATATATGTAAAGATGAGATGACTGTCATAATGAAATGGGGCTCGAGTCTATTTAGAATTAGAAACAATCAAGTTCGTTTATTAAATTAAAATCTTATGACGTATGACGTAGGCTTTAATATAAAAAATCTTACAAAATGTGCGATGCATATTTTGTTCGTATGTCAAAGAAACGCCTCCATTATCTATCTTCTGCCGCTTTGGCATTCGCCACTTAGTTTCAGCTATGGAAACAAAGCAGTTCCTACTATCTAGACAGTATTATTTCTATTTATCTATCAGGTGAAATTGGGTGGATAAGCTTATATGTGTGTGCTTGTATCATATAGTTTAGTAATAAATCCTAAATATATATATATATATATATATATATATATATATATATATATATATATATATATATATATATATATATATATATATATAATTTTTATAAATTCTAAATAAAAAAAATCCATTCGTAGTATATAAACAATAATATTTACTACAGCAAGAGTAATAAATAATTACAGATTTACATATGCATGTCATTCATATATTTAATTGATAACTACTTTATTATTTGTATGTACTACCAACACAACCTGAAAGAGCTGAAATATTTAATAGCGGACCCACTTTTAGAATGGCAAAGGTTGTTGTTACGTTTCAACAAAATTCACCTTTTAAGATTTTCATCGTTCCTTTATGTATCCATTTTATATTTATGTAATGTTTTTAAGGTACTCGAAGCAAGAAAAGTGAAATAAAAATACATTTCCCTATTAAAACGCCATATTAAAACGAAATATCTTATTTTTATTTATCAAAAAACTATCTAATTCTTATTTATATATACGATACGAAAATTTTCCTTGTTCTTGAAATTCCATCCTTTATGGAGAGTAAAAAATAACTTTATAAAATAATAAAACATATGGCGGATTTATATATATAATATAAATAGGTATATAATATAAAAATAGCCAAACAAAAATTTATAAAATGCAGTATCATTTTAACTTATTAAAAAGATGAGCACTTAATAGTATCTACTTATGTAAATAGGATATTATAATCAACTAAGTAGTGACCAAGAGAGTTACTCAGAAGTAATATTTTTGAATGTAACACATATACCTATAAATATGTATATAATTATTTTCATATAATTAATATAATTTATATATTTAAATCCAGCTTTTCACTTTAAATTTTGAATTTAAAAATAAGTTAAAACAGTCTACACTAACAAATTAAGGCACAACAACGTAGGTTTAAAACAGTTCTCATTAAACAAAAAAAAAGTTCGCATGCCTACAGCCGTAGCTATATGTGACGTGCTGGACACCGGCCAGATTTTCCGGTAGATTCTAAGACCGGTGAAGTCGATCGAATCGAAAATGTAATTAGCGTTGTAAACAATGATCGGGACGCAAGGCGGCATTCGTGTGACGAGCACCGCGGCTGCCGCACGCGTCTGTATCTGCCCAGGTACTTTTGTCGGCAATCATATACGTATCTTATCGCTTACTCTACTTTTTTCATTGCCCAAGAATGAAAAGTTAAATCAACGTTGTAGCAAAGAAAGTGATAAACACCCTTATCAGCATCTAATGCTCTTGACATTGCTGCGCGCGTTCCCGCGGAAAACTTTGGAAATTGTCGTGTTTCAGTTCGCCGTTTCGGATATTTCAATTCAGTTTTTGTTGATAGCTGTTTAAAATTCATGTTTTTGAATAGGTATATACAGAAATCACGTCATTTCCAATTTTTTGTTCTGTGATCATTGTTATGGTAATATAAGTGAAGTGGTCAGCAGGTTGTATTTATTTAAAGTAAATGTGAAGAGATTAACGAAAATAACGATTCAATTAGCCCGTCATATACCATAGATTGACGCGGGTAAGGACCTCGTATGCTATAATTACCTAACATATAAAATTTACACCCATTTTTAAACTTAAAATAAATTTATTATTATTTAATATAGTAGCCTTAGAAGTAGAGACATTTTTTTCTATCACTTCAAGGAGAGACTGACAATGATTCTCTGTCGGTCACATGCTATCGAAATATTCGCGGCTCATTGCATTAGTTATTGAAAATGTAACCTTCGATAAAAAATCATTATAAATAATATTTATGAAATACATAAGTTATAATACCATTATACTATAGTTTCTGTATTTTTCTATTTACATACTATGCATTGCTTTTCTCGAATACTAAAAGCCTACTTTATCAAATATATACTCTATATTTCAATAATATTATAAACTAAATAAACATGTCAGAATAGGAGAAAAATGAAGTCATTAAATGTTTTATATAATTTTGCTTAAGCGCTATCATGTGATGCGAGTCACGCGGTTCACAAGTTAGAGGATCATAACGAGTATATGATTCGAGGACAATTGCCTACTTATATTTTCTTTTTCAATATAATTTAATATTTTAATTCATATTGTGTCTAGGCTTTTCCGCTTCGATTGTTTTATTTTATTTTGTAATGTACATAATATTTGAAATTGATCTATGTCGATATTACGTTGATAATATTAAATGTTTTAAAATATTTAAAAACGAAATATAATTTTGGAATACTAACCAAACTATTTCATTTTAGTACATATCATATACGATAGTATAGTATTAACACTTGGACGTGACGTTTTTGTAAAAAAAAGTTAAATAGTCGACAGAGGAAAATCAAGATCCGTAAAAACTAAAAACTGTTTTGTTCGTACGAAGAGTGTAAAAAATAAGAAGTGATCATAAACGAAGTGATTGTAATGCTAGTGCTCTTGTGAGTTTGTGGACCCGGTGGTAAAGAAAACTGGAGGTCGACACGTATGAGGCGTCAGTTGCCGCTCAGCTGACAACAGATGTTATTCCGGTTGAAGGCGGTAAGATTTTATCAATCACTCATCATATGAATTAATCTATACTACGAATAATATTATAAAGCGGTAAAGTTTGTGAGGTTGTAGGGGGTAATCTCTGGATTTACAGAATCGATTTAAATAACTTTTAGTAATAAAATAGTTTGAGACCCTGAGAAGGGCTTGGGATACTTTTACAGAAATTATTAATTAAGGGGGTGAAAATGGGGATGATAATTTTGTATTAGGAAGCAAGCCATATTACAATACTATTAGATATTGTGGATTAACTACTAATGGACTACAATTTATATGCAAAAGTTTGCAAGAGTACATATGTTGTTTATTATTTCGTCACTCTGAAATGTTTGGGCGGATGTGGATGTCATTTAGTACACAGATAGACAATGATCTGAACATAGCACTATGGAGATATATTTTCTTTACATAGTATAAAATGAAGTCGCTTCCGCTGTCGGTTCGCTTAGATCTTTTAAACTACTCAACGGATTTTAATGCAGTTTTCAGCAATAGATAGAGTGATTCAAGAGGAAGGTTTATATTTATAATATATGCATATTATACTACAGAAAACCCGAGAAATTCAAAGATTTGTATTTCATACTAACCGTTAAAACGTAACTAGTTATTAATAAAATAATCACTATATCTGAGAACCATCTGTTATTAAAGCGCGCGCTAGTTGACGACGACAACACGATAAAAGTCGCGGGTAAAAAGTAATAAAATATATTAAATTTAAAGCTTAAAATCATTATTATTAGTCATCTACTATTTTATACGTCTTATTAAAAGTTTTGTACATTTTTTGCTAATAAGTGACTTTATGACTAGTGATATTGAAATAACTATAATATTAAAATAAGGTTTTTTTTACCGAACAAAAATTATTTCCATATAAAACTGAACTTTAGTCTTATGTTCATAACACTGTATTCAGAGCGGTTTTCTTTTACGATATTACAAAGTTACATTGTTGCATACGATAGCACGCAAAAAATTATGCGCAAATCTCGTTACGAATATTAATAAAACCCATACTTAATATTATAAATGTGAAAGTGTGTTTGTTTGTTTGTCCTTCTTTCACATCGAAACGGAGAGACGGACTGATGTGATTTTTTGTGTGGAGATAGTTGGAGGGCTGGAGAGTGACATAGGCTACTTTTTATCGCGGAAGATTATCTAATTCCCACTTGAAAACACGTTATAATACAATACAAAAAATATTTATGATCAGAATTATTTGAAACTTGGTATTAATACTCTTCAATAAAATTAAATAAATAAATATGTATTTTAGCATTTTTCGAAATTCATTCTATAATGTTTATATAAAACTACCTTTTTAGAATTTTTTTTGTATTTTTAGCGCGAGCGAAGCCGCGGGTTCTGTTAAGTGTTGTAATATTTGAGTTATTTTGCCGTAACATCGCTTATAATGAGAGTTATTAGTTCTAAACGCGAGAATATAAATCAATGCTTGCTTTTAGTTATTTATAACTTTGTATTACGGAAATTCCTGACAATTTTTCCTTAAATATAAGACTTAACACAACAGATTGAGATAAATTTTATTTTCTAGAATTTCCGCCCTAATATGTGCGCTCTCTTTGGGAAATGTAGAGTCAGAATTTTAAAGTTACAATCAATTCGTTGTTTTATGTTACTTAGTTGATTTATATATTAAAATATAGTTCATTTACTCCTTATAGTTGTTATAAAACATTTTTGTACATAAAAAGATAAGAAAAATTTTTTTTCATTACCTTTAGGATACAAATAATTAACGCAAACAATAGTTGTAACTTTTTAATAGTTTATTAAAATTGCTTAAATGCGTTCTAAGTTCGTAATATGCATACATTAAAACCAACAATTGAACGAATGATTATCCTTTCTTTCGGTAAATGTATTTATTCAATGGGTAGAGCATTACCACAAGAATTTAAAGCAATAACATCACTAGCATATTTTACATTTACAGTAGATACTTAGATACATTATTTAATAATAGAAATCACTTAGTCAAGATACTTAGTTAATTACTTAGTAACATGAGCAGACATACGGATAATATAACTCCAGACAATATGTTAATTCAAATCAATTAATGATAACTTATTATATTTTAACGCATATTTATTTGCTTCCCAATACAAGCTTTCATCCCCACTTTCACCCCTTTAAGGAATGATTTCCGGGATACAAAGTATACTATGTCCTGCCCAGGGTTTTAAACTATCTTCTTACCAAATTTCATCTAAATCGGTTCAGTAGATCCAGAGATTACCCCCTAAACGTCACAAACTCACAACCTCACAAACTTTACCTCTTTATAATATTAGTATAGATGAGGGCTTTAATATTTCTTATTAGTTTTCTTTTTCCAGAGCTTCAATAACATTAATCACATCATTGTATTAGAAACCACACATTTATTTTCGATTATACGAGAAATTATTTATACTCGTACGCATTGGTTGTACGGATTAATTCTATTTCATGGAATAACTTAACTATTGATAACATTATAAGCAAAGGTATATATATGTATGTTTCCATTTCACGTCTATAAACATTTTCTTTTTATAAATAAATATTTTTCTCTTGTTAAAGATAACGCAAAATTTTATTTGTAGCTTTTTATATCAGCCACTCATAACTGATTTTTATCAATTTCGAGTGAAATTACATTTTCGCACCAAAATTAACATCATTCTAGTTGTCAATTTAATCAGTGCAAAAAACAAACTCAGCTTCCAATATATTAGACCAGCCACTCACCCTCACTTCGATTCAGGTTCGTTCCTAGACAAAAACAAATCTATCCCACGGGAACCGTAAATTTTTCTGGCATAAACTTATATCTATATATATCGATATTATTTCTATATATCTCTGTACCAAATTTCATCTAGATCTGTTCAGCCGTTCTGGCATTAAAGGGTAACAAACAAACATCCATCCATCCATCCTCACAAACTTTCAGAATTATAATTCTAGCGACTTTTTTAACTTACCTACGACATTTTTTTTTTGATTCTGAAATTGTATCCATCTCAAATAAAATAACAACAAAACATAAAAATAGTTCAAAAAAGGCACGGACGTATCGTATGTCTGTGGGTGTTAGACTTACTCAAATAAAAAAAAACTAGCGACTCAACCTCGCTTCGTTTTGGGTTTGTTCCTAGACAGAAATCTATCCTACGTGAACCATACATTCGATTCAATTTGAAAAAATCTTTTTACATTAGATAGCCCGTTTATTAAAGAAGGCTATACGCTATATAAATCATCATGCTACTACCGAAGGGAGCGGAGCGGTAATCATAAATGTCAACAAATCGGGCAGACTTCCATACATTACTATAAAACTGATGTTTATAATCAAACAAATTAAGCGCGAGTGAAACCGCAGGACACAGCTAGTTTATAATATCAGTATGGATAATGCTAGTAAACCCAATAATAAAATTGTATATTCCATATAATTGTGGTATTAAAGATTAAGTCGAACAAATGTGTTTACACGCTCTAGCCTTTACTTGACAAATAAGTCGTAAATAATTACAAATGATTTTCTATTAAATAAAATAAATTCTTAAGAGAAATTGTCGCGTAATATAAAACGATCTTGAATAGTTCGAATGGATTTGCTATCCGATTGCAGGTGCAACGCATCCTTGTTATAGCAACTACTGCGAGGCTGAATGTTAATAAAATACCGAGTACATTGAGTTATTACATACAATATGCATAACGTTAAAATATGTATAGATATAAACATTTCTATAGGCTATCATTTTTTTTACAAATATTCATTTTAATTTTACTTCTTCGTATACAGTAAAATAGCATTTAACATGCATGGATTTTATTTTTAAACTAGCGACTCACTCTCGCTTCGCTCGGGTTCGTCCCTATTTACGTTTTAACATTTAGTGTAGATTTCTTAGAGATGAGATATTTTCCCACAGTAAAAAGTATCCTATATGTTGACCCGAATAACTAGTCATATATCCCGTGTTTTTCCCGTGACGCGGTAACAGACAGACAAGCAGACAGACAAAAATCTATAGATTCGGCCTCTGTATCGATAATAATGTTTATTTCAATATGATTTTCCAAAAAATATTTAATGTACAGATTCGGCTTAGTTACAATTTTGTTATATGTATAGATTTACTTATATGCAGTATATGTATATATGTATATATGTATATATGTATATATATATATATATTGCATATTGTATCCTTTTAAAGGAATTTGTAAGGAATATGCCCCCAAGTTTTAATCTTCTAGATCTAATTGACAGGAATCTCGGTACATCACTAAATGATTACCCGTTGCATAGGTATATGTAAACATAGATACATTGCAGGTAATAATTACTTATATTTTATGCATTTAAGTATAAATAAATGTAAAAAGTAATTACCAACGAGTCAAGAGACTTAACCAAACTAATCCTTGTACAGGGAATCAGACCTTAGAATTATCATTACGAGTATTCTATCAATTAATTTTTATAACGATTTCCATTATGTTTATTACAAATTGAACGTTTACATTTAATTAAATTTCGTATTAGGTTACTAATATTATTTATTTTTATTACCAAAGTATAAAAAAATATTTAAGATTTTTTTACTTCAAACATCATTCCAAAAACACAAAAAACACATTTCATATAAACAGATTATTGATAAAAAAATAATAGGCAAAAACAATAATAATATACTTATTTAAGCTATTATCTACAGCTCCAGCTACAATATATTTATATAAGTCCAAGAAAGTAGGTACTTTACTTTAAATATCTCTAATGCCCGATTTCACCAACATCCCATAAGCTACCACCTACGTATGGGATCCCTAGCCTAAATGTTCCCCTAAACTAGCCCCTAAATTAAATTTCGTTTGACCATCGTCAGAGCCCGTATTATCTAGTACCTATATTTAGGTGGCATTTTAATATTTAGGTGACCCCTAATTGTCGGTGAAACAGAAACTGTCCCCTAACAGCCCCCTAACCATGCTTAGGGGATCCCTTAAACTTAGGTGACGTTGGTGAAATCGGCCATAAGTGTCGCTAATAACTAGAATAACATTTTTAATGTTACCTAGTATTGCCATTCAGGTTGAACTGTAGATACGATTTAAATTTTCCTTATTAAACGCCGACTAGAGAGGCTTTTGCTATAAACAGTTAACACTAGCCTTGTTCGAATTAAATGTTTACGATCGCAATTGAGAGCGACGCAGTAACCTTGTCAATACGTCTGAGTGAAGAATAAAGATAATACTGGATTAAAGAATACGTAAATGTTATATAATATCGTTAATCGTCTTCTTTTTAACCGACTTCCAAATAGGAGGAGGTTCTCAATTCGTCGGAATCTTTTTTTTTGTATGTTCACCGATTACTCGAATACGCCTGAACCGATTTGGAATTTACGACGATTTCGAAAATATCTGATTACGTATCTATTCTAAATGAAAACCCCCATTTAGTTATTTTTTACATTTTAGTGCCTGGAAGTCGTTTTTTTTTAAGTTTTTTTTCCAAAATTTAATGCTATGTTGGTTTTAATTCTACAATTTTTTATTTATATTTTATTAAAACATCTTCTATATAAACCTAAATTGGCTTCTAATTTAATAATTTCATATAATTCGTAAATTTCATACAATATAATCTTTCCTAAGTGGAAGAAATCGTTAAACGTGTTCTCATTCTAATATATTTTCACGCCCTAAAAACAATGCTTTTAATGACGGCGCCGCCCACGACCTATTACATGGGCGACCTTGATTCTTTATTCTTTGTGTCAGTGCCTTCCCTAATTCGCCAACAAACCTTATAAATCAAGTAAATATCATACATATCCGTATAGTAAAGGAGCTCCCTTAATATTATTTGAGGCAATTATAAACATGAAAACTAAATTCTAAATAGAAATATATAAGATCAGATATCACTACATAGTATAAAACAAAGTTGATTCCAGGGTCTGTCTGTCCCTATGTATGCTTAGATCTTGGAAACTACTTAACGAATTTCAATTCAGTTTTCAGCAATAGATAAAGTGATTTAAGAGGCAGGTTTATATGTATAATATATGCATATTATAGTACAGAAAAGCCGAGAAATTCAAAGATTTGTGTTTCATACTAACCGTTAAAACGTAAGTAACGAGGGTGAGTCGCTAGTGTTAAACAAACAAATATTATGTAAATGAAACCTATAGTAATAATATAATAATACCTAAGTATAAAAACAAAATACATCTTTGATCATGATTAATAGATCCACAGTAATATAAAAAGGCATATAATTAAAGTATATACTAATTACACATCAAAATATTGAACTATTGAAGATAATTATAAAGATCTTTCTGTGCATGAATATTAACAACATTTTTTCTGGAAAATATTACTCAAGTCATGCTGACTTGCGTAATATTCTTCCAAAAATATTTAGTGTATTGTTACTCTTAATACCGGTTTTTTCATACTACTACTATTTTAAATTATACAACAATCTTTAAATCTGATGTATATTATTATAGTATTAGAAAAAGATTATATTTATAGCTTAAGTGTTAGAATTTACAGGGCGAGGAAGTTCCGTTTTAGTAGGTAGTACTCCCTTTCCTAACTAATACAATACAAGCATTGCCTGCGGCTCCGCCTGCGTTCAGATAACCAAAAACCAAATTCTTAGGTTTCACATATTAGTTTCTGCAATGTTACTCTTACATTGCAGTTTTTGTATTTTTTCTCAGAAATGAGATATTTTCCCAGGGTAAAAAATATTCTATATGTTGACCCGGATAACCAGCTACCACCATACCAAATTTCATCAAAATCCCTCCAGTGGTTTTCTGTGATGCGGTAACAGACAGACAGACAAAAATTCTAAAAACTATAGATTTGGCTTCTGGATCGATAAAAATGTTTATTGCAATAAAATTTTCCAAAAAATATTTAATGTACAGATTCGGCTTAGTTACAATTTTATTATATGTATAGATGAACAAAACCGAAATTTAAAAGCATAATTGATTAAGTCGAACTGATTTAAATCAGTTAGCAGAGACTCATACTCGAAAGTCTCCCACATTGATTTATTGTAACTACCTTATATCTAAAGTATTTTTTAAGATTGATATAACAAATTTCAATCTTCAATCAATCTTATCTTTAACATATAAAATGTTTTATAAATAAACATAACTCGTATCAAACATCACGTTTACAAATCTCTAATAAAATTATCTTGTATTCAGCCCTTTTTAACGTCCCACTGCTGAGCACGGGCCTCCCTTCAGTACGGGATCAGGCCATAGTCTGCCACGCTGGCCAAGTGCGGGTTGGCCTAAAATTATCCCATACAAAAGTTATTATTTGAAAAATAACATATATCTAACTTACGTTTATCATAAAAGAAAAACGAATACCACATAATTATTGAAGGAATTAGTTTTTATTGGTATTCTTTTTTAGTATTTGCGATAAAGATAAGAACCAATGAGACGTCTTTGCGAATTACGGGTATTACGTGTTATTTTATGGTGAAGGCTAAATGTGCAGTCACAGTGGCGTTGATACAATGTAGGTAAAATATCGTAACAAGTGCAAAATCTATGATATTATCATTATTTATGTTATCTAAAATGAGTGCTTCCGTCGAAAGCGAGTGAATTGCACGCTTCCGAAATAATAAGTGATAAAAGAAAATCTAACAAATTATTATTTTTCAAGCGTAATTTTCCTCATATTATAATATTCATTGTGTAAAGGGTATTGTGTAGCAACTTTACTGATTTACGTCTGCGAGTATAGAGAAGTCAAGCATGCATGATGGATTACAAGGTGTTTACCTTTTTGCAAATGACAGTAAGGAAATTTCCAACAAACCTTATCGTTATGTGCTGAAAATATGATTATAATATACAGTCTTCCGCGTTATTCTAGTTAAAGCCTTACTAGTATCGGATTTTCTTCGAATTAGCGTCCAAGCTCTAGATCCTTTTTGTTTCATTCTCATTAAGTAATTAACATGAGATCACTACTTCTCATAACATTCCTTTTGTCATACATATTATGAATTATTAATATTATATCTTAAATACATAATTAGTGCTTTTGGAGCTATATTTATCGTGAAGAAGCAGTCTCTCCCGTGACCATGGATGCTGTAAAGCATTCGAAACGTCGGGAACCAAAAATCAAAATAAATCTGCGAAATAATCCTAAAAGATAGTTTTATTTAAACTGAAACATAGTTATTATAACGCTAACTGAAAACTCTTAACGTTGTCAATACATACGATATGAATCATTTCTTTATGCGTGTGGAAACGAATTATTCGTTGATTGCTATAATTCGATACGTGTCCAGCATCGGAAGCATTCAGCAAGGTCCCATAGCATTATTACAGGCAATTTTATACGATTTTTATATTTATTGCTTTAGTAATAGATACGAGAATCCTATGACTTCGTTTCAGACTAACTGCGACCGATTTTATCCCGTTTTCGTCCCTGTAAGGATAAACAGGAAGGTTTCTATTGAACAAGTCATTTATTTATTGAACTTGAACCAACAGTTATGAATCATGCCGCAGGTGTAAAGGTCGCATCGCGAGTGTCTGTACATGATTAATTTGTATTTATATTTTTGTATATGGAGTGCTATTATATTGTTTTATATACTAACTACAAGCTCACCCTCGCTTCGCTCGGATGCGTGATGCTTCCCTATGTACGTTTTATATAAATGGAAAAAGTTATGACGTGTGCGTATCTTAGGAGGTAGACACATGCTTTTGCAGACTTTACTGTAGGTCTTTTTAAGATTTACAATTTTCTCGTACACATATATATATTAATTATTTTAAATCTGTGAAATCTTCTAAGATATTAATTTAAATAATATACCGTAAAGGGCAATTTTAATCTACAATAAATGCACAATATATTTAACGTATTTGTAAGGATTAATACTGTCTGGTTTAAAATAGCTTCGTAAAAACTCATTATTTTTTAATAATATTTAAAATATAAATATGGTTACTGCGGGTTCTTCTTAGGATATAGACATATACCTACTATCAAAGATATTTTTTTAGACCTTTTTAAGATATACAATTCCGTAGTACATTATTTTGATAAATGTATCTAGTAAGGTTTAGCCAGTGTTAGCAATGTTTAGAAGAAGTTACCGGGGAAACAGACAGACGAAAACAGCAACTTTGCTTTATACTATGTATAGATATTATGGGATTGTTATGGCCGTTTTATAAAACTAAAAAATATTATAAAACTGAAAAAAACGTTTTTTTTCTTTGTTTGAACACGTTAATCTCTGGAACTAGCTGTCAGATTTAAAAGAAATCCTTGTATTTTAAAGACTATTTACTGAGAAAGGCTAGAGACTACCTACCGTCACGTTATAGCCCTTAAAACGAGAGTAATTATGTATAAAAATACACGGGAGAAACCGCGGTCATAAGTATTTATTTATTATGTTTGTAATCTGCAATATTATAATTAAATCAGCGAAACCAACGAAAATAATTCTAAAGCTTTTTGAGAAAAAAAAATATTCTCATGTAAATATAACGAATTAACCTTTTGAAGAGACGACAGGTTGACGGAAAAACAGACAATGTCATGCATTTTTTATTAAAAATATAACTGTTTTTAAATAACTGTGTAATAAATGAATATACGGAATATAACATAAAGTACAAATGCGATTCGGTGGTGAAACGTCAAACAGAAGAAGCAGTGGCTCGGAACTAATTAGGAGGCCAACGTCCATCTGAGTTATTCTTTGACATAAGATTTTATTTTTAATGTCATGAAATTTAAAATCACAGAATAATTTCATTGTTCTACAAATACATTGTTTTTATTGGTTTTAGTTTTTTAAAATTAACTATACAGGAAAGGTATATATCAATCTGGGACAGAAGATAGCGCTACCACTCAAACTGTACTCTTATGTCTATATCACTTTGTTTGCGTATAACTAAATAAAAACTGCATATTAGATACATTATTCTTTTTTACAGTACTTCAGTTACTAAGATTCGTATGATTTTTAGTTTTTACAGGAATAAATTATGTCATTTTTTCACGTAGTATTTATTCTACGCTAGCTTCTAGCTCGCTTATTTTGTATTATTTATTGACTATTATATATTACATATATAATAGTCAATAAATAATACAAAATAGGCAAGCTTTAAAAAAAATTTGGCACGTAATATTTGGTAACAGAATATGTAAACTCAACCTTGCGTAGACACCTGAGAGTAATACATCAAAACTTCCTAAAATCATTTAGGTACAATGTTGACAGTTGACATAAGATAACAATGTTTATAAAAATTAACTTGTTTTTTTCACGTACATGATAACATGTAATTGAAAGTGTCTTGTGATATCGTAATATATTTTTACTATTTGCTTAGAGATAATCTCTTTACTTTTAAAGATTTAGATATTGGTTATACCTGTATCTATCGTTTTTATATAACAAAATACTTTGAAAGATACACTTATTCTTGGTATAAAAAAATCTTAGTAAAAATAAATTTCAATATACCTAAAACGCTTTGTAAAGCTTTATTCAAGACGAATCTAACAACGTTTGATTCATTAAAATCGGTTCAGCCGGATAAAGGTTACGAGCGAACATAGGATCGAACATACAAACTTATGTACATACAAACCACAACCATCCTTCGGACTTCGCCAAAGTTGGTTAAAAAAATTGTAGATATGTATGTAGATTTATAAATTATCGTACCAAAACCCGCTTTAAAGTTATCATTGTGTATATAAAGTTGAAGTACAAACAATTGTAATACGTGTAGTCATTCAACCTGTGATTTTTGAGCTGTTGCGGAATTTAAACATGCAACTAAACATTGTTCTCTTTATACATAGTTTACAATAACTGCCTCACATTGTTAGCTTTGACGTCATTACAGAACAATAAAAAGAAAGAAAACGTTTTTAAAATATTAATTTTGTCCGTATGTATTTTGGCAAGCTGCCTATAAAATTAAATTAAGTGTTAGATCATTTTATAGCAATGGTAAATAAGTGCACGTTTTAATAGTATTATGTAAGTAGACGACACGTTTGGCTCAGTTTGTAGTAACCCTGCTTGCTGTGCCAGCGGTCGCGGGATCGAGTCCTGCTGGGGACATTCATTTGTGTGATGAGCACGAATGCTTGTACTCCAGTCATGGGTGTTTATATTTATAAGATGTATGTATGTATTTAAAATTATATATATATGTAGTGTGTCAACTATCTGGTATCCATAACACAGGCCTCGTAGCTTACCATGGAACTAGATGGTGGTGTGTGTTTAATGTCCCAACTTTTTTTTTATGTAAGTATTTTTTTATACGACAATATAAGCCTTTAGAATGTATAAAGTTGCATTTCCATTATTTTGGTAGCTTTTAATAGCTGCTAAGTAAATTATATGTATGATGTTAATTGAAGTTAATGAAACACAAACGTGTTATATGTACCCAAAGATCACGTAAAACTTAAACGCCTGTAGAGTTTGCCGCAAGTACATACGAGTAAATGCGCACGACTCAACTGTGTGTATGATGGTGATGATGAAAATATAGTGCAATAAAATTTTCAGTTTTATCTATTTGTTATCATAACTAATAGTAATATTTTCATGTATCTACACTCAAAGGCAGTATCTAGTATCTATGTAATATAATAAAGAGGTGAATTGTGAGTTTGTGGTGTTGTAGGTGGTAATCTGTGGATCTACTGAAACGATTTAGATGAAATTGGGTAAGAAGATAGTTTGAGACCCTGGGAAGGATATAGGATACTTTTATCCTAGAAATCATCTCTTAAGGGGGTGAAAACGGGGATGAAAGTTTGTATGGGGAATCAACCTAGAGACGAACCCGAGCGAAGCGAGAGTGAGTCGCTAGTAATTCTATAAAGGGAGAGTCTAATAGCAACACAGTGTTAAAAGTGGATGATAGATATATTATGTAAATTACTGTTATTCTTAACTAAGATAGTTTCTCGATTAAAAATATTCCCATTTGCATTCATATACCTATATTCATTTAAGATCTATCCCAATAACTAAAAACCAGGTATATATTATAGAGCTATATCACTGTAAAGTTTCATTAAAATCCGTTCAGTAGTTATACATTTATGCACACATACATCCTCACATACTTTTGTATTTATAATAGAAGTAAGATCAGAGCTGGCAATGAGAACTATTGCTTATGAATATGATTGCTCTCCACGAAACCACTCATATATGACCAATAAATACTACGTTTATTTACATTTTACGAGAATCGATTTGGTAAACATTGACTCGTTCAGACTCATTTCTAATTCATTATTATTAATGTTAGAAACTTCGAAAGTTGATTCGGTAAAATGCATTCCTTATTTCTGCGATTTGCAAAGAATCTTTTGATTTTGACCACTGATCATATTTTTGGCATTAGATTCAATTGATATATTTTTACATTTTTTTATATAGAGTTATAAAAAGTTAATTACAGTAAGCATGCTT